>CM069862.1:182138843-182676343 GCA_036172795.1 Pelodytes ibericus
GCATAATATATTTGTATTGAGGTTTCTGACTATCCTGTCTCATGACATTAACCCTTATTCATTTTTTTTCCCCATCAAATAATCAGTAGTAGTAGATTAATCATGTTATAAAACATGTATATAAATGTCATTTTAAAAATGCTCTTTAATAGGGGAAGGAATTGCTGTAGCGTCCTAACCAAGATGCCTCCCAACCTGATAGAATATTAACTCATAAGAACATTATAATTTGTAATGACCTCTCCAGTTTCCTTTTATAGATGCTGTAAATTAGATATGAATCTGTATTGGGTCACAGCTGTACTGTAATAGTTTTTTTCCACGCCATACTTTGTTGTTGGTTGTGCTATTTATAAAAGATAATCTGGTCCTGGTACAAGGAAATGAGTCTAGGCATTGTCTAAAGATTATGGAGCACGGAGGTGTTGTTTTCTTTTGTATTTGCGTCTCATCTACCTCCATTTTTGACGGTGTGCTCAAAGGACTTTGTCACTTAATTATTGTTGTTTTATACTGTGAATGTAGCCAAATTAGTTTGCTAAGATGGGGTTTAAGGCTGATAAAGGGAAGCATCAAGGAAGAAGTAGTTGGGTGCAAATCAACCTGCTAATACCCTAGATAAGAAAATCAGGTAGGACTGCACACCACAGCATAACTGGTGGGTCCTGACCCAAAAGTGGCTTGTGAGCTGGTGGGTAGTGGGTCACGGACATGTGTCTGATCTAAATATCTAACCTTTTGAGGGGGCGAGGAATGATGATGTACCAGCGCACATTGTGTTCACTGTTTAAAGGTGGGTGTCTCACCCGCCAAGGAATGGATGGAATTTTTTTTTTTTGGTGGCAGTGTCGCTGATATCTCTTCCAGTAACCCACCTAGGATTAGAAAACAGGTAAGGCTTCCACTTTTTTTACTTTAGGGATACAACTTAAAAATTCCCCTGAAATGGGTGAAGTAAAGTTTGGGTTTGATGCAGCAGTTACTGGCAGTGAGTGTGTAATGTACCTACACTTTGTCTACGATCGCTCTACCATCAGACTTTGAGAAACTAAACAGGAGCAAAAAGAATCCCCAACTTGTATCCCATTAGTGCTAATAAGGCTCAGATGTTCCATTTTTGGGGGGGGGGGGGGGGGGTGGAGTTTAATTTTCACTTGAAGTACAATTATTGTCTTATTCGTTTTGCAAAGAAGCCCTGTTTGATGTAAGCAGGTGCCCCTATGACCATAGTTTTCCCACTTCCGGGCAAAGGTATTATCCCCTTTTATCTAAGAATTGGATATTGAGCAGAACTACTGCTCAATATCCAAAGAAGCCCTGTTTGTTTCGTGTTTTGAGCAGTGCTTATATACACCGTGGAATACTGTACAAATTAGCTTGTGGTATAAATTTATAATGTTTCGGAAATAAAATGATTTTTGGGACTTAATGACAAATGTGGGTCCTGAGATTAGAGCGGTTGAGGACCACTGCACTACAGGAAGCATTTTTTTAAAAAATTTATAATATCTACCAGTTTCAAGGGACAAATTTCTTTACAAATTTCTATACAAACTTGTTCCTTGAAATCTAAATGTGGATTCCCTCTGGCAAAAAAAAAAATGGAAAAACTTCCATTGTATTTTCCAGTCAAACCAGGTATCCGAAAACGTTGACCAACATATTTTTTTTTACCATTACCATGCTGAATTACTCCTACAGGCTGGATGAGTAATGACTGGACCATGTTTCCATGACCGTGTTATAAGCTGCTCATCGTGTGTTCATTATCACATATATATATAATGGACTATAATATATTTTCTGTTCACGCCTGTAGCATGCAGGAGTTCTTGGAGAACACACAGGACCCGCCGTACGGAATGGCTGACTGCATTCTTGATGCGTTCACAGATGGTCAATATTCCAGAGTACAGAGGGAACAAGACATGGTAGGTCGACAAGGCCAACACCCTATCAGTGTGTCTCTTCTGCTGGAAGTCTGAATGCCCTGGCTGTATTTTTCATGTCGGTAGTAAAATGACACATGTAACTGGGTTGTCATGCAATACAAGTGTTTTGATAACTAGTGTTTTTATTTTTTTAAGGCCACAGTACCCAGTGAATCGGCTCCAGTGGAGAGTAATACCACCTCTGACCAGTTTGCCTATTTGAGATCTGTGTTTGGACAGGCACTGTTCGATGAGACTTTTGACTCTGCAGGTAAGGAATTGGCTTTTTTGTTTGGGTCACTGTACCTCTAACCCATCTAAGGGTGGTATATACCAATGGCAGCCTTGTTTATTTTATCATCTCAATATTTTTTATCTCCGTACCAGATTTTCACCCATTATAGTATTTCAATAACTGCAATCTAAAAAAAATAATGTGTTTTAAGACACACACACACTCATATATATATATATATATTTTTATTTTATTTATATATAGTTGAGATTTTTTTTTTTTTAATGTAAGTTCAAGAATAATAAAAACAATTTGAGTTTTAAAATCTTCCTAAAACAAGAGTGTCTACTCATTAAATAGAGAATTGCGGGGTATTGGGACGCAAATTTCAAACATAAGGCCAAAGTAGCTGAGTTGAAGTAATGTTCTCATTTGGCTGCATTGGAGAATTTTTCTAATTCTGCTACAGTGGCCTAAAGTTTGAAATTCCCATCTCCATTCCATGTAGACCCTTTTTTTAACACGTGTACAGACTAATGGCCAGTAACGTTTCATCGGTGTCCAACACGGCAAAGGCAGATTTAATCAGGCACAAGTGGCCTGGTTAAAATTATTGTAGGGTTTAGTTCCTCTTTAATACAAACAATGACACGGTTCTTCTACAAGAAGGTTATTCTACAAATTGAGGGATATAGGCCTGGGGACAAACGTAGGTATTTGGATTGGAAATTGGCAAAAAAATAGAATGCAGAGAGTTGTTGTAAATGGAAAATCCTTAGATTGGACAAGGGTATTAAGTGGAGTACCTCAGGGATATCACA
Organism: Pelodytes ibericus; assembly: GCA_036172795.1. NCBI lineage: Eukaryota > Metazoa > Chordata > Amphibia > Anura > Pelodytidae > Pelodytes > Pelodytes ibericus. Next base: position 182,141,831 of record CM069862.1, read on the forward strand.
AGTTGTGCTGAGAGCCATGTCTAGGACAGCTAGTACAGACTAATCTTGATGTTTATTCTTGGCAGAAGGATTTAGACAAAGTGGGGGACTGGGGAAGCAAGTGTCAAAAGAGTTATGGAAAAAATAATAACAATGCAACAAATACTGTAAATGGTATCTCCCTGGGAAAAACTATTAATGAGAAGAATTTAGGAATAATTGTAGATAACAGACTTGGCAGCAGTGCGCAATGCCAGTCAGCAGCTGCACGGGCCAAAAAGATATTGGCATGTATAAATACCTTGAATATGCAGTACAATTCTGGGCACCAGTCTTTAAAAAGGATATTATGGAACTAGAAAAAGTGCAAAGGAGGGCTACAAAATGAATAAGGGGATTGGAGGATCTTAGTTATGAATAGACAAAAAAGTTGCATTTATATACGCTAGAATAAAGTGCCTTGGGAGATTTTATAAATATGTGCAGGGCCAATATAAAGAGCTCTCCAGTGACCTGTTCATTAAACCCTTAGTGACAAGACATTTTCACCTTGACTTTCCCTTGGTGACAATGGCTGTTTTGACATTTCTGGGGTGTTTGTGTTTAGCTGCAATTTTCTTCTTTCTTACATACTGTACCCACACAAATTATACGTTGTTTATATCGTCATAAGAAGGGCTTTCATTAGATACCATTATGTTCATCATATCTTATAATTTACTACAAAAAAAATCATAAAATATGATGAAAAAAAAAAAAACTTTTTCTAACTTTGACCTAAAATATAATTTAGACAAATACAATCATTAAAAAACACCCCGTCTAAATAGTTTCTAAATGTTGTCCCGAGTTCAGAAATATGCATGTTTCCATATTTTTCGGTATTTTTTTGCGAGTTATGGGGCAAAAACCAAAAATAGTGTTTTTTGTTTTTTTTCTTATATTGACCCTTTGACCCCAACCCGAACCTAAAATGTAACCCTAACACTAAATTTAACCCCAACTCTAACCCTTATGCTATCCCTTAATATATTTTAATTTAATTTTAACCCTATCCTTTATGCTAAAAATTATTATATGTTAACCCTATAGGCTAATCTTACTATATAACTAGTTTTATATTAATTAAATATTTATTCTAATTTTTTTTACATTGCTATGCTACTTAGCTACCACTAGGGGTAGTCAAGTAGCATGTTCAGAGCGACGGAAGTGAAGTTACTTTCACTTCCGAAGCTCAGACTTGCAGAGGGCATTGCCATATTGACGGAGCATGCTGCTCCATCAGTATGGCTCCCACGATCGCTCCGTGGGGCGATCGTGGGTAACCCAGATTGGAAATTTTGGTGCTGGCTATTGCCTCGAAATCGAGGCAATAGTCCAGCACCTTTAAAGTGGTTTTCGCGATCATTGAAAACCGCTTGATTCACCGCAGGACGCGCCAAGCACGTCCATTGTCGGGAACAGAGTTCCCGGCAGGGCGTGCCTGACACGTCCATTGTCACGAAGGGGTTTATGTACAAAGAACAAGAGGTCATCCACCAAGACTGGAAGAGCAAAGATTTTATAGACCGCAAAGGAAGGGATTATTTATGGAAAGGACAATAAAGATATGGAACTCACTGCAAAGAGAGGTGGTGCTATCAACCACAATAGATGCATTCAAAAGGGGTCTGGATATGTTTTTAGAAAAGCAGAACATACAGGGCTATTAATAGAATAAGCATAATTAATGAAGCTTCTTGATCCAAGGAGAAATCTGATTGCCAAGAAGGGATTTTTCCCCCTTTAGTGGCAAAATTTGAAATAGCTTACTTAGGGTTTTTTTTGATCAAAGCAGGAATGATCGGTAGAAAGGTTGAACATGATGGACTTAAGCCTTTTTTCAACATAAATTAACCTTGAAGGAAGCAAGATTAAAAAAAAAAACATATCCCGGGGCTTTGAAGTAAACCCAACATGTATCTTACTAAATACGCCTGGGTTTACTATCTGCTGTGACACATCTGAGACACAGCAGTTCCTGCTTGGCGCGACCTGACGTCTGTGCACGCACAGCCAATAAGAGCGGGAGCTGTATGTGAAGATCACTCATTGCTAGCGCAGCGAGAGGCCGTCGTTTTCATGGTATCTGCAGGGGAGCTTTAGTTAAGGTCCCTCATGCTGATCCCATGCAAGAACGAGCCGGTCGCCGACCAGGCAGCTGCCTGTTTCCAAACTGTTGTGTACTATTAAAAGTACCTGAAAGTTTATCCTCAAAACAGGAACAACTTACATTTCACAAGTGAAATGAAACGTTTAGTGTCCCTTTAAAGAATATGGCTCTTTTTAGTAGGTTGTTTGGCCACTGTGTACAATATAATTCTATTGGGTTTGGGCTGAGATGGTAAAGTAATAACTGTTCTGTGATGTGCCATGTATAACACACCATCCCAGATCATCATGGAAAGCTCTTCCTTTTTTCTCTAACAACATTTAATCTATTCATTTTGTTAAAGAACAGCTGTAAGTTGGGGACAGGAGGACGACGATGTTCTTTTGGCACTTTTTACCTAAAAATAATAATTTTTTAAACGCAGAAAGGGGTTAACTGAATGCATAAAATGTCTGTTAAAATTAAAATACTTTTAATGAAAGAATACAAATAAAATACTTTATTGAGTCCTCTTTGCTCTGCACAGCTATCTATTGTTGTTTTAAATCTTGAGTCAGATGAAGGAAGATCTGACCCAAGATCCTAAACAAATCTGCCCCCTGATAGAGGGATACAGAGCAGAGAGAACTGAGGACTCCATCAAATACTTTATTTGTATTCTTTCATTAACGTATTTTTATGTACACATCACCATTTTCTGTATATTGTGTTGTTTTTGTTTTTTTGCATTTCTTATTTGGTCTGATGGATCCTTCAAAGTAAGGCCATACCGTGTGTCTGTAATTGTGTATGTATGTGTGAATGTGTGGCTGCGTGTATTGAATGAGACCTATTCACATTTAACCGAATTGTTTCCAGTTATATTTGCTAAAGTATCATTTATAACTACATGTTATGCGCACCTTATCCAAAACTGGATTTTGTTTTATGTAAAAAGAGCTAAGTGATATAACATCCATTGCAGAAGCAGAGAGTTTCCAGAAGAAGCTTGACGAGACCACCAAACTCCTGTGTGAGCTGCAAGAAGTTCAGAATGAGCGGCTGAGCACCAAGCCCCCTCCAAACATGGTGTGTCTCCTCGCACCCTCTGCCAAGGAAATACAGCTCGGTAAGTCACTCCTGCTCATTTTCTTCAGCTGATAAGAACCATTCGTCCATCTAGTCTGCCCAATTTCCACAACACTTATTTGTCGTTAGTCCCTGGCCTTCTCTTATATCTAGTGTAGCCTTATGTCTATCCCAGCAATGCTTAAGCGTCATAATTGTTTTAATCTCTACCACTTCTGCTGGCAGGCTATTCCATACATCCACTACCCTCTCAGTAAAGTAATCCTTCCTGATAATACTTTTAAACCTTTTGCCTCTCTAATTTAAGACAATGTCCTCTAGTTGTGGTAGTAAAAGGAGGAGAGAATATTTAAAATAAGAAAAAACTATGTGCATATACATACACAATGTATTGGACTCCATCAAGGGACGTGTTAAAATGGATTAGATCTATGGTAACTACACCGCTTTTAGGGTCTGTATTACTTATTGTCCCTTTATAGTATAACATTTGGAAATATGTTTCTCTTCTTTCTTCCTTCAAGCTGAGAGCGTGAATGAAAACCTAAAGCATTTAGCACAGCAGGTGCAACCTGGCGATATTGTCAGTATTGCAGGGATCCGGAAAGCTATGGGAATCTCGGATCTGTTGCTGGGAACAGAAGAGGCAATGGTGGATCTGACTAGAGGTATGCTCTCCTTAATGCTGTGCTGTGATCTATATCCTTCACAAGGACTTGGGGGGGAATGATTTGTATTTATAATGCAATGTCATAAAAGTCCCTGTTGGTGTAATGGTCAGTTGTCCCAATACTTTTGTTCAAAGGAGGATGTGATCCTGACCTTCCCGGTAATCCCTGCTAAAAACAGGTTGTAATACTTCTTATTGTATACCCTCTGTGACACCCAACACACCTTGTACCTTCGTTTGATATAATATATAATGTTTATACCTGCCCAAGGCTGAATTTCTCCATTTTCTTCATGTCGGTTCAGATATTTAATTTTTTTATTTTTTGTTTTTTTTTTTGTTCTCATGTGAACAGAATCAACCTATTGTACAATAATATGTATTAGTGTGGGCAGGTTACATTTTATTTGCTTGTCATTTGATTTGAGAAACAGAGACTGTGATTCCAATCTACTGATGACTAAACTTGGGAACTATACTTGTCATAAGGCTAATTAAGCATCGATGGATATGCCACAAGTAGGTTACTGTTTTAGGCCGTAACCTTTATTGTAGTTCTGTAGCCATCATTGTATCTCTTTTATATTCTGTAGACGCACCAGCAAAGGAAACCCTTTCTAGGAATGGAAAAGAATGTGAACCTGTTGGGACGTAGAGAGTCACTCGAAACACTTGTAAATTTAATATACAACAATGTTTTAATTCCAATAAACTGGAAAATTGTGTTTTTTTTTCCTGCGGTGTAATGTTGTATTATTTCAATAGGATTGCTCTATCTTTCCAAACAAAACAGATTATGTCCTGGAGAACGGTAAGGTAGGATAATGCACTAAGACAGTGATGGTCAGCTTTGGCACCGCACATGTTTCAAACTAAATCTCCCTCGATGTCTAGTCGGCATAGGACTAAGTATCATGGAATATGTAGTTCCCAACATCTGTATTGCCATGGTTGGCCATCAATACACCAAGCTTTTCACATGCGTTAGAACATGGCCTCCACATTTCCCTTTCACCTTCCATAATTAATTTTAAAATTAACTTTAAAAGTAGCTTTCTGACCTGAAAATAGAACGTTATAATTAGATTAAAACATGAACCGACAACATTAGACACTGTTTTCAAGACCTCGATTCTAGAACAAGTCATCTTGAGGCAAAAATTGGTGAACTAATAGAATCCCATACTGAATGGACTCTTGGATTTCACCCTACTGAGAAGAAAAGCTTTTTGGGATATCACTGCTACCTAACCAATAGGACTATCCAGTTCATCTACTGGTAATTCGAAAATGGTGTCTGTAGAACCATATCATCACCTTACGTGGGTGTCCTATTAATGATATTATGGAACCTAATTTCCATGAGACTTGATGTAGAACATGCACAATCCTGCACTTCGGCTCTTAAATAAAATAGTCTAGTGCCCATACTACCTGAGTAAAAGTCAATTTCCTTTTTTGCTGATCATCGGGGAGGGCTTGAATCAAATATTAAAAATTTGATTTATCCAGAATGCCTGCATCAAATCACACTGGAAAAAACCCCTGTGCATTATACAAGCAGTAATCTTCATATTGCACCAAAGTGAGTTTGGGGACTAGACTGTCCCTTTAATTGCGACACAAGATTTATGGTAAAAGTATTTGCAGATTGTATCAAATTTTACTGAGTCTTATACACTGTGATCAAGTGGGCTTTGTCCAAACTCGTCAATCACTGGCCAATAAACTAATCATGAAAGTAATTAAAAAGTCGCATTCCCATAAGATATGTGTTTAATGGTTGCAGAGAAAGCATTTGATCGCCTCTCTTGGCATGCCTGAAACTCGAAACTATAAATAAGTGTCTGTCAGAATTTATTCAAGCTATTTTCGCATTATTAACTCCTACAGCTAGGAGTCAATACCTCTGGATTCTTATAAAATCCTCTTAAGATAACAAATGAGTCTAGACAGGGCTGCCCCTTTCACCTCTCCTGTATTTTCTATCGCTGGAGAAATATGTTGTTTGTTTGAGTTTTCCAACTCAGCCAGTTTCATTGATATCTCATCTATTTTTTTTATTTCTTTGTTTTTTTGATATATGATGCTTGTGAGATAAGGTAACCCCGGAGGACAGATTTATGAGCCTGCCATAACATTTCACTTGAGATTTCATCTGATTCATTGGTTAAAAAATAATCATTCATCTTATCAAGAATGAATTTTTGGTTTTCTTTGTGGGAAATTTATGTAATCATTTATTTTCCAATTACCCATTCCTCTATTCGGGAAGGTTTCTACAATTTCCAGAATGATTGGTGCATGGGTCGGACCATTTTAAGTCGCCAATTTCACATGTCTGTACTTGCTGTAGTGTTAGTTTGTCCACTAATATGTAATCTAGTCTGGAGTACATTAAGTGTACGTTAGAAAAAAAGGAATCATTTCTGGATGAAGGGTTGGTAGATCTCCAAGCATCATATACACCATATTCTCGAATGGTTTGAGAAAAGCATAGACTTTGACGTATAACATTTTTTTTTGTGTGTACCCGTTGGTTTGTTCGAACTGTCCATGTCTATATCAGCTAATAGGTTAAAATCACCCAAATTTATTGATGAACCTTTAAAATGAGGTTCCAGTTTATTCATAATATGTTTGAAGAATTGGCTAGAGTTGGTGTTGGGGGCATAAAGGTTAATTAGTGTGTATTGAATGTTGTTGATTAATAAAATCAAAAGGATATATCTCCCTTTTGTATCTTTTTTAGTCAATTGTATATCTACCGTTAGTGATTTGTGAAAAAAGAATTGCGACTCTTGCTTTTTTAGTGGCTGCTGTAGAGTGGATTGCCTTAGGGAAGTCTTTAAATACAAATGATGGTATTTTATTAGATGCAAAATGTGATTCTTGAATAGCTATAATATTTGCTTTAAGTTTCTTTGCCTCTTCCAAAAGCAGGCGTCTTTTGTGGGGTGTGTTTAGGCCTTTAACATTCATAGATCATATTTTTAAAACCATAGTTAGGTTATGGATATTGGCAGATCATGGCAATGTACTATATTATTCTCCGTGTATATTATTGTTTGTATCCCAAACTTTAGGCATTCAAAAGAGTGTATTCTCTTTTGGGGCCAAATCCAGGTTACCATATGAAGGTTAATCAAAGCATCGATATTATGCACTATACTCTCTGGTTTTCGGGAAGTGTCACATCCCCTATAAAGCACTACCTTAAGAAGATAGGAAAAATAGCCAGAAAAAGAGTAGTAAGTAGGAGTAGAAAAGAAGGGAATAGGATCATAGGGAGAATCCCCGTATCGAGGACAACAAAATAAACATGTCAATAACCATACAAGGAATCTTAGGGGTAATGATTTAGACATACGTCTCATAACCATATGAGAGACAGGGGTGTGGAATAGCCTAGAGCTTTCCACCCGGTCCCGGGGGTATAACAGTGGTTAAATTACCAAATAACACGCATCTAACATGTGTGTTGTAGTAATTGTTGTAAGATAAATTGCCAAGTGCAAACAAATCTTGGTATACATATTACCTTATATCACGCCTCTTACACATGTGTTGTAGTAATTGTTACAGGATAAATTGCAAAGTGCAAATAAATCTTAGTACCTATATTACCATATTTCTTGCATTTTACAAATGTGTTGTAGTAATTATTACAGGATATATTGCAAAGTGCAGATAAATCTTAGTACCTATGTTACCCTATATCTTGCATCTTACATATGTGTTGTAGTAATTGTTACAGGATATGTTGCATAGTGCAAATAATTCTTAGTACCTATATTACCATATCTCTTGCATCTTACATATGTGTTGTAGTAATTGTTATAAGATAAATTGTAAAGCGCAAACAGATCTTAGTACACATATTACCATATATCCAACATCTTAAATATGTGTTGTAGAAATTGATATAAGGTAACTTGCAAAGCGCTAGTAAATCTTAGTACATATATTACCATATATCTTTCATCTTACATATGTGTTGTAGAAGTTGTTATAAGATAAGTTGCAAAGTGCAAATAAATCTTAGTACACATATTACCATATGTCAAGCATTTTACATGTAAGATGTAGGAATTATTGTAAGAACGTTTTCAAAGCGCAAACAAGTCTTAGTACACCTATCTAAATTTTTCTAAATATTGAGTACATATACTTATCTATCCGATTGAAGAATGAACCTCTTCAAATCTGCACACAAAAAATAAAGATAACTTTAACAAGTAACGTCTTGTGGTGATTTTTGCCAGGAAGGAGGTTATCCAACATGGGTAGCAAGTTCAAACCGTCTATACAGTTCCTTGACGGACGAAAGGACTTATACCAAATGTGTTAGGCAACGGGGATCCATGTGCTCTTTTGCTTCCATTTTTCTTAGCCTTGGACCATAGCTTTGGAGTTAGAAGTGGAGATTCGGTCTTGTCAGGATTCATATCCCATGCGATGTTCCATTGATCTAGAAGTTTTTCCCCTTCTTCTGACGTGGCAATCAACTTCGTTATTCCATCTTTTGAGATAATAAGTTTGGCTTCACTTATGCCACGAACGCGTATGTTATTGCGTCTGGACCTATCTTCTAGGTCCATAGTTTTTTCTCTGATAAGTGATACTTCTTTAGCTAGGTCTTCGTGCTGTTCAGCTAGTTTGTTGTGTGAATCAATAAGTTTGTCCACCTTATTTTCTACCCATTCAGTGCGTTCGCCTATTTCACTTATTTCTCGCTTAAATTCTTCTGTAAGCGATTTTATGTCACCTTTAATTTGGTTCCTCAATTGCGACAGCAGATCTTTAATAGATTCTTTAAATAAATGTTTATTCGTTTTTACAAAAAAATAGGTATAATTAGACAAGGAAATAGGATATACATTAGGAAATAAAAATATCAATGGTAAATCAGGGGATAACATATCAGTGATGGGAGTATTAGGAAAAAAAGTGTTGAAATAAGGAAACAAAAAGGGGTAAAGAACAAAATTGTGGGGAGGGAGAAGGGAGGGTGGGAGTCAAAAAAGATGGGAGGGAAGGGGACATAAAGGGGAATGGAAAAAAAAAAAAAAAAAGGGGAGGGGAGGGGGATGAGAGGTGATGTAAGGAAGTGGGGCAACAACCCCTGGTGGGAAAGACCACCTATGACCAAAAAAGGATCATTAAAAAACAAAAAAACAAAATGGGCAATAAGTCGGTGACTCGACTAAAAACTCCCGTTCCGTCCCAACTGGGATGGGGGAGTATGCCCTGGGGGTACCGTATCCGAGCCGCCGGCAATTCTGAATAAAAATTGCATAATAACATTTGGCGTGCGTACAGCCTGAAAAAACATAGAGGCACAATGACTAGACAATGAATGGACAGTGGTCTTGCTGTATGTAGGACATGGGTAACTAGCGCCACATATTAAAAAAGGGTGAGAACACTCAGAGCGGGCTCAGATCTGTAAGGTCGTCTTCAGGTCGATGGCCATGTAATCAGTATAACAGAAGAGAGAAAATTAAAACAAGGTAAGGTCCCGGCAGTCATATGTTAACAGATATCATGTTACTCCGGGAGAGCCAAGTCCATTGTCGGGCTCCTCAGTGGGGCTGGGAATGTAGTTGGCGTAGACCATTCCGGTACTTGGATGTTGGGCAATCCGAGACCACTCAAGAAAGAAGGTATAAAGTGTGGGTTTTGTTGTCCTTCTTTACTACAAGGGCAAAAGGTGATCCCCAAGAGTAGGGGTAGTCTCGGGCTCTCAATTCCGCTGTAATTGGCCGTAGGGCTCGTCTGACTTGTAGAGTTGTTCGGGACAAATCTGCGTACAGCGTTATTGTAACATCCTGAATTTTCAGTGGGTTCATGTTCCGATAAGTCTGGAGTATAGAGTCTCGTTCATTAGGGTAGTGAAGTGTACATACTACATCCCTCAAGACAGCTCTCCCTGTTGCTTTAGGGCTACGAAGCTTGTATACCTTCTCCAGCTCAACGGGATTATCAGGCTCCCTCTTCATGATTGTGTCAAAGAGGCCCTGCACCAGAGGTTGCAGCTCTTCTGGGGAGGTGTCCTCAGGAATGCCTCTCACTCTAATATTGCTTTTGCGGCTGCGATTGTCTAGTTCCTCGACTTGTTGCTGCAGTGAGTAAATCTGGTATTCCTGATGTTGGACATGTTGGTTTAGAACATCGACCGCTTCTTGGGTGAGCGGGACTCCCTCTTCAAGGGTAAGTACTCTGGCGTCAATTTGTTTAAGGTCTTGGCGGAGACCAGAGATTTCTGAGCGGAGTGGCTGTATAGCTCTTTCCATTATGTCCGCGATATCTGCTTTGGTTGGCAGGTGTTGAAAAGCCTCTCTCCAGCTTTCTGGCAGAAGTCGAGGGCTAGCTGAGTGCTGTGCCATGGAGGTGGAAGCCAGAGCTGTATCTGCGGCCATTTTAGGTAGGCCCGTCGCGGGCTTCGGGCTCTGAGAGCGGGCAAAAAACTCTCCTGGGGGTGGTGGTTCGGCCCCTGGCTTGTTTCTCTTTAGTTTAGGCGGGTCGTTAGCTCTGTTTTGGCGACCCATGGCCGTAAAATTGCTCGGTAGGTGTCCAGGTTTAGGCTGCAGGTACGGAGCTGTGGTCAAAAGCGTCCGCCATTGCCAGCTTCCGGACACGCCCCCCCTTAATAGATTCTTTGTGCGTGCAGGGCATTGATGTGGAGGAAGCCGCATCATCAATATCTGACAGCTCTTCATCTTCTGAGTTGCGGGCGCCATCTTTGAACGCTGAGGTGAGAATCTTTTTTTCTTGCTTTAGGTTTAAGATATTGATCTAAATCTTTTTATGGCTTCTTTGTATGTTGAATAGACATGGTATCTGTCGAAAAGGCCAGCATATATTCGTAATTTGCGTGTATAGCTATAGATATACCCGGTTCCTGGCGGGAGCTTCGTGCTTAAGCAGCCAGTTTGTAGCGTGTCCAGCCACGCCCCCCAAAGCCACATTTTTAAGGTTTAGTAGCAGTCTAGTGCCACTAACATCTCATAATCAGGATTTTTTTTTTTTTTGCTATACGAAAAAACATCCAAAAGAACTTAAAACATTCCAATTCCATATATTGTGGAATGGCTGGATCAATGTGTTCACAGCACACAATGAAATCTTTTGGCTTTATTCCATTTAAGAAATACATGTTGTATGAGTCACAGGATCTATTCTACATTATTTCAAACTAGGAGAACCAGTGTATTTTGAAACACATCCCATTTAAAATGTATAAAAGTGTATTAAAAACAAAACAAACAAAAAACTGTAAAAAAAATTAAATACAAAAAAGTGCAGACAATGTCTTTTTAAAGTATAGTAGCTCTTTAATGAAACAATTCCAACTCGGGTAGGGGGGAAAAAAACTACTTGGGTTTGATTACACGGTGATTCAATCATGTTTTATACTGTAAATGTAGAGCATGAAACATCTATAAATTGTGTTGTTTTATGCACCTACTTACAATTCTGCTAAGAATAAAATATGTTTAACTGCATGTCTACGGTGTCTCCTGCTTATGACATCACCTGTGGCTTGATATGCAAATGAACCAGTTTCGAATGGAAAATGTGTCATTTGCATATCAAGCCATTGGTATGGCTTTTATTCAAAAAAATAAATAAATAAATAACGGCCATACTACTTCCTCCATAGACTTAACATTGAGGTCAAGCCGGCCTGCGGGTAAAATACCAGCCAGGTGGCAACCCTAGCCATTGGTGATGTCATAAGCAGGTGACACCACGGGCACATTAAAAACCACTCTTTTTCTTCTTTTATGCATTTGCTTGCACTTATGCTAACACAATATATAGATAATTATCCATCATTTTTTTTTTTTTAAATTCTATACAGTCACAGTATAAGCTGCGATTAGGTTGACAAAGTCCCTTTAACCCTCACAAATTGGATAAGGATTGAATCTCCAGCCAACTAAAAGAAGGGGTTTGTTCCAAAGAAAACAATGGTATTTTTATGCTTTAAATTACATAGTAATTATGGATGAAAAATCACAGCATTGTTTGTAAATAAAGAAGACTTTAGTAAAAAAAACGACATAGGAAAACATTAAAAAAAAAAAGTACAAATCTCTGAACACAATATCCTACACATTACAAACCAATCATTTCTTGCAGCAGGATTCCTAACATTGGAGACGGGTCACAACGGCTAATTGGTCAAATCTGACATTGAGTATATTTACAGGAACAAATCAATTGCAGAATAATAAATCATATTGATATGACACACAGATTCCCTTCATATATGTTCTTAGGTCACATTTGCCAACTCAACGATACAATTTCAAACATGACATGAAATTCACTAAAAGGTCAGCTAAACATCTCAGCAAATAACCCCCATTGTGTTAGCAGAATTGCAGGCAAATGTATAGAGAAAGATAAAAATGCATTTTACATCCTGGCCATCCTGTGACCTGATACATACCTCTCAGCTTTTACCTCCGGCTAATTGGGACACTGGGGGGCGGAGTCTGGGGAGGGGCAGGACACTGGGGGTGGAGTCTGGGGAGGGGGGTGTCAGTGCTACCGCTCATGTGCGGTAACGCTAACACCCATTTTTGATCCTGCTTCTGAAGGCAGGATCGCTACTGCGTATGTGCACAATGCTGCGCAGGCCCAGCAAGCATTCTCTGGTGTCTGGGACTGTGGTCCTGAGTCCTGCTGTCCCACTGAGCTCTACCACTGTCCCGAAATCGGGACTGTCCCACACAGAGCAAGACAGTTGGGAGGTATGCTGATATGCAAATAGCTACTTTCAATGGGAAATATGTAACTTGCATATCACGCCTCAACGTGATATCATTCTGAAGAGACATTTTGAAATATACATATTACAGTTTGATAAAACAATGGATAGAAGCTTTATATTTGTTGTTGCCAACTGTGTTCTTTTTAAAGTTACTTGATATTTCCAAATCTATTTTAAAGAGACTGTATCAACCTCAACATTGGTGAACATGCCTAAATTAGGGGAACAAATGTGATTTGAATGTGTCTCTCTGGAGGCCCTGGCTTATGACCTCACCTTTAGTTTGATTTGCAAATGAACTAGTTTTCAATGGGAAATGTGTAATATGCATATCAAGCCACAAGGGGGTGTCATAAGCAGGAGACTCCCGGCACCCATTTAAATCACAGTTTCCCCCCTTATTTAGGCATTTCCTTGCAATTTTGCAAACAGAATGTGTAGGTCATTGTCAATCATTTTTATTCTCTACATTCACAGCATAAGCAATGTTTCGGTGATACAGTATCTTTTAATGTACTGATTTTTGTTTGTACTGTTTTACCCCTTTAAAAAAAAAATCCCATTTTACTTTTGCAAGGCTATTTTATCTATGGCTATTATAATACTGCTCCTTTAATTAGGAACACTCCTTTAAAAAAGGCCACATTTATCTATATGGTGGACCTATAAATGAAGAACAATAAGTTATGAGCACAATAACCCCTGTAATAATAACCTCAATCTCCATTATGAAATAGCCAGCAAGTTAAGATGATAGAAGTGTGTAGAGCTTTTGGCATTCAGGATAAAGCATTACAATTACCAAAATGTTACATACATTGTATTATTTCAACTCCAGTTTCTGCTATTAAAATATAAAACACCCTTTACAATGCAATTTACAATAAACACATGTTTAGGGACTGCGTAGGCTAAAAGGACTGCATACTTGCCTACATTTTACTTATAATATGCGACAATAACACCCACCCAGGACATGGCCCAGCACCCACATTGCAGACTCAGAACTTGTCCTGGCACCCCAAGACATGCCCCATCACCCACATTGCACACCCAGGACATGGCCCATCACCCACATTGCACACCCAGGACATGGCCCAGCACCCACATTGCAGACTCAGAACTTGTCCTGGCACCCCAAGACATGCCCCATCACCCACATTGCACACCCAGGACATGGCCCATCACCCACATTGCACACCCAGGACATGGCCCATCACCCACATTGCATACCCAGGAATTGTCCTAGCACCCCAAGACATGCCCTGTCACCCGCTGGACATGCCTCGTCTCCCACATTGCAGATCCAGGGCCTACAGGTGTCTAGTGGCAAGCAACATGGAGTCTGTACTCTGCCCAGGCACAGAGACATCCCCCCATGCTGCCTCTTGCAGGGCCTGCTTGCCCACAGAGAGGCTGAGAGGGGAGATGTTTTGATCTCCCCAGATAGCGCCTCTGCTGGCAAGCTTGCTTATTTAAGTATTTTTACCAGTCTGTCCCCGGTACAGATCATTTTCAATCATTTTTTTTATTTGCTACATTCACAGTCCAACAATGCTTAGCTGATGCAGTCCCATTAAAGTCACCTAAAAATCTCAGTTTGACATGTTGGAAGGTAGGCAGATGTATAATCTCCATAACAAGGCACAAGGTCATAAACACAATACACTACAGAAACATGTTAACACATTTCTCTTTATCCATGCACTTGCATGCAATTCTGTTAACACCAAGTATAGATCAATTTAGATTCTCTACATTCATAGTATAACTTATATTTAGGTTACAGAGACAACTGATATCCCCCCTCACCCCCCTTGAAAGTTCTCACCCTTAACATTTGGATTTTGGGATAAGAGAATTGTGAACTATATGGCAGTGCAAGTGGTACCAATGAGAATCCCAAATATTGTATTACATTTACATAACTCATTTAATATGGCCAACCCATCCACTATATTAATGCACACACACACACTTTTTCTCTCCGTTTTTGGTGCAGAGATGGGGAATTTAGAAAGAAAAGAAAAAAAAAAAGGCACTTGTTTAATTAGAAAACACAAATACAAACAATACTGTAAAATGATAAAATACCTATAAATTAACAACGGTTTTGCAGTGCTTGGCTCCATGTAAACAGTCCCACTGGAACAATCATTGGCGAATATAAACTGGAATCGACTTATGTTACATATCCTACCATTTGTTTTGTATCCAATTCTTTGCAGCCATTTGGATTCGGATTGTGTACCAAACAATCATCTCATATAGCAATAGAAGCAAGAAGAAAAAAAAAAAAACCTTACTAGAATTTTATCACAATTGCAAATGACATCAAGGAGATAGCTTCCATTTCTAATAATACCACATGGAATTATAGCATGACTTGGATGAAGGTAAAATCTTTCCCTTTATATATCTTTAAGGTTTAGGCCAGGTACAGTAAGGCAGAAATTTGACAACAAAAAAATAAGGTGCAGGGTTTTGTTGTAGACGACAGACCTGTTTACTTGGCATACATAATAGGGGCTCCGTCACCTAAACTGTGTTTAAACTGTGACGTTAGAGAATTAAAAAAAATAGGTTTATATGGTATGTTAGCTGAATTGCAAACAAATGCATAGATTAAGAGAAAAGAGTGTTGGCTCCTACTTATGACATCACCTTGTGGTATGACGTGTAAATGATATTTCCTGTTACAGGTCATTAATTTGCATATCAAGCCACAGTGTGATGTCATAAAAAAGAGACCACACAGCCATATTTACATTATTTTTTTTTCCCCTTTACGTATCACCTTGTAATTCTGCTAACATAATGTATACATACTTATTTTTGCAGTCACAGTGCAAAAAACTGTTTGGGTGACAGCTCTTTTAATGGCATTTAAATGCATTTAGTCAAGCAAGGCACATTTTAGCTGTTCAACACCTCGTTTGTTTCTAACAAGAGCTTACATGGCCACGAAAGTTCAATCCTACGCTATATATTTTAACATAAAAAAAAAAAAACTGAGCTTGGAAAACACGTCCCAGTAAATACTTCTTCACATCCACGCTTCATTTCATCCAGAAATACTGTCTGTTTGGCGTAAGTGGTCCAATCCATCCTATGTATCCTTGTACCTGATTCTGGAGGAGCAAAGTCATGTCAGGGGTACACTCCCCCAGAATAAATACTATTTAAACAAGTAATCGTCCGACATCACTGGCAATGTCTTCTTCATGTAAAATTAGGCAGCAGATAGAACCAGAAGTCAGGGTTAGTTCATTCCAATGCTCTGGGTTTTGGCCATGTCTGTACATACATAGTATGTCCTCAGTTCTCCTTTCCCTTTGACATTGATAAGTCCACGGCACTCGCAGGAATACCCCAGGCCTTCCAAGATATGGCAGGTTTCTTCTGTCGTCTGCAGAAAAAATGGACAATTTGACTTTGATCATTTTTTTAAAGGCACTCTGCCGACCTAAACATTGTTTGTACCGTGAAGGTAGAGAATAACAAAGGGTTAAAATAAAAGAAATCTACCTTGTGTTAGCAGGACATCACCTATAGTTTGATATGCAAATGAACTGATTTTTAATGGGGAAAAAATGTAATCTGCATATATCACACCCCAACGTCATAAGCAGGATACACCACTGACATTTAAAACATATATTGATGGGTAAACGGAATTTAAAAAAACGGACAAACAGGGGTTAAATTTGGATATTGCTGCTGATGAGGACTAGTAGGCCACAGCTGAATGTCGCAGCAGCCTCCTATGTTCCCCAATGTCATGACCCAAATTCGTATTGGGAGGAATTGGAGAGGGGTTTATCATGTGGAAACCCCCTTCAATCACCCCCCCCCCCCCCCCCGTCAGCACCATGAAGAACGACATAAAAACTTTCTTTCAACAGTTCCAGGCTACGTGGCGCACTGACTTAGCCACCATTAGAGCGCGGAGATACCCGAGGAAAACACAAAAGCACTGATATTATATCCACCTGCTTACGCTAGGTTCTGGTTACTTTATAGTTAATCAGGACACGTTATTATATTAGCATAACTTCTTTCTGTGGACCCTTTTGTAGAGCTTTTTGCAGCAGGTTCAGTCAGCTTGGTAAGTTTAATTACTAAAGTTCTTATTAAGTATGTTACATTTACTCATACGTTTTACATCTCTTTCCTTTATGGACGATTGTCTCTACTACATCAAAATATGCTTTGAGCTTTAGCTATGAGGAACCACTAGAGGGTGGTATTACCTAATATCTTAGCTGGAGACGGCTCTCCCTATTATAAGCAACATTGCAGGTTCATATTTAGTAGATTAGTTGCAGTTTGACCGAAGTTATGATAAACCTCAGGGATGCAGAGTGGAGCCTGGTTTCCTGTTATTGGGATTGGTAGGGGAGGTTTTAAAGAAATCCCTATTTAAGCTAGTTGAAGTTTTAATTAAGCAGCCATTTTAGATCTGCGGTATCCCAAAACTGTTCTCCTGCCCTCCCTCCCTTTGCTTTCTCTTTTCAGGTGGATACTCTTTCATCACAGCATTGGCAGAATCTTGGCGAGTACTTACTGGGGTTAGTTGACCAAGACTACGGTGCGAGGTTCTGAGCTAGGCTTGGGGCGATGTTCTGAGCTAGGCTTGGGGCGAGGTTCTGAGCTAGGCTTGGGGCGAGGTTCTGAGCTAGGCTTGGGGCGAGGTTCTGAACTAGGCTTGGGGTGAGGTTCTGAGCTAGGCTTGGGGTGAGGTTCTGAGCTAGGCTTGGTGGGAGGTTCTGAGCTAGGCTTAGAGCTCAAACCTTCGCGAGATGTAATATTGGGCATCTGGTCATGCCATGGAACTGGAATCAATTGGCATTGGTTTAATATCCATGCAAGCTTGGGTGGGACGGTTTCATTGTATGGTTATGTTGCCATTGCCGAGTTGCACATCTTTTATATCAAACTGTGGTGGTCTCGAAAACGACCCGTTAGTAATAAATTTGGCTGTGGCAAGTATTCCAAGCCAAACCATTAGGCGTCTGTGTGGTTTATTTATTTCATCATAAAGGTACTCCTGTCATGCACTGCAGCACACTTTTTGGAGAACAAGCCCAATTTGCAGTGATGAAGTAGATTTCACAGCTTAGTCTGTAGCTATTGCACCAGCACCAGCCTCACCATATCTATGTCATTTAGAATGTGGTGGAAAATAATAAATCCTTAAGTTAAAAGATGTGGTGCACCCAAAACTGCAGTACATGTGCTTGGTGAGTTTCCTGCACCCAATATGTGGGATAATTCCCCATTGATTGAATCTAGGGTTGCTGGGACTTCCAGTATATGCCGCTTTTGACCCTACAGGTAGAATTGGTTTTAACGTGGTTGTGGGTAAAGCCCGGTGCCGTGGCTCACTTTAAAGTGGCGATATCTCCGGATCCAGATCCTCACAATTCGATCCCGCTTACGTCACACTGTGATTCTGTGTACCCTGAGCACCGCACTAGAGCAGCGAGTGGTTCATTAAAAGAGCCAGGAGTTTATCCTCTGAGTGGCAGCCATGGCTGAGGCTGTTGCTGACAGTCTCTTTCTGCTAGTCTCAGTGAGAGACTCATTTTTGAATTCCACCAACAGAGGGGGGGCTTAAGTAGGTCCAATCTTTCGGTGGCATTCCAAACGAGGGTCTCTCTCTGACAGACTCCAGTCAGACGCACAATGCATAACCCCGCTCTGACTGGCTGAGCGCACGTTGGCAGTTCTATCAGTGAAGCACAAATTAAAAGAAACCTTTCTTTTCATTTTCAGGGTGAATGGGTAGAATATCCAGCTGTAAGAAATATACTGACAGAAATATTACCTGAATCTTTCCAAGTTCCCCTGTGGTCTCCATACGACTGGCAACATTCACAGTGTTTCCCCAGATATCATACTGAGGCTTCTTTGCGCCAATTACACCTGCGATCACCGGCCCGTGGTTTATGCCTATATTTGGAGACAAAGTGACCATTTCACGACCATTTAGAACTGAATAGTGACTGAAAAGAACAGAACTTGGTAACACCATCTACAGCCAACAACGATTTGGCTCCAAACGTAGCGTATGGGTTGCAATGCGAGACGGAGTTAACACTGCTCTGTATTTCATTAGAAATATAGCTGACTCAATATATGGAGCTTAATCAATGATTATTGCAACTCACCGACACGCAAGCGGAAATTATTAAAGGAATGCCGGTTGATGCCGTCCAATTTCAACATTAGGGCCATAGCATATTCTACAATGATCCCTATCTGAGCGTTTTTCCTCTCCTGGGCCTGTGAGGAAAAAAAATATAAACAAATAAACACTTATTTAAGGACAGTCACTACCAACCAGTGGTTCCTGGAACCCAATGGAGCCAAATTTTAAAAAAGTACATCTTTCCCATGCAAAATGGTAATAGCAAGTCATCTAAACATACAGCAGTATGTTGTACTAGACAGAGGCGTCACTAGGGTTGGTGTCACCCGGTGCGGTAACTCATGGTGTCACGCCCCTGGATTTCCTCCAATACCATGCCAGATATTAGTAATGCCAGTCAGGTGGCCCATTAAATATGCCACATACAGGAGCCCATAACTATGCCACATACAGGAGCCCCATAACTATGACACACAAGAGCCCCATAAAACCCCGCTGGTGGTGACACCTGGTGCGGTCTGCACCCCCCGTACTCCCCTCGTGACGCCACTGGTACTAGATCAGGGCTGTCTGTGCCTTCTCCCCTGTTGCTGCACTACAACTCCCATAATGCAAAGGGAGATGATATATAATGAAAGGAGCCCATGTTGGGCATCATGGGAATTGTAGTCGTATTCTGGAGGGCTGCATTTTGCCGACCCCTGTATCAGACTAAAAATACCTGCTTAATACCTGCTTATTTTCCTGTTCAGGAGTAGCTGTGAGACCCGCTGCCGCCATGTAAGTGCTTCCGATGGTCTTAATTTTCTCCACACCGCTGAATTTGGGCTTCATTAATAGCTGTTTCAAAGAAGATTGATAAAAGAAGTCATTATCTGGCCACAGGCTGTGCTGTGCGACACAGTCTACTCCGAGGGCAGGAAGAGATGTACCTCGTCGAAATCAGCAATGATCTCATTCAGGAGTCGTAGACACTCCAGGCCTTCCTTGTTGACATCGCACTCTGTGTAAAAAACTTTAAACTCCGGTACTGAGGCAAACATGACACAGACGTAGTCATAAGACTGGTGGTACAAGTCCTGGCCAAAAGAAACAAGACAAAGCTAGGACAGTCTGTAGGAATTGTAAAAATAAATAAATAAATAGACTTGCTTTGCGTGAATGACTGAAACTTGAGTACAGTACATTGGATCGTACGTTTTCTGGAACCAAACACTGATATATCACTAGGGTTGCCATATCATCAGTATTTTACCAACAGGGAAATTATCACGGTCAGAAATCTGTCGTTAATTTCTTTGCTTGGGGAAAAGTTGGACGATTTCCCCAAAATGATGGGGCATTGAGGCAACCAGGCAGGCAGCCACAGCATGGCATCGTTTTTTTTAATTACTGATGGGTCTCTACCATGAGGAGTCTCATCTCATGGATCAGAGCATCTGAAGCAACCATGTAGACTGCTCCATCCCTATCTCCTCCACACCTCAGTACAAAGGAAGTATGAAAGGGCCTCTATCTCATCCACACACACTCGCTGCAGAAACGGGCCTAGTGCTTTTGAGCAGCAGGGTATTTCTGATTGGGTGCAGGTTTTTGTTGTAGCTCCCAAGCCCTCCCCTCTATGCGCTACAGCTTAGCTGTGTTTTCTACTACTACACTGTATATGTAGAGCTAAAAATACATGTTAATGTAAAACTCTAGTAAAACAAACAATTCTTCAACCTAGTCAAGGTGCTGCCTCTATGGCAGTCAGTAAGACTGTAGATTGCTGGTAATCCTGATAAACTCATTAAATGAAAAAGGAAGATACTTAGTTCTAGACACATACACTCTAGTCTTGTAAAACATAAACTAGCAGTAATTGTGTTTGGAGTAGATCACCAGTACCCTCTTCTATTAGAAACAATGTGTCGGCAGATGAGAACCATCAGCCCATCTAGTCTGCCCAATTTTCTAAATACTTTCATTAGTCCCTGGACGTATCTTAACTGCTTCACTGTATTAACATCTATCACTTCTGCTGGAAGGCTATTCCATGCATCTACTACCCTCTCACTAAAATCATACTTCCTGATATTACTTTTGAATCGTTGCCCCTCTAATTTTAGACTATGTCCTTTCGTTGCGGTAATGTTTCTTCTTTTAAATATACTCTCCTCCTTTGCTGTGTCGACTCCCTTTATGTATTTAAATGTCTCAATCACATCCCCTCTCTCTCGTCTTTGTTACAAACGGTCATCACCCATAAAACCAAATCCCCGGGTCATACAACCATTCATGAGATGGAACCACCAAATTTAAGAACTACTTTCTAGACGGTGCTATGTAACATTTATCATAGTTGCCACCTGTATTAAATGCACATTAATACTTCCTATAAAATATAGATATAACACACAGAGTTCGCGGAGCAATATAAGCTTAAAGGGACACTAAACGTTACTTTTCACTTGTGCTTCTAATATAGACACACAAGTAAAATGTAAGTTGTTCCTATTGTGAGGATGAACTGGCGAGTACTTTTGATAGTACACACCAGTTTATCCTCTGACCGACAGCTGCCATGCTACTATTTGAAGCAGGCTGCTTTCTGGTCGGCAACCGGTTCTCTCTGCTAGCTTAACTAGGTTCCCCCTGCTGATCCCAGGCAAAAACGAGGGTCTCTCTCTGCACTAGCAGAGAGAGCCAGTCACCGACCAGACAACCAGGAAGTGCTGTGTCTCGCATGTGAGACACAGCAGTATAGTATGCAAAAACAATGGTTTGGACAGCACCCCAGAACCGGCATATGTTGCACAGAGCACCACTAAGGAGACCACAATTTTTACAATAAAGGCAATAAATGCTGTGTGCACCCATACAACATATAATCTTAATAATTTTAAACATTTTTAATAATTTTTAAATATTTTTAGCTTAGATGAAAAAATATTGGAGATTTAGTCACAATATATGGCCATATTTTGCTTAGCCCACCACTACGCCAAAGTACTCCAAACTTGGTGAGTCCTATCTCTAGCTACTTACTTGGAATGAATCTCTCTGACAATCTGTCTTGAACTAGAATTTATACAAATCTCACTGGACACCATACACAGAGCACCTGTGAGTGGGTGGAGTGTACGGCCAAAAGCTGGTTAGGCTTCATAAATATGCAAAAACAATGGTTTGGACAGCACCCCAGAACTGGCATATGTTGCACAGAGCACCACTAAGGAGACCACAATTTTTACAATAAAGGCAATAAATGCTGTGTGCACCCATACAACACATAATCTTAATAATTTTAAACATTTTTAATAATTTTTAAATATTTTTAAAAGCACCTTTTTAACAGCAGTATAGTAAACCCGCGTGTATCTATTAAGATACACGTCGGGTTTACTTCAAAGTCCCGGGACAGGTTTTGTTCAACCCTTGCTTCCTTCAAGGAAGCAGTGGCTAAACAATGTTTAATGTTCCTTTAAGATCCCATATCATGATTCCCTTCTTTGAGACCCTTGGACATAGGTTAAAAAGGTGCAATGTTCCTTTAAACATGCAGGTTTTATTACTTTTACACATGTATTTCAATTTTTCAGAATGTGGTCTCTTAGCTGAATATAAGATGAAGGATCACTGCCTCTTTAATGTATTGTTTTTAAATTGAGAGAGTTTTTATTGCCAATTAAGGTGGGGCGGATTTGAGTAGCTATATACCTGGAATTGAGCCACACAGGAAATAAGGGATTACGACCTACATCGTATTACGGGAACACTGACTGATATGCTTCATTGATATATATAAAAAGCCAGGTGAGCATTTGGGAGAATCAAACTTTGCATTATTTTTGCGTAATGGGGAATGTGAATCATGGTAATGAATGCAAAAAGTAATTTTATACTCTGATTAATCTAAATTCTCAAGAACAGTTCTATGATCAGGGCTAGTTAGATGACATCATCTTTTTCATAACCAGTGTAATGCCACTGAATCCAGACGAGATTCAATAATAAAATGTCATAGTGAAGAAGAGATCGGTTGTAACACTGCATCCATGAGGAAGGTGTACCATTTAAAGTGACCTTATCATGTATAACTTGAGCACATCCCAGTTTAGAAGAGCTTTCGGAGCTCCGAAATGTGACCCCAAATTGGATCACACAAAGTGATCCAGAATAGTCACGAAAATCGGCCAACCCAAAAAGATTTTGGCTAATTTTAGTGAAATTTCGGGAGGACTTCGATTATTTGCGAAAATAGCAGAAGTCCCAATACGGCCCCCAAAAATACCAACAAAAACAAACATTTTAATATTAATAAAACAAAAGAATGTGTAAATATTAAAAAAGTAATACAATTTAAAAATGATTATACAAATGTTATATATATATTCTTATGATACATAACGTTAATTTATTACTTATTTTAATTATTTTTTGTTTTATTTACAATAGTTTTGAATTCATTCTTGTTAACTTTTAAATTAAATTCAAAATTTGTCTACTGTATCCAAATTCGGACATTTCAGGGGCTTCCGGCCCTTTTTGAGGCAGGCCAAGTTCCCTGAACTGAATATGGCCAAATATTGCTGCTGCTGCACAAAAAAAGGGCAATTTGCAATAAGATGATATCTATTGCACATTTTGCTTTTGCGTTGTATTTCAATATTTTGTATATACAGTGCTGCACTATGTACTTTGCCTCTTTTTTTCCATATGTTGATCTCAGACATGAGATCCTTATTGGATTGATTTGGTGATCTACAAGTTCAGTGGAGTCTCTCTTGCTACTACTATACTGTGTGGGATAAGAGACCCTGGAGAGCACACACAGGAAAGTATTATTTTTATACTTCTATATTTGCATTTTGTATGTTGTTTGTAAACTGCAAACTCCGTTGGAGAATAAACCTCCATGGTGGCTTGTACGCCAACCAACCAAAAGCAAGACTGCATCAAGGATTACGCTTTAAATCACTAATGCCCTAAACCTATATATCTTTAGTCAAGACTGAATTAATCTTGCGACACCATTCACGATGAAATACTACAGACGTAGTATTGAGGACAGCATGTGCCTCCAGGTCAAACATTAATAAATAGCTGTAGAAATCAGTAAACATGGACTCCTGTGAGCTGGAGTTGTTATAGGATCCACACCTCATTTAACTTGTTGTCACCAATAAAATAGGCAGCCACATGAGCTGGGAGAACATTTTCCAGGAGAAGTCGATTCAGATTTTCCATTGTTTCAATTTCTTCATCTTCCTCTCTGAATTTCTTCTTCCATAGACAGTCCAACCTGGAGTAATAGTCTACCTGGAATGACATGAGAGAGGAGCACACTGGACACATGAAGTGTGTGTGTATATATATATATATATATATATATATATATATATATATTCCAATAAAAAGCACTCGTAGGATTTCTAGACTATCTTTACTCAGGACCGCCTACATGTGAAACAAGTCCCTCTTAAGTATACAAAACACACGCCCAAACCCCTTCCCCAAAGAAACTCTTCCCCGAGCATATCATGTCCTAATTAACCCTATACTGAAAATAATTTCACTGGGGCTTTAAAATTCAGCCACATCCAACATGTAAGACTTTCCTTGTCTGTACCACCGAGGGCAAGATTTTGGCATATTTGCTATTTATAAGTGAAAGGATTTTTCACTTTTTGGGCATTTTTGTGGCTCACATTGGTTCATTCGTGGCCGAGATATTGATGGTTACAGACTTCCACGGATGAGCACCTGGCTATCAATTAGCTGGTATTGGAGTTATACCTTATTTTTTGTACTTATGACCACATAGGCACCGAAGGTGGTCTTGAGGAGGAGGAGGAATGAAACAGACTTGACTTTCAACAAAGCAGAAAATATGGAAGTCTAAAGAAGGATGATTTTGCCACTTACAAAATTAGTTTTTCTAGAGAGCAGGGTGAGATACAACAAAGCAGCAGAGAGGGCTGAGATGGGTCATGGTAACACACAAATCCTCGCTAAGCTGATGGGACCTTTGTTCTCATTTTGACTTACCTGTCTTGCCAGTAAAACCAAAGTTAAATAGAACAGCGAGAGATAAAAGCAGGACATTGTCTGCAGATCTTTCATGATTCCGGTTGAGCTGAAATTAGAAGAACTGAAAGTAAAAAATGGTCAATGGAATCCTTTGTGGTAAAATAGGACTTGCGAAGCAAAAGTTAAAATATAGAATGCAACACAAGGTCATCATTCTTATAGATAGATGCAAGTCAGAGGTTTCTCTCCAGATTTGACAGCACTACCTGGCCCATGATCCTTAACCAGACCTTGAAATTACAAAGACTGCCATTCAGCAACAATTGGGAAGTGGTTATTTGTCACTGATTCATGCAGTGGCAACATGAAATAAAATGAAACAAACTGCAACATCTTAGTAATAAATTGTTTACAAAGCCCCCAAACTCCCTAAAAATATATATATGTATTTATATACACACATACCGATCAGCCATAACATTATGACCACTGACAGGTGGCAACCCGGCAGAAGCAGTGTGAGTCTTTGGGCAATGTTCTCCTGGGAAACCTTGGGTCCTGACATTCATGTGGATGTTACTTTCACATGTAAAACAGTATTGCCTGATGGCATTGGCCTCTAAGCAGGATAATGTGCCCTGCCACAAAGCAAAAATGGTTCAGGAATGGTTTGAGGAACACAACAACGAGTTCAACGAGTTCTCAATCCATTCGAGCATCTGTAGGACGTACTGGACAAATGAGCTCGATCCATGGAGGCCTTTCTTGCAACTTACAGGTATCTGCTGCTAACGTTTTGGTGCCAGATACCACAGCACACCTTCAGAGGTCTAATGGAATCCATGCCTCGACAGGTCAGAGCTGTTTTGGCGTCAAAAGGAGAACTACACAATATTAGGCAGGTGGTCATAATGTTATGGCTGATCAGTGTATGTCTGTGTGTTTATTTATACAATTTTTTAATGAAATAGTTTTTTGATGTGCTGCAAATAAATATAGATAATGATAAAAATGATATGAAATATGATATGCCTAATATGTAGTAATATTGTCTATTGTTCATCAGCTTAAGGTGACATGCCACCCTCGATGCTTCTGTCAATAAATTCCATTTCCGCAGACTTATACGTACTTGCCGTTTGCTTCCCCCTTAAACAGCCGCGCGTGTGTGTGGAAGATGATGACATTGTACACGATGAAAGAAGTGGACAAGAGGATGATCTTCAGCTCGAAGCTCATTCGCAGGAAGACGGAGCAAGCAATGAATGCCAAGATGCAGCAGTAAATGTAATACTGGAATATATGGAAAGGAATGCAAGCAAAGCATGTAACAGTCTTATTATCAGCAGGCCCCCGGCCTGGCATGTGTACAAATAGAATTGTAAGACACTTGCAACTCATCTATTAAATAGACTGTGATCAATACGTTAGACCACAAAGTCAACTATGCTCGGTATTTTGGCCGACCACGCATACCACAGACATGCATTTGTGTGACAGACGAGGCCATCGCTGTCTCCACCTTTACTATCTCCTCTACATACATGGATCAGAGGTAGAGAAGGGATGATAAAAGGGCAATGAAAACTGGGTAAAAATGCATTCGGACCCAACTCCTGCTCTATCTGTCTTTCTATCCAGTTGCCTTGTCGCTCTATCAATCTCTACCTTTTATGTCAACAAATACCTCTCGTCTGTATGTGTATCTTATGATCATGGATGGGCTAATGAAGTTTCACTGTAAGCCAATAAATTGTTTTTGAGCTGCGACCAAAAAGTTGCCAGCCCTCTCCTTTCTGTTCCCTACTCCCACTAAGATTGTAATCCTGCAAGTAATGGTCTGTCTCAGTACGGTGTATATTTTTGGTGCTATGTAAACATATGTTAATGTAACGGTCTCAGAAAAGTCCAATGTTTTATTCAATATTTAAATTTGGGACTTACTGGGATGCTCTGACAACTTGCATCTGTCTGCAGTTCGGACGCATTGCAGGTCAGGAGCGTCTGATCAAAAGGCTGCAAACAGAAGAAGACGGTGAGTTGCAGAAACGTTGTTGGCCAACTTCCCGCCACACGAGCTCTAGGAAAATGCTGTAATGGATTACTGGAGGACTCACCAGATTTATAATGGCAATAACCAACAGAACTCCTATAGTCAGTGCGGCAAGTGGGACTCTCAGCAAGGGATAGGTCTCTATCTTCTCCATCATGGAATGCAGAAGGCGCGAGATGGGCGAATTACAAAACCGCTGACAAACAAAGTGAACATCATGTGTGACTACGATATATTTGGAAATGCCAACATATTCTGAAGACAATAATACAAGCAACGACCATCATTAATTTAAAACTTAATACTTCCAGTGCCCCTAATGTTTAAAAATTACGTTTGGTTCTTTAATAGAAGGCAGAGTAATTTTTCAATGGAACACAAATGGTAAATTCTTATAAATATACATGCCATGCTAGACACAATGCGAGCTACCTCCCTTGTTTAGATTTATATTAAAAACTAGGTACTGCAGTGACAGTAAAAGGAAAACTCTCTCTGTCAATGGAAGTTATTTTTTTTAAAGCTTAGTTAGTCTTTCATTTAACTCCCATATCCCTCTTTGTAAAATATATTTAAGCAGAATTTGGCAAGTCTACCCTTCCTACGGAGGATCTATTTTTTGTTTTTGTTCTGCGTCCTTTCCTCAAAGATCTGGTAACGTCAAATTAAAGAAGATGTTTATGGAATATGTATAGTTCCACACACTGGATATTATACATAGCCTGAAAGGTACCATCTGATCCTTCCCTTTAGTAATGTTATTGTATAGTTCCACACACTGGATATTATACATAGCCTGAAAGATACCATCTGATCCTTCCCTTTAGTAATGTTATTGTATAGTTCCACACACTGGATATTATACATAGCCTGAAAGGTACCATCTGATCCTTCCCTTTAGTAATGTTATTGTATAGTTCCACACACTGGATATTATACATAGCCTGAAAGATACCATCTGATCCTTCCCTTTAGTAATGTTATTGTATAGTTCCACACACTGGATATTATACATAGCCTGAAAGGTACCATCTGATCCTTCCCTTTAGTAATGTTATTGTATAGTTCCACACACTGGATATTATACATAGCCTGAAAGGTACCATCTGATCCTTCCCTTTAGTAATGTTATTGTATAGTTCCACACACTGGATATTATACATAGCCTGAAAGGTACCATCTGATCCTTCCCTTTAGTAATGTTATTGTATAGTTCCACACACTGGATATTATACATAGCCTGAAAGATACCATCTGATCCTTCCCTTTAGTAATGTTATTGTATAGTTCCACACACTGGATATTATACATAGCCTGAAAGGTACCATCTGATCCTTCCCTTTAGTAATGTTATTGTATAGTTCCACACACTGGATATTATACATAGCCTGAAAGGTACCATCTGATCCTTCCCTTTAGTAATGTTATTGTATAGTTCCACACACTGGATATTATACATAGCCTGAAAGATACCATCTGATCCTTCCCTTTAGTAATGTTATTGTATAGTTCAACACACACTGGATATTATACATAGCCTGAAAGGTACCATCTGATCCTTCCCTTTAGTAATGTTATTGTATAGTTCCACACACTGGATATTATACATAGCCTGAAAGGTACCATCTGATCCTTCCCTTTAGTAATGTTATTGTATAGTTCCACACACTGGATATTATACATAGCCTGAAAGATACCATCTGATCCTTCCCTTTAGTAATGTTATTGTATAGTTCCACACACTGGATATTATACATAGCCTGAAAGGTACCATCTGATCCTTCCCTTTAGTAATGTTATTGTATAGTTCCACACACTGGATATTATACATAGCCTGAAAGGTACCATCTGATCCTTCCCTTTAGTAATGTTATTGTATAGTTCCACACACTGGATATTATACATAGCCTGAAAGGTACCATCTGATCCTTCCCTTTAGTAATGTTATTGTATAGTTCCACACACTGGATATTATACATAGCCTGAAAGATACCATCTGATCCTTCCCTTTAGTAATGTTATTGTATAGTTCCACACACTGGATATTATACATAGCCTGAAAGGTACCATCTGATCCTTCCCTTTAGTAATGTTATTGTATAGTTCCACACACTGGATATTATACATAGCCTGAAAGGTACCATCTGATCCTTCCCTTTAGTAATGTTATTGTATAGTTCCACACACTGGATATTATACATAGCCTGAAAGATACCATCTGATCCTTCCCTTTAGTAATGTTATTGTATAGTTCAACACACACTGGATATTATACATAGCCTGAAAGGTACCATCTGATCCTTCCCTTTAGTAATGTTATTGTATAGTTCCACACACTGGATATTATACATAGCCTGAAAGGTACCATCTGATCCTTCCCTTTAGTAATGTTATTGTATAGTTCCACACACTGGATATTATACATAGCCTGAAAGATACCATCTGATCCTTCCCTTTAGTAATGTTATTGTATAGTTCCACACACTGGATATTATACATAGCCTGAAAGGTACCATCTGATCCTTCCCTTTAGTAATGTTATTGTATAGTTCCACACACTGGATATTATACATAGCCTGAAAGGTACCATCTGATCCTTCCCTTTAGTAATGTTATTGTATAGTTCCACACACTGGATATTATACATAGCCTGAAAGATACCATCTGATCCTTCCCTTTAGTAATGTTATTGTATAGTTCCACACACTGGATATTATACATAGCCTGAAAGATACCATCTGATCCTTCCCTTTAGTAATGTTATTGTATAGTTCCACACACTGGATATTATACATAGCCTGAAAGGTACCATCTGATCCTTCCCTTTAGTAATGTTATTGAGGAAGACCATCGTCTGCCCAAATATGACCATTTTTTTAATGAGCTCATTCACCATATAATTTGAGGAAAAAGGTAAATGAAAGTCCGTTTTCTACAATGCAGTATTACAATCTGTTTGATAGGCTTGGTGATATTTTGTCTGTTTATGGACTTTGTTTCCTGTATTTTTTATCTTCCCAATCAAAAGCAACATACGCTAATTATTTCGAATCCCACCCTACGTACTTACCACACACCTATCCGCACAGCACATAATAACGATAAAGAGTATCAGTAGCGACACCAAACCGAAGGAGATACCCAGTTGCAAAGTCCTGAAAAAGGGAATAAAAGGAAGGTGTCTGGGTGACATACGCTAACCAAGAAACACCAGATGCTCAGCCTGCGCATCACAGAAGTCTAGTACACAACAGCTGTAGTACCAACGGTAAGCAAGCCATTCTTACCCCAGGGTGTAATAACATTGCATAATCTATATTTGGATATAAAAGTCTACAACCTCTTGTTTTTTGTTCCTGAGTTAGTTGTGCAAGTGCCCTCATATTTAATGCTTTCTACCAAATATGTCCCCTTTACAAACACAGATATTTGGAAGTGGTTGCAGGCTTGGCTATGGGTGGCGCATTACTGGGAAGTTGTAAGGGACACTACCACTTACATTAGTTGTAACTAGATTACCTGTGCATTTAAAAAAAACACATTGATAAGACATTTGCCACTGGTTTTTTTTTTCTATGTTTGAATTAATTGCAGATCAAATTGAAAATAAAATTAGGTGTTTATCTCCAGCATCCATTTTGAGAATTGTACCCATGATGCAACATTGTCCAAAATCTTCCAGCAAGTCTCACTTTACAACCGTGGCCAAAGCCTGCTTGATTATGTCATAAAATTCACCCCTGCTCTTTTACTGGCTCCTGTGTATCACTAGTGGGCAGGACTAGCTGGCTGTGTACAACTTTTTTTTATCTGCCTCACAAAGAGAGGAGATTGACTAGATCAAACAGGACCATAACTCCGCCCCCTTGTGATGTAACAATTACATTACCCTCCCATGTAATGCAAGTCTATGATCAGATATTTCCCAGGGTCCCCAGCCCCAAAGTTAGATACCAGTGCTGGGGGGTGGCACCCAAAAACACAATATTTCACAAAATGGCGGAGCCCAGTCACACTTGTTTAGTAATATATTTCATAAAATAAACTCACATAACAAAAACAAAAGACATATCGGAAATCAACAATGCAAAATAAAAAAAAATAAACCTTTTTCATTTGCTGGTGGAAGTGTGCCTTTAAGGTCAATTCATAGTCTATGTAATTCAGTCATTTAGAATATGAATACTGTATTTTATATTCAAGAACTACTATAGAAACCTATTTGCTGCAATTCAAACACACTTCATTGGGAGCTTAAGTGCTTGGGAGCTCTGTGATACACTCACAGTTCCCAGCAAAGAGGAACACAAAAGGAGAGACAGACGGGGTCCAAACTAGGGACTGTCTCTCCAAAAGAGGGATACTTGGGAGGTATAGACCGTGAGTTATAATGTTTCGAACATATATCAGTTTAAAAGCTCATCCCAAAGATGTACGTGATGTGCAGAATGTAGATATACTATATAGCTGGATGTTTGCATTCCCTTGTAATTGTTCTTGCTACTGAAAATGGTGTCCAACCCCTACAAGAGCTTGCAACCAAATCTAACATATACAAACAGAATTTTTTCATATGCATTTAAATATTTCCCTTTAATCCATACCCAGAAGCATTATTTCTTAAGTCTTTATTTCCATTCCAAATCCTAGGCAAATACAACTGAACCTTAGCTGCAGGTGCTGTGGCCTTCCTTCAACAAATTCAGATAATGCCTTTTTAAACAGCGAAACAAACACATTAAACATGTAAATTATTTTGGAGTTCGTGTGTATCTTTTCACTCCAGCATCTTGTGTTTGGTTCAGATAAGTTTTTGGAATTTAAAAATGGTCTTTATTTAACTTTTTTTTTTTTTACACAAAGTAAATTAAAGACCACTGTATACTATATACATTTTTTAATTCAAAAATCTATTGATATGTTTGCTGTATTTTTTTATACAAGTTCCAAATAAGTTTAATATGTCAGATATGTTCCATAATTGTAGAATAAAATGTAACTTATACAGGAAAAACCCATTGATGCGCTATCTTATGGAAAACGAAAATGGTATTTTATGATACTCTTTTTTTTTTGTCTTACCCCAGAAGGATAAAGGGCAGGGTCATCCTTGCCAGGAACTGAACCTGCAACTAAGGTTTCAACAACTACTACAGTCAAATACTATATGGGATGTACCTGCCTTCACACAACATCATAAACTTGCTCTTATCCATAATTTATAATCTATGTATTTATTTATTTATTTATAATATAATCTTTCCACTGCCAAGAATAAGGATACATTGCGCAGGTAAAAAAATTGGTGAGCTTCCCCCCGCTAAGCAAACTCACCAGTCATAGTCTGTCCCTGCACAGTGTATAGCTAAACTTGTGAGATTGAATGCTCATCTCACTTCAACTCATCTGAAACTCACCTTTTAGTGAATAGACTATGACTTTTACAATCACACCAATAACAAAACTGCAATGCAGTCTGGCAAACTAACCTGGGCATCACCAGTATTTGGATCAGAAATATACACAGGAAGACCACCGCTGCACACAGGAAGTAGTTACGGATTTTGGGGATTCTTATTGTGCGGTACTGTAAAAAAAACCAAAAAGGTTAGTTGTCAACATTTTTTGAACTTAGTACAAGTTCGTCACAGTCATAGATCAAAATCGAAAAAAAGACATTAAAGTAAAAAAAAAAAAAAGTAGGTCTATTCTGCATCTTGATTACATACAGTGCTTAATGTATTGCTGTGTTATTCTTTAGAGCCTCATTCAAAGAGCTTTTTGATATGAATTATGCAGATATTTGAATTGAAATACCCAGATAAAAATGTACACGTCTTTCAAAACTGCTACGGATTCAACCATGAGAAACCACAACACGATGATAAAATACACACATGGTTTAATCGTAGCTAATAGTTTATCAGTTTATCTGTAACATCTTACAGCATGTTAAAGATATCCACAAATAACTAGGACATACGGGGACTGTCTGATGCCGAAAAATGCATCTCTCAAATCTTAATACATATTAATGTGCTTTCAAAGTACTTTAAAATGCATGTTTTACATTTTGCTTAACATTTTAAATACCGTATTTGCTCGATTATAAGACGAGGTTTTTTTCAGAAAAAAAAATCTGAAAATTACCCCTCGTCTTATAATCGAGGTCTTCTTATAATCTGACCTCAAATTGAGGTCAGATTATAAGACATGGATCCAGGTCCCCCGCAGAGCTGCAGGGGACCTGGATCCCCCTCTCTAACAGCAGGGGATGTCTGGCGATGAGCACAGACTCCCCTGCTGCCGCCCGGCACGACCGCCAGGGCTTCTATGAAGAAGTCGGGTACTTCCGCTTTCGTCACAGAAGTCCCGGCGATCGTGTCGGGCGGCAGCAGGGGAGTCTGCGCTCATCGCACAGACATCCTCTGCTGCCCCACTAGCCACCAGGGTGAATCGGGCAGCTGGGAGATGTCTGCACGATACGTGCAGACATCCTCCATGCTGTCCGACATGGCAGTCTATTATGACA
Source organism: Pelodytes ibericus (assembly GCA_036172795.1). Taxonomy (NCBI): domain Eukaryota; kingdom Metazoa; phylum Chordata; class Amphibia; order Anura; family Pelodytidae; genus Pelodytes; species Pelodytes ibericus. The sequence continues at coordinate 182,175,239 of CM069862.1, forward strand.
GACCAGCTGTACGTCATAATAGACTGCCGTGTCGGGCAGCATGGAGGATGTCTGCACGTATCGTGCAGACATCCCCCGGCCAGTGGCGTAGCGTGGGTTGTCAGCACCCGGGGCAAGGCAAGTAATTTGCGCCCCCTAACCCGTGGATTTTAGCACTCGAGTCTCTTCTACTAGATTAGTTAAAGAAACCCTTACCCCCCAAGCACATGTATTGTTTGTTATGAAAATACTTATGTAATTAAAGTAAAATGCATCTAAATACAAGTTTATTTTCCAACACTTTATTGAGTGCGAACATGCATTACACACATTCTCCACATTTTCAGCAGGTCTATGAATACAAATATACACATGTAGTAACCTAGCATGGGCCATGCTATTATATGTCGTCTCACAACCATCGTAAACGACAAACAATATCAAGAACAAAAACTAAACATCAAAATGGAACCATACCCTGGAGATGATCCAAGACTGGGCTAGATGTAGCCAACTTCCTCAATCCTGTACCTCTAATGTTACCCCCCCCCCCCCCCCCCCCCACACACACACACATATGCCATAATTGTTGTGCCATTCAGATGCCAGTAATATTGTAACTTTCGGATGCCAGTAATATTGTGCCAGTCAGAGCCCAGTAATAATGTGCCAGTCAGATACCAGTAATATTGTGCCAGTCAGATACCAATAATATTGTGCCAGTCAGATACCAGGAATATTGTGCCTGTCAGAGCCCAGGAATATTGTGCCTGTCAGAGCCCAGGAATATGGTGCCTGTCAGATGCCTGTAATATTATGCCAGTCAGATGCCTGTAATAGTGTGCAGTCAGAGGCCAGGAATATTGTGCCAGTCAGATGCCTGTAATATTGTGCCAGTCAGATGCCTGTAATATTATGCCAGTCAGATGCCTGTAATATTATGCCAGTCAGATGCTTGTAATAGTGTGCCAGTCAGAGGCCAGGAATATTGTGCCAGTCAGAGGCCTGTAATATTGTGCCAGTCAGATGCCTGTAATATTATGCCAGTCAGATGCCTGTAATATTATGCCAGTCAGATGCCTGTAATATTGTGCCAGTCAGAGCCCAGTAATATAGTGCCAGCCAGATGCCTGTAATATTATGCCAGCCAGATGCCCAGTATTATTGTGCCAGCTAGATGCCCAGTAATATAGTGCCAGTCAGATGCCCAGTATTATTGTGCCAGTCAGATGCCCAGTATTATTGTGCCAGCCAGATGCCCAGTAATATAGTGCCAGTCAGATGCCCAGTATTATTGTGCCAGTCAGATGCCCAGTATTATTGTGCCAGCCAGATGCCCAGTAATATAGTGCCAGTCAGATGCCCAGTAATATAGTGCCAATCAGATGCCAAGTAATATAGTGCCAATCAGATACCCAGTAATATAGTGCCAATCAGATGCCAAGTAATATAGTGCCAATCAGATACCCAGTAATATAGTGCCAATCAGATGCCCAGTAATATAGTGCCAATCAGATGCCAAGTAATATAGTGCCAATCAGATGCCCAGTAATATTGTGCCAATCAGATACCCAGTAATATAGTGCCATTCAGATACCCAGTAATATAGTGCCAATCAGATACCCAGTAATATAGTGCCAGTCAGATACCCAGTAATATTGTGCCAATCAGATGCCCAGTAATATAGTGCCATTCAGATACCCAGTAATATTGTGCCAATCAGATACCCAGTAATATAGTGCCAGTCAGATACCCAGTAATATTGTGCCAATTGTACATGAAGCGGCTCCGTGTCCCCCGCCGGATGTCTCCTCCGTGCAGTCTTCCCTCTTGCACGGAGGAGGGAAACAGACACCGGATGTGACGCGATGTCACATCCGGCGTCAGTTTATTTTTTTTTTTTTTTCCGGCCGTCGCATCCATCGGATGCGGCTTGCCGGAAAAAAGCGTTCACAAGCGCAATGCGCTGTGAACGCGGCAGCAGGGGCTGGGGGCCCACGGGACAGCTGCCTTGGGGCCCCCCAGGAGTAAATGGGCCCAGGGCAGCTGCCCCGTTTGCCCCGCGTTAAAGACGGCCCTAGTGCGCCCCCCCAGATATTGCGCCCGGTGCGGCCGGCCCCCCCTGCACCCCCCACGCTACGCCACTGCCCCCGGCTGCCCCCACTAGCCACCAGGGAGAAACAGGTGAGGGAGGGAGCCCCCACAAGAAATAGGTGAGGGAGGGAGGGACAGAGTAAGGGGGGGGACAGAGAAATGAGGGGGAGGAAGGAGGGGACAGAGAAACGAGGGGGGGAGAGACAGAGAAGGGGAGGGAGGGGGGAAAAGAGACAGAGGCAAGGGGAGGGAGGGGGGGAAATGACAGAGACAAGGGGAGCAAGGGGGAGACAAAGGGAGGGGGAGAGAGAGAGAGAAAGCTGGGGGCAAGGGAAAGAGAGAGGCAGCATTGGCACATAAAAGGAAATAAAAACAAGAAATGCATTTTTTTTCATATCATTATTTTTTATTAAAAACGCAATTTACATGTGAATATATACAAGTTTAACTTTTTTCCTATGGGGTAGTCTTATATTCAGGCTTTTAGTTTTTTTCCTAATGGAATATCCAAAGTTTGGGGGGTCGTCTTATAATCAGGGTCGTCTTATAATCGAGCAAATACGGTACTTACAGCTAGATGAAATTGTGAAATTACAGCCATTTGCAAGAAACCAGGACTGCCCACACTAGCTGAGTAAAAGTCAATTTCATGTTTTATTTTTTACTGCAGGAACCAATGAGAATAATGCCATTTAAATGAATGGAATATCCTGTCTCTCTAGTGACGTCATCAGATAATTGCACCAAAGTGAGTTTGGGGTCTAGACTGTCCCTTTATCAATGATCAGAAAAACAAAATTAAAAAAAAATGTAGCAATTTATGTACATCTTTGCCTGGTAAATAAAACCTACAAGGCTTCCTCTTAGAGCATTCCTGGTGCAGAATAGAACACGGCAGAGCAAAAAGATCATGGCTTGGTTGGGGAAAAAAAGGAACAGAAATGCATTCAAAAGGGAGGTTGGGGGTAGTGTATGTTTAGAGGTAACATTGTGCCTATAAAATTCATCACTTCATGACCAGTCTGTTTTGGCCATGTTGTACCTTTCAGGACAAAGGTTGTTTTAATATCTGTGGTGCTTGTGTTTACCTGTAATTTTCTGCTCTCTCCTTTACTTTCCCCCCACCAATTATATATTGCTTTTTCAGGATAATATGGGCTTTCTTTAGATAGAATTATTTTTATCATTTTTTATTATTTAAATATATATAAAACAATATAACTATGGAAAATTAATTTAAAAAAAGAAAACTCTCTCTAAACCCACTAAATAGATTTTAATATTTGCCCTGAATTTGGAAGTACCCCATGTTATTACGTTTGTTTACTATTTTCGCAAGTTATAAGGCGATAAGTAAAAATTGCGCATTGCTATTTCCAAATAATTTTTTTCAGAATTACCTATAGGGGCATTGTATCCCAACCCAACATAAAAAAAAAAAGTTAAATATTTTTCATTCAAAAACAAAAAGTCTGGGGTATAAGGACAAGGCTGCCCATATTGTAATTAATCTCTCCCTGCCCCACGATTGCTGTCAACTAACGCTGTCAAAGCCAGGCACTGGCCATGTCTCTTACCGCCCGATTGTCGTAAGCCAATAGGCATACTATAATCGAAACGGCATAAAGCAAATGCCAGGCTCATCCAATGCCTCCTGGGATGGGACTCTTCATCGCGGCTGCTTCCGCGCAGCCGCTTCACCGTCAACTCTACACAGCAAGACAGATCGTCGCTGGAGATTTTATCGCGGGACATTTCATCGCTAAAGGTAAGTATTTTAGCTATTTTACTTTGGTTAGAATTAGGGTTTAGGGGGTTAGAATTAGGGTTTATGGGGTTAATTTTAGTATTAGGGCTCGGGGGTTAGTATTAGGGTTAGTATTAGGGTTTAGGGGGTTAATTTTAGTATTAGGGCTCGGGGGTTAGTATTAGGGTTTAGGGGGTTAATTTTAGTATTGGGCTCGGGGGTTAGTATTAGGGTTTAGGGGGTTAATTTTAGTACTAGGGCTCGGGGGTTAGTATTAGGGGTCGGGGGTTAGTATTAGGGTTAGTATTAGGGTTTAGGGGGTTAATTTTAGTATTAGGGCTCGGGGGTTAGTATTAGGGCTCGGGGGTTAGTATTAGGGTTTAGGGGGTTAATTTTAGTACTAGGGGTCGGGGATTAGTATTAGGGTTTAGGGGGTTAATTTTAGTACTAGGGCTCGGAGGTTAGTATTAGGGGTCGGGGGCTAGTATTAGGGTTAGTATTAGGGTTTAGGGGGTTAATTTTAGTATTAGGGTTTAGGGGGTTAATTTTAGTATTAGGGCTCGGGGGTTAGTATTAGGGTTTAGGGGGTTAATTTTAGTATTAGGGCTCGGGGGTTAGTATTAGGGTTTAGGGGGTTAATTTTTGTATTGGGGTTAATTTTAGTGTTAGTATTAGGGTTTAGTGTTAGTATTGGGGTTTGGGAATCATTTATTGGGGGGGGTATTTTCTTTTTACTTGTACATTTGTAAGAGCTGACAGTTCAGCGCTGAACTGTCAGCTCTTACATAGCCGCGGACGGTTATTCTTCATTGCTGACAGTTCAGCGTTCTAACTGCTGCGCTGAACTATCAGCGATGAAGATGCGGCGCGGAAGTGTCCTAGACCCCACAAAGGTGTGTTTTACCAGGTCGTGGCTGGAATCTCCAGTGTCATCAGGTTAAAACAATTATACTCTTTGAAAATTACAAACACATAATAAAAGCATCTGCTGAAATGAATGAACATATATTCTGGATATTTAAATAAGGGTGTCTGGATGGGTTAAACTTGATGGACTGCAAGCCATTTTTTCAACTTATTTAACTATGTAACTATATAATTAAATGAAGCTACAGTACACCATATGTTATGCAAGCTACAGTACACCAAATGTAATGTAATGTTCTTTCATGGAACCTCCATACAAAATGGTGCATCGCTCTCAGTTTTAAAACAGTGTCAGTTTGTACGTTATGCAGTGTTTTTGTCAGTTACACTCCTGCTTTATTTATGTCTATTTTAGATTATCTCAGTCTGGTAAACACATTTACCACTGCTTTATCCTACTCTTTATATAGTCTAACATTGAGCAGATGGTAGAAATTATTATAAAACTATATAAGTAGTAGAATATTTCACTCAAATTGAAAGACTCTACACTAGTTTTGACTTTGTCTCTTTTGCTTTGTAGTATATTACTAGTGTTTTCAGAGTCGGTTTTCTGCCAAAAACACTATCCAATGTAAAATAAGCAGAAATTAAATGTACAGCTTATAGCTAGCTGAGCATCATGGGAAATTAAGTCCATACAGCTAGAGAGTGCCTAATGGTATTGTACAATAATGGCTAGTGTTAAGGGGGGATAAAATGTGTTGCGCTTGTATTAAGATGAAACAATTGATTAAAAATGTTCTCTACCTCTTTTTCCAATCCCTCAGCGGTGAAAAATAGCAGGAATACATAAAAGTCATCAGATTTTCCAAACCAAGGTCTGAAGAAGAAAAAAAAGAAAAATGGCATATGTATAATACGAGGCCTAGGTTGGCTTGAAAACAGTCAAATTCAAGAACAGTCAAATATCCAAGAAAATTCAATTGCTCAAAAGAAAATGCAAATTAAATATTCTAAAAATATGGGTAGCAAAGGCATTAATAAACACAAATCTACTCATACCAGACAAGGGAAAAGACTTCATGCATTCTCAGTGCTACCACTGCTGCAAGGGATTCTGGGTAGGTATATGCCCAATCGGTCAGCACTGATCACCTTTTGCCTCTATGTCCACTACACACATGGATATTTATATAAAAAATGTATTTATTGAATTAAAGCAGAGCAAGATAAAGTGACTATAATTAGACAAAAATATTATTGTGGAGCACTGTGTACTAAATATTCTAAATGTTCCTATAAAACATAAAAAAATTATCACTGGAATAATAAATAGGAGAAAAAGAATTTAGGTCTCAATATTGAACACTCCACGTCTACAGGTGGAAAACACGAAAAGTATCCTAATCAACCACATATCATTTTTAAATCTATGTTTAGAGATACACAATCTCATATATCTTAATATCTTAATCTCTTCATTTAAAGGGACTGTATCGCCTAAATAGAGATTATGATGTAGAGGATGAAAAAAAGATCTATACATTGTGTTAACAGAATTGCAAGCAAATGCTTAAATAAGGAGGAAAAATGTGTTTTAAATGTGTGTCTCCTGTTTATGACATCACCTGTGGCTTCATATGCAAATTACAAATGTTCCATTGAAAACCGGTTCATTTGCATATCAATTCACAGATAATATCAGAAAAGGGAGACTCCACAGACACAGTTTTCTCCTATTTTAGGCATTTGCTTGCAGTTTTGCTAACACAACGCATAGATCATTGTCAATCATTTGTTATTCTCCACATACACAGTAAAAACAATGTTTAGGTGATACCATCTCTTTAATTAAGGGGCAGCATGGTATTGCTGACCCCTGGAAATGAAGTGGCTGAAGGGAACAGATCAATCCATTTGACAAACCGTACTTGGCAGAACTAAGTCCATCAATCGTGTCCATCATTCTTTCGTGAAGCTCTTCCTCTTGATTCTTCTTCTGTGAACTGTTTCTGGTGATGCAAGATTATAAAATGTTGTATTTATTTATTTATTTGTGTGGAAAGTGTATTACCAGGAAGAATACATTGAGATTTCCCTTTTTTTCCAGTATGTCAGACTGCAAAACTGAATGTAACATTGAACATTGAACTTGTTACTTCACAGCTGTTGTGGGTACAAATAAAACATCTACAATCGTAAGTAAATGTCCGACAAATTACAGTAATGATTCAGTTGTGGAAACGTACAGAAACCAAAGGATAAAGCAATGTACACCAACGTGTACATATACTTTTATGTATTTTTATTTTCCTTGTAAGTACCATAAAAATGTACTTTAAACTGCCCTGCTTCACCGCCAGTGTCTCGTCCCCAACATATTATACTTGATGGCAAGAAAAGCAAAGAATTGTATTACAAAGAAAAATTACCATAACCTGTTTGGTCAATGTCACTGTCCTACTCATCAGAATGTCATCCCCTTGCTATAGAGGGGGTCTACATCGGAGTAATGGGGTTCACCTTTTCTGACGAAGTTCACCTTCCAAAGTTACTATAAAAAGTTGCCAAAATCCCCCCAAAAGTTGCTTTTTTTCCCTTGGCCATACTTTCTTTTAGAAAAAAAAGGTGGCAGAAGTGTACGTACAAGATGTGAAAATGAGGCAAAGCGTGAACTTCATGTATTATTTTACGTTTTTCCTGTATATGGTCCTGTGTCTAAAGGCTTTTAGGCTACCAGGAAAAGTATATTTATATAGTCTCTCAAATTCAAAATGTCTGGTATTGTCCAACATCCAAGGGACGTTATTATTACCTAATTTAATGATACTCATTTTAACCGCATCAAAATCAGTCAACTCCACAGCAAATCAAACCTGAAACTGTCCCACTGAGTCCATCTCACCAGCATGTAGGTAGGCTAGGAGGCAAGTCTGCCACCTTGATCTCCACTTGGCCCATATTGAATAAGCATGTTGCCTTTGAGTATTGTTTAACATTAGCTTAGTAGATTTTTTATTCACACAAAAAAACCCTCGCCTATTCCCATATCATTATGAGGTCTATGACTCACAGCGGCAGTTACAACGCCGACAGTCCCTACCTCCTAATACTAACTCTAACATTAACCTTAATGGTAAACTATTAGTACTACCCCTAAAAGTAACCCCTTATCCTAACACTAACCCTAAAACTAGCCTACACCACCAAAAACTAGCCTACGTCTTCACGTAACAGTCACTCTAATTGCCACGAAGAAGAGGCCGAGAAGAACAGTCCAATTCGGATCCTTACTCAACCTTCAAAGTCCACACAGCTTATTTTAAACAATTGTATCACATTATGTGAACATTTTTGCAACTATATGAACTTCGGGCTTATACTCAAAAATGTCTTCTTTTAAATTAACTTCTACATTTATATTTGATATTAATAATCTATTCACCGCGACCACACCGTTCACATTAGTGTTGGAGAGAGTAAGTAACCCTTCCGCACCAATAGATGTATAAGGAGACTTGAAGTCAGCATTGTGAAAGGTACAGCTTAAGAAGATATGAGGTGTCAGACTTACCTGTCTGTATTAGCCGGACGTCCAAGCCCCTGTAGCGGGATTTCCTAGAAGGTTTAATATAGATGATATCAGGTACAGAAGCTTTATTATGGAATGCACCAATGCAAATATTCCACATGCATATGAATGTAAAAACACCAATTTTAAATTACTTTGAATCCTCTTGATGTAATGCATACCTCCTTCAGTCCAGAAGTGCCTTATTGAGCCTTTTTTTACTCCATATATTCCTCTCAGGGGGCAGACATCTTGTTTAGAATCTAGGGTCAAATCTTGCCTCACAGATTGGTATCTGTTTCGTTAATTTACATGACACAGATTATGTAAAAATATTTTTTTTTTGGACACTGTAGGGATAACTGCCCCTTTAGCATACACTTTACATAATATGATGGGCATGTACTAAAAAAACGCAAATATATTTTATGTGCAAAACTATTTTTGCACTTTGCTCCTATTGCAATGTACTAAACATTTAACACTTACATATGAGCAAATTGCAAATAAAAACGGGCATATTTGGGAATAAAAACAGGAAATTTTGCAAATATTTTTTCTACCTCTTTTGATAGCACTTGCTAAAAGCTGGTGTCATTTTCACATGCAAATAAGAATTATTTTTCACAAAATATTTGCAAAGCTCTTTAGCGTGCGCAAATCTGATCGCAATTTATTAGCGCAACCGAAAAAATGCACGCTAAATAAAAATAAACGGAAGAGGCGCAAATCAAGGGAAAAAAAGGAAAATGTTACAAATAGTCGCAAATTGCTCCTTACTCATGTTTTACCTACTTTTTTTCCCCCATTGCACTTGTTTAGTACATGACCCCCCTATATTTCTTGAAAAAGAAAAATATATTATAATTTACGTATGCCTAAGGATTTAGATTTGGGTTCCTATTTTTATTAGTAGACATAAAAGCCCACCAGTAATGGTGCATGGAATTTATTTTAGACATTTTGATAAATATAGACCATAAATACCATGCAAAGGTTTTTGTCCGTGTTCTCTTGTGGGTCAGCATAACTTACTGTTAAAAGCCAATTAACATTTTGAATGCTTTCCTGGCAGCTATCCCGCCCAGAGGTTTCTAAAGTTGTTGCAGATTGAATTCAGAAACATCGCCTTATTTGTTGAAGATAAACTAAAAAAATAATATGTTGTTCCAACAGGGATGCTTAGTACATGCCTGGTCACACTAAAAGTTAGGTAGAAGGCTAAGATCTGTAGTCAGTGTAACCAAGTTCATCAGCAACTAAAATATGGCCTGTGCTACACACGGTAATAAAAGAAACAGGCTGTCAACATTGGGGATAAATGGCAAAGGGACCAAAAACCTTAGACAGCACTTTCCACTTATGACAAGCCTGATCAAAAGTGGTACAATTGTACCAGCTGACCATGTCTTATGTCTTGGGGTCACTTTTGACTCTGCTCTCTCCTTCGATTCCCATATTCAGTCCCTAGCCAAATCCTGCCGACTGCACCTAAGGAACATCACAAGCATTAGCCCGTTCCTCAGCAAAGAGACCGCCAAAATACTAGTGCACTGGCTTGTGATCTCTCGCCTTGACTACTGTAACGGCCTCCTGACTGGACTACCTCTGACTCGTCTGTATCCCCTGCAATCTATACAAAACGCAGCTGCCAGACTCATCTTTCTTGCACGTCGGTCCGATTCGGCGGTTCCTCTCTGCAACGCCCTACACTGGATACCCGTCTGCTCTAGGATAAAATTTAAAATTCTGTCTTTATCCTAACCTCCACTCCTCTGCCCCTCTGTAAATTGCCTCCCTTGTTAACCGATACCTCCCTGCACAACCTTTGCATTCCTCAATGGGACTGAAACTCTCTTCCAACCTCATAAACACCTCTCACTCGCGACTGCAAGACTTTGCCTGAGCTGCCCCCTCTCACTGGAACTCCCTTCCGCAGAGCATCCAGCTCTCTCCCTCCTTTTCAAATTTTAAAAAGTCCCTCAAAACACACCTCTTTAAAGAAGCTTACTACCCAACCCACAAGAACACCTGTCACTTTACCTCTAGCTGATCCCACCCAGCTGATACACACACTACTCATCTTTGGCCTATCCCACCTAGTGCCACCCATCCACACTTAAGCGTTACGTAAATTGTTGACGCTATATAAATAAATGGCAATGTAATGTAATGTAATATTGTGGAGAAATGCTACTGTAAGATGTAGCTCCAACTACAATTTACATGGGAAATGTGTCCACAGTAAGGTCTGTGAAGACTAATAATTATTCTTCACAAAAGACCAGTAATGAGCAACATGAGTTCCTACTTAATGCATTCATCCATCAATCAAAATAATAGCAATTGTTTTTTTGTTTTTTTTACTGGAAGAAGAAATAAAACATATCAACGGATCTTGACTTTTTAAACTAAAGTTAACAATACTGATAGTTCTGTGAATAGATTATGAAGAAGCACACATTGCTAAGGGACTCTCCAAACCACAGACCTATATGTAACAAATCTACTGGGGAATATTAACTCTATTTCGTAAGATGCTGTAAGTTCTTTGTGTTGACGCCTCTGATACTGACTCTCCTCAACTCTATTCTCTCCTTGTTTCTCCCTAATCTCTGTTGTATCACCTCCCTTTCTCGCTGTTATTTGACATTGCATTGTCTACGGTAGCGGTGTTTAAACGTTTTTTGAAGGCGCATGTTTAAAACACGTATATGTGTTTTCTGGCCACATGGAAAGTTTTGTACAGGAAAAATGAACAATAGCTTGTGAGGCTCTTTTGATTCTTTAGCAGGAATTTATAATTAGTTCAAAAACAGTCTCAAATTACCTCTTTTTAAAAACAGAACTACATATTTATAGCGCTAATAAGAATGTCCGTTAGAAAATTAATTTGTGAAATTTGTGTGTGGTCCAATGGACCGCAAATTGGACTCCCTTGGTCTATACTAAACTTGTGTAGCAACCAACAAAATCTCAATTTATTACGGTTTCTACTATTGTTATTGGACAACAAAATTAGATCATTGAAGAGGAAGGGTTTTAATCAAGATAGAATTCCTGGATACTTTCATCAAAACATGAATTGTTTTTTTTTTTTTTTTTTTTTTTTACTTAAGTGCAGATGCACTTGCTGATGATATGCCTTGGTCAAAAGTTTTTGAGACAGCCATAGAAAAAAGCCATGGAGTACACTCATTAAGCACACGTCTCACTTACTGGTTTTGGTTTTCCATTTGGTACTACTGTTTCAGTACTCATCGTCACGCCATTGTCAAAGTGGGAGAAGGGTCTAGCAGCCCCCCAGGACTCAAGGTAACGGGTCATCCGAACAGACGGGCGAATTTTAAGTCCATCATTAACCCTCGGCTTGGCGATGTGATTGTTATGAACACGACGTTCCCTGGACTTAAATAAATAAATTAAATAAACAAATAAAAATAATACAATTTAATCACAATTACACCACAGATCCTATAGGATATGTGCTCCATAATGCATCACTAAAACATAGAGTAAATATCACCATAATGGCAATAAAAAGAAAAAGAAAACATTACTGTTAGGCAAGAGGACTAAAGAATTAGACAAACATGATTTAATAAACTAGCTACTTAGGGGTGGATTGACAAGCATGGGCAGCAAGGTGATGTGGTCTGCTGCAAAGGCTTCTGTGACATATATATATGTCGCAGTCTGTGCCTAGCTACTGTCATTGTAATGGTGTGTGAGTGCGTGACCATGCATGAATAGTCTGTAGCAATGTGTGTTTATGTTGTCGATTGTGTGTGTGTGTCTGACAGTGCAGAATGTAACAAGCAAAACACACAAATTCTTCAAACTGGTTTATGGTGGAAATGTAGCATTTTGGTCTCGGATGAATGCTTCTGTTCTAAGGGTACGTGGTAGGTGGCAACTTTTCTTCCAAAAAATATTGGCCATGCTATTCCTGGTTAATAATGGATTAAAAAAAGGTTTTCATGCACACAATGCATGGACAGATAGATTTTGAAATACTTTGATTTTCAAGCGCATTTGAAAAACTTTAGATGTTAATTGTTTTCCACTCAAGTTGAGTGATACTTTAAGCACTCTATCGGGAAGTTCCTAATCGAACATGAATTCAAGGGATTAGCAGGAATGAAAGGCTTCTGATAGCCCTGTTTCTGAAGTTACATTCTTAAAGGGACAGTAAATGTTATTTTTCACTTGTGCTTCTAATATAGGAGCACAAGTGAAATTTTAGTTGTCCCTAGTATGAGAATGAAGTGGCGTGTACTTTTAATAGTACACGCCAGTTTATCCTCTGACAGACAGCTGCCATGCTTCCATAGGAATCAGGCAGCTGTCTGGTTGGCAACTGTCTCTCTCTGCCAACACAGGATTTGCATTGGATTAGCGCGGGGGGGGGGGGGGCTTAACTAGGTCCCCCCTGCAAAACCCATGCAAAAACTAGGGTCTCTCGCTGGGGGGGGGGGGGGGGGGGCTTAACTAGGTCCCCCCTGCTAAACCCATGCAAAAACTAGGGTCTCTCGCTGGGGGGGGGGGGGGGGCTTAACTAGGTCCCCCCTGCTAAACCCATGGAAAAACTAGGGTCTCTGACATGTTTGTCAGCACGCAACAACCAGGAAACTGCTGTGTCTCGCATGTGAGAAAGCAGTAGTAAACCCGTGTGTATCTATGTTTTTTTATGTTTTGTTTAACCCTTGCTTTAAATACATAAAGGAAGTTAAGCCAAGAGGTGAGGAGAGATCATAGCAAAAGACTGGACAAAATAAGAGTGGTTTGCGTAATCTTTGTGCAGGGTTTAAGAGACCATAAAAATGTATTTCTATGGAAAATAATTGGAAATAAACAATATATATCATTATTTCAGGATATAGCTAGTACCTCTTGCTTGTAAATATATATTGAAAGTTGTGTTGTTTTCCCACTGTGTATTTTTAGTATTCCTAATTTTTTTTGTCAGTTAATTAGGCTGGATTGCAATCTGCCTATTACGCGCTCTAGTTAGACCATGTGCTAATGGCCTATTAAAAAACATAATATTTTACAGGCTTCTGGCTTTTGCAGATAACACTCACTCGTGGATCAATCACTAGGTAAGTCTTAATGTTCATTTCTTGAAGATAGGGGTCTCTAAGCTCACCATGCCCCTCTTCCACTCTGTAAGCTCCATTCAGATGTTTCAACGTCGCCTCTGTTATATGAACACGGCTGCAAGATAAACATGGTGTACACCAGTTATTCAATATTCCAGTGTACAATATGATGTACTTGTAGATAATATACACACACAAGCTAATATTGTTTGTATATAGTTTTAATATGAAACAAAAAAAAAATCTTTCTGGAATTACCAACTAGTTGACTCTATTCTCCTAAAGACTTGGCTTAGAATACAACTAATTATAGTATTTGAAAGGACAACTCTCACCCACATTAATAGATTTTTTTAAAATAAATCTGCTAACATGGATGGTATTAATTTAGTGGCTGAAAAAATAATGAAGGTCTATGAAAATACCTTTTCACAGCGCGGGGCACTCCATTGTAAGCCCCGCCCACATAGCCTGATCGCGCAGGAGCTAATGCGCGTCACAGAGCTCAATACAAGTGACAGGGCTGCAGGGGGGATCTCTCCCAGGCCTTGTTTGATGAAATGGATCCGTGATAAAGGAGAATTCTGATCTGCCTGGGATCAGAATTCTCCTTTAACATGGTTCCATTGAATCATCAGAGTTCCGTTGAATAGCAGTGCTGGTATAAAAATGTATTATCTTTTCAGCCACTATTTAATACATCAGTGTTGGCAGATTTATTTATTTTTTAACTGTATTAAGGGTGTGAGAGTAAATACGAATGGAGGTAAAGATTGCTGCAAGTTTATTGGACCCCAGTTTAGACCATGTTAAAACCACTACTAGAAGACTGTGTAACGCGTTGTTGGTTATAAATTTAGATAGTTTATTGTGGTGTGTGACCATTGTGAAAATAATTTACAGTGACACTTTCCTGGAATGAGCTCCCTTCACCCACCCAATTTAGAACCTCCACACCCCACTACCAACTCTAATAGAGTCTAGAGAAGTCCCATGTAGGTGGCCAAGCCATTTGGCTAGTTAGAAACCGCCCCCAGGACTGGAGGTAGCTAGTACTCTGATTGGTCTCTACTGCAAGGTAGTGTCATTATCCCACTTAAAAAGGCCAATGCCATTAGGGAATACCGTTTCCATGAAAGGGTGTACATGGCCTGCAACAATACTTAGGTAGATGGTACATGTCAAAGTAACATCCACATGAATGGCAGGACCCAAGGTTTCCCAGCAGAACATTGCCCAAAGCATCACACTCGCCACCTGTCACTGGTCATAATGTTATGGCTGATCGGTGTATATAGCTTAGTTAACACCTTTGTTACAAAGCACTGGTCAATTTAGCGATCCCTATAACAACATTACCGTATTTGCTCGATTATAAGACGACCCTGATTATAAGACGAACCCCCAAAGTTTGTATATTCCTTTAGGAAAAAAACTAAAAGCCTGAATATAAGACTACCCTATAGGAAAAAAAAAGTTGAACTTGTATATATGTAAATTGCTTTTTAATATGTAATAAAAAATTGATATTATACAAATGCATTTCTTGTTTTTATTTCCTTGCGGCCTCTCTCCCCCCCCAGCGTAGTCTCTCTCTCTCTCTCCCCCCCTCTCTCTCTATATCTCCCCCCTCTCTCTCTCTCTCCCCCCTCTCTCTCTCTCCCCCCCCCCCCCCCTCTCTCTCTCTCTCTCTCTATCTCTCTCTCTCTCGCTAATCTCCCCCCTTTCCCTGGTGGCTAGTGGGGGTAGCTGGGTGATGTCTGCACGATACGTGCAGACATCCTCCATGCTGCCCGACACCTCCGTCTATTATGACGGACAGCTGGTCGTTCACAGAAGTCCCGGCTGTCGTGCCGGGTGGCAGCAGGGGAGTCTGCGCTCATTGCGCAGACATCCCCTGCTGCTAAAGAGGGGGATCCAGGTCCCCTGCAGCTCTGCTGGGGACCTGGATGCATGTCTTATAATCTGACCTCAATTTGAGGTCAGATTATAAGAAGACCTCGAATGTAAGACGAGGAGGATTTTTCAGAGCATTTGCTCTGAAAAAAACCTCGTCTTATATTCGAGCAAATACGGTACTTTTGAACCAACCCACTGAAAAAAAATATAATAATATCTAAGGATAAATGGTAGAAATGTTTTTCTTGTAGTTCAGTATTTCTGATAGAGGCCTTCCTACATACAGACTTGTGTCCAATCTAAATTGGTTGTTTGCAAGCAGGGGCCTGTCTGTCTGTTTGTAAAAAATGCTGATTAGATTATTGGCGCTGTATAATTAAATGTTAATATGGCCCATTTTTCAGCAAAGTGTGACCCATCTAATTTAACGGTCTATATTCTCATTAGTCCCATAAATGTTTATGTTTTTCTTTGAATAAAGTTGATTTTAACTATTTATGGTATGATTTTGTATTTCTGCTAAATAACCAAACAGTTTAAGTAACCTAATACACATATGCATTTCAGTACATGTGACTGACTTAAAAAAAAAAAAATGTAGATGGCCCTGTTGTATAAAATAGATCATACCCTGGAACTCCGGCAGATTCCATACGGTTGGCTAAGGAGACATCGTGAGACCAGACGTCAAACTGCCACTTTCTTAACCCAATGACACCGCATAAAACATTCCCAGAATGCACTCCCACCCTCATGTTGATATCGGCTCCTGTGGCTTCTCTCACTTGCCTGCAAAAGCAAAACAGATTACTCACAGACACACAACACCACAGTGATCCAATTTGAAAGCCATTCTAGTGCATGACTTTACAAACTAATGCAGACAAACGGTTCTAATAACATTGGAATCTTGTTATTCTAGTCCTGAAATAAAGCACTCCTTGTACACATGCTCGCAGTTGTAATCCAGCCAAGAAGCATCCTTTTCTAGTACTACTGCAAAGTCACAAAATGCAAGCACAGAAATAAAAAAAAAAGGAACCTGCACAAAATGCAAGCACCATATGCAGTTATCTACAGTAGA
This sequence comes from Pelodytes ibericus, assembly GCA_036172795.1. NCBI lineage: Eukaryota > Metazoa > Chordata > Amphibia > Anura > Pelodytidae > Pelodytes > Pelodytes ibericus. The sequence continues at coordinate 182,191,585 of CM069862.1, forward strand.
ACACACATGAACTCTATCAGAGGTTTATTCATTTTCTAATGTATAGATCTATAAAATGAATAGATTATATCCATGTTAACACACACACAATCATAAACACCTGCACAACAATGCAATATTTCCCCCCTTTTCTCCACCTAATTCTGTCCCCTTCCGGCACAGTGTAACATATATAAAAGGCTAAAACACATACTGTTTTCCATGACAGATACGCTTTAAAAACATACGGACCATACCAATTTAAATAGAAATGCTTTCATGATAAAAAAAAAAAAAAAAGTACCATATTTGCTCAAACATGAGACAACCCTGAATATAAGACGACCCCCCAAACTTTGGATATTAATTTAGGAAAAAAAGAAAATGTCTGAATATGAGACTATTTTACCAGTCTGCCCCTGAGACATAGCCAATGCATCCTCACACACAGCCAATCTGCCCACCCCACCCCCCACCCACACTTAGATAATGCATTCCCCACAGAACCATCTGCCCCTCAAACTTAGCCAATACATGCCCCAAAGAACCATCTGCCCCCCACACTTACCCAATGCATCCCCCACACAGCCAATACTGCCACCTAAACTTAGCCAATGCATCCCCCCACAGCCATCTGCCTCCCCCAAACTTTGCCAATGCCGCTGCTATCCCCTCCCACCCTCCATCAATGCTGCTGCCCCATCCCTTCACCAGACTTGCTTCCTTGTGGCTAGTGTATGCAGCTGGTGGATGTCTGCGTGATGCGTGCAGACATCCTCTGATGCGTGACCTCCCGGTTTCCATCATAGAAGTGCCGACGGAAGTGCAAGGCAGCATCGAAGGATGCCTCATCTCCCTGGTGGCTAGAGGGGGCAGCCGGTGGATGTCTGCATGATATACGCAGACACCCTCCGATATTGCCCGACACTTCCGTCATAGAAGTTCCAATGTGTTGCCAGGCAGCACTGCAGGATGTCTCCACCAGCTGCTTGCGAGCAGGATCCAGGTCCTCTGCAGGGCACCCGGATACCGATTTGAGGTCTGATTATAAGATGGAGCTTGAATATAAGCATTTGCTCTGAAAAAAAACCTTGTCTTATATCCGAGCCTTAGAGCTCTATCAGGTGGCGGACATGTTTTTAGAATCCTGGGACAGATCTTATTCGATCTGACCCAAGATTCTAAGTAATATATCCACCCACTGATGGGGCAAGGAGCAGCAAGAAGGGCATTTCTTTTATTGAAGCATTTCCATTTAAAATGTCTTTCAGTTAAACATAACTTGAATTTCATTGCCAATAGTTGTCCCTTAAAAACAGTTCCCTTGTACCTTATCCTGAAATCAGTACATACTTTATTGCTTCACACATGTCCAGCCCCATCTTGACACAGTTCTTGGCATTGTTGGGTAAAGACACAGGAAGACCAGAAACACAGTAATAACAGTCGCCCAAGATCTTAATCCGCATGCATTCATTTTCCTGCGTGGCACAGAGACAAACCGCTGAGTAAGCAAACATTCGCATCTGTGGTTAGAACACTAGACATTATCTAAACTTCAAATTACATCTATCATTTAAATCTGGTATTAACCTGTGCAGCAGTTGTACTGTAATCACTGAATACCAGGGGCATATCGTGCCCGAGTGACAGGTGTGCTGCCAGCCCGGAGCACACCTGTCTCTCGGAGGCACAACGTCTCTCGGGTATTTCCTAGGGTTGAGAACAGCCAGCACACAAACCCCCGGAAATACACGAAAGACGTTGTTACACCCGAAATACGAAAAAACTGAATACTTTTAGTGCTTGTTGAATTGGCAAAAGAGTGAGTGACTCTATTGCCGAATTCGTAGCAGCGTAGTCTTTCGGATGTATTTCTGGGGTTTGTGCGGTCTCTGCTCGGAAATACACCTTACAGATATGGGGCATATGCCACTGCTGAATACATGTCACAAGGCCTTTTCAGAAAATTAGATTGAGTGGTGACTGATGGCTGATCACTGCTGTGGTGGTAGGCCCAATGATTTATGGTATTTTTATGGCTTAGGGATATCCTCTCCGTTATACAGCGGTGAAGATCTTGGTCAAGGAGCCAGCAAATCTTGGTCAAGGAGCCAGCAAATCTTGGTCAAGGAGCCAGCTCTCACTCTTGCATTAACTTTAAGTCATTTTCTTTGCACGTTATAAAGTACTTTCAAAAATGCCTATACGTTGCATGGAGACATTTTTATTTAATTTAGTAGGTTTTAATTGAAATTCAATGTTTCCTCCCCTGTACAGTGGAATGTCGTGAGCTAGTCAGGAAACGTCAGGTTTTGATTGGCTTTTGGCAAATTTTGATGGAATTTTCAAGATGGCCACCTGCATACTAAAAAAATAAATAAAAATAAAGATATCCTTTGAGGTTGGGGAAAAGGTTAGTTGTTTTTGTTTTCAAGGGAGTGGCATTTTAAACCTGTTCTTATAAGAGAGAAATAAAGTCCATAGTAATTTTGATCATTCAAAAGAATCAAGGTCACTGGCAGTTTCAATTAAATCTATTTAGTAATTACTTTGGGATTACTATAAAATAGTTAGACTAATGCAGTATGGCAGTGAAGTGTTTTTTTGTTCAGATAATGAGTAGCCAGGCATTGCGTTGTGACTCTTAATGATTGCTGGTGGTTGTTCGTTATTAGTGATAAAAATCTGTCTACTGGCACACTGTAATATGTATTAAATATGTAATTTAGAGGTAAATGTATCTTTTATTATATGATTAACATATCCAGTGTAAATGTATTGCACAACATCATCTGCAGGACACAAATATAGTACTTTATATGTACAATGTAATATATATACACAACATATTCTTATTATTCATATATGGTTTCTTTGTGATTGTGTTTCACGTTTTTAGATTATGTTTTATTATGTTCAAAACTTTAGTACAATTTAATGTATTTTTTTTTTTTTTTTAAGTGCAAAGCGAGTATCCCTCATTTATTCAGACAGCAATGATTTATCAAGCAAATGGCCAGTAAATGGGTAATCACCTTTGCAATCTGGTCAAACTTCCCAAATAACTCATTCAACATGACCACCAGCTCCTTGGGCGAGCAATCACTCGCAAGTCGTGTAAACCCAACGATATCTGCGTACAAGATGCTGTGAAAGAGAAGATGACGATGTGCATTACGCATATTAATATCGCTTCATCGTAGAGTTTTAATGTACAAAGAAGGTGCAGGCTACATTTGGAACTTTGACTGTTGTGGATAAAAAAAACTCAATTATGGTATGGAATTATCATCTAGTACAGCTGGAGTGCTATCTTATGCCGAGCACTCGGTCCTGCTGTCAATATTCACGTGAACAGTCTCTAGAAAACCATTTAGAAGACCAAAACGTGGAAATATGCAATGTTTCTACCCTGAATCTACTATTTATTTACTACAATAACATATTGATGTGTACTGTTATAGTTCTCCTTTATACATGACTGAAGCCCATACACCAATGACATAGAGCCCTGACCACTCAACCAGCTCTCCGAGTTGAGCTCTGTGAAATGGCAGACAGGAATGTCTCTGTAAGACTTACAAATAGGGAGTAATATCTATTGCATGGTACATGCTAGAAACCCTGTTCAAATATTATTTTTTTTAATCAGGCAGAAATTAATCTTCTGCCTGAGTAAAACTATGTTTTGAATTGTTTAATCTCTCTTTAAAAAAAAAAAAGGCTCTGGTCAATGTCTATTGTTACTCACCTGACATTTTGGTGGCGCTTCACATACAAGCTGTGGAAGTTCTTGTCTGGTTGGCGATTGTCATTACTTTCCTTCAGTCTGTCCTGGATAGCCAGTTTCATCTCCATGGAGATATATACTGGTAACACAGACAACAACAGGCTCTCCTGATAGAGGTGGCATAATGGATAATGCATTAGATCCAATATTTGAAAGCTCCCCGACTCGACTATGGGGGCCATACTTGGTGGTCTTCTGCTAGAGGAGCTCAGCTATATGGCATAGTTAAATCTTTACAAACTCTTAATGTTTTAATAAAGCATCCAACTGTGCTCAACTCAAAGACACGCCAACATTTTTTAGAAACTCCATTTACTTAAAACACATTATACAAAGGACATAAAATGGAGGCATAGCATAGAGAAATATACACTGTACGTTTCTAGAACTTTTTGTTTAAAAACTGCACTCTTTTTATTGAGTGTTGTGACATCATGCACACATATCTGTGTGCATGTGTAATTGCACGTGTGCACTGAGCATCCCCATTCATTTCTGTTGGAGCTTTCTGATTGGCTCCTGAAGGGTGCTGGGGCCACCCACTGGTAAACAAAAATAAGTCTTCCATCCCTGGGTGAAATCATGCAAAACAATTTTAAGCTAAGTACTAGCAAATCGAATTTTTTTTTTTAACAAACTGGTGTTTGAATACTCATTTATTTATTGTATTTAATTTCCAGACTGGCATGGTGCTTTTAGAAGCAGAACTTCTTTGATAAAATACCATTTCGCATAAGGCTGCAGATGTGCATTGATCACCCCAATGCATTTTGTGGGAGACATCTGATTGGCTCCCTAAGGGTGGTGGTGTCACACACTGGTAAACATTAAGAGAATGAACAATTCCTGGGTGAAATCCTTCAAAACCTGATTTATTTATTTTTAGCGTAAGTACTGCAAAATCTAAACAACAGATTCATATTTTAATATAAATTTTTTTAATTGTCTTTCAGATTGCTACATTTAATATGACAAAATAAATGAAGCACTTGTCAATGGCTCTTCTCAATCTGCTCCAAGATCTGCTAATATAATACTGCTTATTTCAGGAGAATAATAACAGTGACCATTAATCCAAAGTGTGTTCTTACTTGCTGCCTCTTTTTTAGCTCTAGTTTCATTTTTGTCCGGATACATTTAACGGTGTAACTGTACAGATCGCGTGACGCATCTTGCATGTGATACTTGTGAAACGCCCCCATAAGATTTCCACAGAGGAAGACAATGGCGTTTGCGATAATCTGGAAAAAAAAAATAGAAGATTTGATGTGGCATTATGTCCAAGCTTATCAAAGAAGGGAATCCTGATATGGGATCTTAAAGGAACATTAAACATTGTTCAGCCCCTGCTTCCTTGAAGGAAGCAAGGGTTAAACAAAACATGTCCAGGGACATTTAAGTAAACCCTACGTGTATCTTAACCCCTTCATGACCAGACTGTTTTTGGAATGTTGTGCGTTAGTGACCGAGGCTGTTTTAACACTTCTGAGGTGTTTGTGTTTAGCTTTAATTTTCTTCTTTGTCAGTTGCTGTACCCACACATATTATATATTGTTTTTTTCAGGACAAGAAGGACTTTCTTTTCATGACATTATTTTGTTCATATCATTTATTGTATTGTGTAAAAAATAGTAAAATATGGTTAAAATTAAAAAAAATAAACACTTTTCCTGACTTTTCTTTGTAAATTCTTTTACTAAGCTTCAAAAGCTAATGAAAAAACATGCTAAATAGATTCAATTATAGGTCCTGAGTTCAGAAATACCCAATGTTTATATGTTTTTTTGCTTTTTTTTTGCATGTTTTAGGTTAATAAATACATGTAGCATTTAGCTGTTTCAAAACCATTTTTTTTTTTTAAATTAGCGTTAGTGACACTGTAACACCAATATCTGATATGAATCGCTGAATAACCCCCCACATGTACACATTTTTATAAAGTAGACATCCCAGGGCATTCAACTTGGGGTAATTTGACACTTTTCACTCTGTCATTTTACCACCAATCTTTGACAAGTTTTGGCGTAGTAATTTTGTGTGTGTTTTATTTCCACACACTTTGAAACTTAGGTATGAATTTAAAGGGGCTCTTCTATTTTATTGCCAAAAAAAACCCAATATATGTTCAGCAACTTCCCCTGAGTATAGCGGTACCCCACATGTATAGGTGTGCTAGGTTTATGTGGCAGGTACAGGGCAAAATTTAGGATATGGTTATTGCAGCTTTAAAACGTGTATTTATTATGTAATACTTGTGACTACATTTCCTATCATGCTCAGCCAGCCAAAAGCTACCGTAGCAGAATAGGAAATGTAGTCTATAGTAGGAAGCACTGATTTTTGCTATCCTTGCTATCCTGCGGCTGCATGGATCAAATATCCAGCTGCTGCGGGCCCCTATCTACTGCTGGGGGCCAATGCAAAGCACTGGCCCCACTAGCAGTCTTTTTTTTTTTTAAATAAAATATCCCTAGCGACCACAGACAGACATAACATGTCACTGGTCCTCTACGGAATAACTTTTTATTTTTATACAATTTATTATTATTTTTAATTTTTTTATTTATTTAATTTTTTATTTTTTTACATTTTTTTATTTTTATTTAACTCTAACCTTAACCGTATGGTTAGGGTTAGTACAAACCCTAATTCTAACTCTAGGATTAGGGTTTTGATGAACTCTAACCCTAACCCAAGATTTAGGATTAGCACAATAGGAAAAAAAAAAAAAAAAAAATCATTTGGGGGGGCTGGTTGTTACTGGGGGGGACCAGGGGGAGACTTGACACACTATATTTAGTCTCTCCCTGCCCCACGATCACCGTGGAGCAGGGAGAGACTATAGCTGTCAAAGCAGGCACCTGCTTTGACAGCTATTAACATCCGGGCGCTGTGATTGGCTGTCACAGTGCCCGGATGTTTCCGGGGGGTCCTCAACCGACATGGCTGAAGTGTCTCGGTATCGAGACACACAGCCATGTCGTTGTTAGCGCGATCGCGGTATGCCAGCGTGCATACCGCGATTGGACCTGCATGACGGTCCTGGACCGTCATCGGTCACTAAGTGTGTTTTTACCGATGGTAAGGGGTCATCGGTCGCGAAGGGGTTAATAGATACACGCGGGTTTACTATCTGCGGTGTCTCACATGCGAGACCCAGCAGTTCCTGGCTGTCGTGTGCACATGCACAGCCAATCAGAGCGGGGGATCGCCCTACTCTGACAGCCGAATGCAAGGGTCTCTTGCTGCTAGCACAGAGAGAGAGACCCTTGATTTTGTATGATTTTGCTGATCGCATGCAAAAACGAGGGGCTCTCTCTGCACTAGCAGAGAGAGACGGTCGCCGACCAGACGGCTGCCTACTTCCTATGGAAGCATGGCAGCTGTCGGTCAGAGGATAAACTGGCGGGTACTATCAAAAGTACACGCCAGTTCATCCTCATACTAGGGACAACTAACTTTTCACCTGTGCTTCTATATTCCAGCTGCGCTAATAAATTGCGATTATATTTGCGCATGCTAAAGAGTTTTGCGAATATTTAGTGAAAAATAATTCTTATTTGCGTGTGAAAATTACACCAGCTTTTAGCAAGTGCTAATAAAAGCGAGAGAAAAATTACTTGCAAACTTGTCTGTTTTTATTCTCAATTTGCTTGTATTTACTATTTGAGTGTTAAATGTTTAGTACATTGCAATAGGAGCAAAGCGCAAAAATAGTTTTGACCATAAATTATATTTGCGTTTTTTAGTACATGCCCCTCTTTATATGTAGTTCCCTTCTACGCTCTGTACCTAGCGCTATTTAAATTATTACCGCTATAAAATAAATGTCAATGTAGGCGGGTCATTAGAAAGAGCAAACGTGATATTTAGCAGCAAATTAACTATATTTACAATATCAGTATTAAAATTTGAATCAATGCATATTTTTTTAGAACTCTTTAACTTTAATATACATAAAAAATGTAGGTCATTTTTAAATCAGAGTGGTGCTGTATGAATTTATGAACACCCACGCGCACGCACAAACACACACACCCACATTTGCCATACAAAAAAACAAGTTTGAAAGAAAATGCAAGGTGCTTTTCCAGAATAAGAAGCCTCCATAAACCTCCCCATTTTCGCCAAGCTTCAGAGGAGGTTTACAAATTAACTCACGGCCTGAACAATAAACCAATACTTAATTGCATATAAACTTCTGCAAGAGCAAGCCTGAAATTCAATTTACTGCTGTGACATTCCACACACAAACATGGGACGATAAAGTTTTAACAATCAGTGCGCCACAGCCAAGAACTGAAGGCACTGTTAACCCTTCATGGCCAGACTGTTTTTTGGAATGTTGTGCATTAATGGCTGTGGCTATTTTTACACTTCTGAGGTGTTTGTGTTTAGCTGTCATTTTCTTCTTTGTCATTTGCTGTACCAACACATATTATATATATTGGGGGCGTGGGGGGTCAGGAAAAGAAGGGTTTTCTCTTGAGGCCATTATTTCGTTCATATCATTTATTTTTTTATGAAAGAAAAATAGAAAAATATGGTGAAAAATTTCTAAAAACAACACAATTTTTACTAAGCTACAAAAGCAAATGAAAAAAACTGCTAAATAGATTCTAATATTGGTCATGGGTTTAGAAATACCCAATGTTTATATGGGTTTTTATTTTGCTTTTTTTAATGTTATAGTGTAAAAAATACAAATAGCATATAGCTGTTTCAAAACCATCTTTTTTCCAAAATTAGCGTTTGTGACATTGTAACACAGTTTTCTGTCATGAATCGCTGAATCCCCCCCGGCAAGTACACATTTTTATAAAGTAGACTTCCCTGGGTATTCAACTTAGGGTATTTTGACACTTTTCATACAGTATTTAGGTATGAATGCCAGAGAGCAGACCGCGATCGGATCTGCATGACGGTCCTGGACTGTCATCGGTCACCAATGGAGTTTTTCCTCATGGGGGTCCAGGACAGTCATTGGTCACGAAGGGGTTACGTGGTACAGTGAGGCCTATTTATTTATTTCCCAGGGTCCTGCTTCACTGCCCAGCTTCAATTTGCCTCAACTCACAGAGCTTTAGCAATTTGTGCAGTTTTTCACAGTGGTACTGCAGATTATTTACCTTCCCACTTCCTCATGCATCAACCTAATGGCACAAAAAGCAGGCACATCTATCTAGAGCACTCAGAACCGACTACATTGGCAGATTTTGTGCCCAGAACTCTTGCAGACAGACGTCTGTGCCAGTGACACTGATGTCTTAAAAGGCATGAACACCAGTTTTCCATTTGAAGGGGGGGGGGGGGGGGGGGCGCAGCACAGTGTTTTGTGCATAATCCTATGCCATCCACAAACCTTTATTCATTATTTTTAAACATTACTATTTGGTTTTGGGTTTGCTTATTTATTTTGGTCAAGTGATATAAAGCTGCAAAAGCTCAGGAGAGAGTAACATTTGGGGGGCGGAATATTTTCTCCCCCTTTAAAATCTTTATTATTATAACATGAGCTAACTTTCTTAAAATTCTACCTCCATCTTGCTCTGCCCAGTTTTGTTATCAAAGCCATTTTGGATTCTGCTTCGTCAACTTCTTGCAAATGACCTAGCATTAAAGGGACTGTCTGTTAATGCATATTAATGTGTTTTCAACATACTTTAAAATGCATATTTTACATTTTGCATTGCTCAAAATATAAACTACTTACAGCTAGATGACATTTTGAAATTACAGCAGTTTGCAAGAAACCAGGACTGCCCACACTAGCTGAGTAAAGTAATTTCCTTTGCAGGAATTTTCTGCAGGAACCAATGGGAATAATTTAATTCAAATGAATGGAATTTCCTGTCGCTCTAGTGATGTCATGTTGTGTTGAACTGTTAAGAGATCCTACTGTGTAGAAGAGCAAGGTCACTCAGAATCCACACAATGTATTCAATTCCAGGAGCACAGGGAGTGACTAAATGAAACAAAACTTTATATCCTCAGTGTCTGATTTGAGTAAAGAATAAAAAAAGTTCCATAAAACTATAAATAAAAAACAAAGTGATTTGTGTAAAAAAACGTTACAAAAAGTAACAAACGTTACAAAACGTTCAATAAAACTATAAATAAAACACAAAGTGATGATGTAACGCTATAAAAAAAATCACGCTATCACACACTAGCTGTGGTTTTTGTACGTACAAATGCCTTTGGCCGAAATTTGTGTATTAAAAATCATGCACGAGGATGGTTCGTCCTACTTATTTGGTCCCTGCAGATCTATAGCATACAGTCTCTAGTGGACAAGGAAGTCTGGACAATGTGAAAAGACCAGTACATAATATAGGCAAAGTCTATCACTGGATTTTAAGGTGTTAAATGTGATTTCCAAGCAGAAATTGAATTTCAATCTATCCCCCCATATACCAACCACTTCACCTACATTTAAGCCCAAGTCTGAGTTCAAACAATGTGCTAGGTGTAGCCATTTCAAGGGCACTGACCTCACTGCCACACCATGTCTGCAGTGCAGGATATTAGCTAACGGAGAAAGACTTTTGATGGGGGTTGAGTCACAGACTATCATTTTAACACCTAAGCTGCCAGAAAAAAAGCCTACAACACATGGAAAAAAACAATGCATTGCTGTCCCCTCTGTTGCAAACAACAGGTTAATCCTCAGGAATGCTGGAAGAATAGTAGAAACAGACAGTTTGTGCGTTATCTAGAGAACTGTCTGTCTACGAGAAAGAGCAGGCTGTAGAATGTCTATTGAACTAGACATAAATAATATAGTAGAAATCAACTTATTCTACTTTGCCGGATAGTAAGCGAAAGCAGCAAGCTCCAAAACAACATAAATATTTTATGTTATTAGCTCTACTTCCAACATGAACTTCATATGTCGTAGAATAGGTCTAATCTCATCATTGTTACGAACCAGCAAGTGTTGTGGGAAACAGTGGCCTTAGTCAACGTGGCCAGTGGGATCAGAGAAGGCGCTTAGTGATTTTCTCTGAGCAGTATCATTTACAGAAACCATTTTAAAGTTAAAATGAGGCATAGGAAATGAGTGACGTTTGGCACTTTCCCATGGAGTGTTTTATTTGGGATTGCAGCACATTAAAACAGGGCTTGACAAATGTAATTTTGTTTTAGGAGCCAGCAAAAAAAAAAATCTAGGAGCCGGACAACCACACATACCCACAATCACGCAAAAATCCACACAATCACAGTCATGTAAACACATACGCTCACAGACTGTCACACACACAGTTCCACTTACATACACAGAAAATCACAGACAAACAGTCACATAGACAGAGCCAGTTCCACTTACATACACAGAAAATTACATACACAGAAAATCACAGACAAATAGTCACATAGACAGACAGTTCCACTTACATACACAGAAAATCACAGACAAACAGTCACATAGACAGAGACAGTTCCACTTACATAGACAGAAAATCACAGTCACAGAGACAGTTCCACTTACATACACAGAAAATCACAGGCAGTCACAGAGACAGACACAGAGAGAAACAGACAGTCAAAAAGACATACATAGACAGAAAGAGACAGACATATTTAAATACAGACCTGACAAGTCAGCCGTTTTTTTTTTAAATAAATAAAAGGTGTGTGTTTCAGTGTGTCCCCATCCCCGCTGCTTTACTTGATTGCAGGGGAGGGAAGCACTTCCATTTCATTTTGGTCTGCCAGGCACAGACCATTGTTCAATCCCATCGTGCTGAGAGCCGGGTTGTCACGTGACACGGATGTCATGTGTTACCCGGCACTCAGAATTTGAAGCGTGATGCGCAAGGAGGTGGACCAGAGATGAGGGGACGCCAAGTAGGGGTGCCAATACCCGGGCGCCAGGTCTAATTTCCTGGTCACCATGGAGACCTGGCGCCCGGGGTTTGTTGAGACCTGCATTTAAAGCTCTCTTTATATTATCACTTCATATTACTGTAATCACACAATCCTTGCTGCAATGCATCTGTCACAAAAGCCACGTGAATTAAACTGCTGTTTATGTTGTGTTCATGTTGTGTGAGCTGTATAATTGTCCTTCCCTGTGTGATTGGTTAGCCGTCCAGTGGTGCCATGGTTTAAATGGATTGTCTGGTCCTAATCCAATTATGTTTCTATTGTTTCATCAAAGTGGTACCTAGATCTGCAAGTGTATATAAGTTATGTCATTTGTACAATAAATATTCCTCTGTTTTAAAACCTCTATACTGGTCTTGCCTGGTACTTGGGGTCTACATTCGTACATTATATTATGGGGGTCCTAGGACGTGGTTCTGTACTACTGATGGAGGTACCCAGTCGGGGTACCAAGGAGTCCGTCACAGCATCTATCCTCTGTAACAATGGCATAATAGTCCAAAATGGACAGAATTATCCACAGAAAACCCTCCTTTAATCTTGGCTCCCCCCCCCCCCCTTCCTTGCCCACAACACAGGTAAAATGTGGGGGATCCAGCCACAATGTTCCACCTATGAGGTGCAATAGGGCAGAATCTGAAATCATATACCACAGATTTTTCTTGGTGAGCTGTATCATGAGGTCAGCAGTATTGCTTATCCCAACACAATGAATATAGAGCCAGTGTACTGGTGTTAGCTTAGCACAATCACTGCAAATATAAAACATTATAAGCAAGAAAATGAATTTAAAAGAACATGAGCCCAAGTACGTATCTAAATAAACATTTGACCTTTTTTGATGATCTGTTAAGGTATGGGTCATAGATTGCTGATATTTGTGGACTGTGTCTGGCCTGTTGTTAGTTTGGTGTCTAAATAAAGATTTGTCTGTATAGCCTCCTATACTTCTTTATGTATTACTATCCCAGGCCTACGTTTGAAACACGTTTTGGACATGTACCTAATGTTTGGAAAACACATGATATCATTGGAAGGTGCGAGATGAAGTAAGTTCCATTGAAAATACAGCTGTGTATCCAGAGACTATTGGCACCAGTGCTGTAAGCTAACTCTTTCTGCATCCGTGGAGAGAAGAGAAAAATAGCTCCCCTTCGATATAGTTTCACAGCATATATTTAGCCCTTCTTGGGAGGCTTATTTCTTCTCTATTGGTCCCTACCACACTCTGGTCTAATTAGTCTTGCGCACAATTTGATTGGTCCTTGAAAGCAAGCCGGAGATAGAGTCCACTGCATTAGAGGGCATCAATCTCGCTATTTAGCTATCATTGCTGTGCTCTCCCAATTGCCTGTATCTGAGACTAGTGCCTCAATTGCCTCCCCCACATTACTGATTAGCACTGCCAGGACCAGTAGATTAAAGAGACCTGCTCTTATCAATCATAGAATAGGAGCAAATGCACATATTTAAAAAAGGTTTTTGAAATTAAAAAAAACATGCTTTCACGATTCATGTACAAAGGTTTTATTAGGCACATGAACATGTCTCAACATCTTAATATGTCAATATTAATATGCAGGACTAATATCATCCAAGAGCATTGGGTGGCACTCCAAAAGTGCAGCACCCACTAAAAAGTCTTTAATTGCTTTGTGCACGGGCACTTAAAGTGGTAATGCACAAAAAAAACTATATTTTTGCCATAGTAAGGTTTAGCCAACACTTATCTGGAGCAATGTGCTGTAAAAATCAACTTTCCTAAGAGTCTTGCATGCTTTGTGCTCTCTCTTTAACGCCACAACAGTGGATTTATCCTAAATCTTAGTTTGCTGAACAAAGACTATGGGATATCTTTTGAATGTTAACTCATAGAAACACCATTCAAAACCAATAAATCAAATCAATCAAAAACAAGAGAAGTGCCGTTGATCATAAACCTTTTACGCTTTTTTTATGGATATTCATATACATTTGACCATCTGTTAAGGTATAGGACATTCTTCGTTGACATTTGTGGACCATAGGAGCTAGGTATTACAGTTCTAACAGGCATGGTTTGAAGCTCTCGCTGCACAAATCAACATTCCACTATCTTTGCAGGGATAGCCTTATGATGACCTATATGAAGTAGTGGTGTCCTTACCAATGAAGAAGGTAGCATTCAACATATACATCAAGACAACCAAATTTAGAAAATTGACACCAAAAAAAAAAAAAAAAAAAAAAAAAAAAAGCAAGCAGTGATATTACCTGAGAGGCGATGGAATCAGAAGGTTTGGAGGACAGCGTGACAGTGATACTAATGACAATGATGTGGGATATCCCAGACACAATGCTGACAATCAGGCACGCTCGCATTCCCAAGGGCAGCATGGTGTACACAGAGAAGGTAATGAACAGGAAAAAGGGCACCTACAAAGAAATAAAACAGTGACAACATGTTACACAACACACGTGCATGCCGAGACGTAGATGAGTACCGGTTGATGACAGAGGTACACATAAAAACATAGAATGTGTCGGCAGATAAGAACCATTCGGTCCATCTAGTCTGCCCAATTTAAACAGTCGTTTAAAGGAACAGTCAGCCTTGAAACATTTGAAAGGCCTGCATTAATTAAAATCCATGCACTGTACAGGCTGACGTTTGGCCATAGGCAAGGTCAGGGCTCAGTGCAGAACCCTGCACCAATAAGAGTATACTTTCTGAGCTCCTTCCAGCACTGCAGTGCCATGATTTGCACCGTTAGGGTGTTTCACTGGATAAATTGTGATCTGCACATACAGTTTGAGGGGATCACTGACTGTTTTTAAAAAACAAGCCACTGACAATAACTGGTACAATATGTATGTTTCGTTTGTGTTCTGTCATCCCTCAAAAATGAGATACCTGGTCAGAACAACGAACTTGCTTAAAAGAACCCCATCATTCAAATACTGTTCCCTGGGTCCGTATATATAGCAGGGGTAGGGAACCTGCAGGCCTTCGGATTTTACAGGACCTCATTTCCCATACTCCTCTGCCAGCCTCTTAGCTGAAAGAGCATTATGGGAGATGTAGTTCATCATTAGCTGAAGGGCTGCACGTAGGGTTGCCACCTTTTAACTATTATTAGGAAAATATCAAAAATTGAGAGTACTATCATCAAAGTCAAAACATTATGTGAATAATTACTGTACTCAACTCTGCGTGTGATTTAAGTGTACATAAATCCATTAATACAATTCACCCATGTAGGCAGGCTTATTCTACTATAGGTGGCTGAAGTTACATAGGTTACGTACACTAACTACATATAACAACATATAACAGTCAGCAACATTAAGACGTATTCTTTCCCATTGGCAGATGGGGTGCAGGGGGATGGGTGGGGGAGGCCCTTCCTGAGCAATCCAGGGGAAAAGTGTTCAAGGTCATGGTCCCTGTTTTACTTTTCTCTCTTTTTTTTTTTCTTCTTCTTCTTTCTCTCCTCTCTTCTCCCTCCTTCCTTTCTTCTCCCCCTTTTTTTCTCCTTTTCCCTTCCTTCCCTCTATATATTTTCCCCTCTTATCTTCTCCTTTCCTCTTACATTATCTATCTTGTACCCTCACCTTTCCCTTTACACTCTCTATTAGGGGCCCTTCATTTGCCTTAAAGGCCCCCCGATCCCAGCTCATCCAATTCCAGTATTGTGATTCCGCAAGGTCATCCTACATTGATGGATTATTTGGGTTTTTATCTTCGACCATTCTGGAGCCTTAGGGTCTTTCCAATTCCTAGCAATCTCCAGCTTGCAGGCAGTTAATATTAATTAATTATTTTATGCTCTTTTGTGTATTGAGGGAGGTTTATATGTAATTAGTGCAATCTCTGGTGTTAGATCCCACCTTTTCCACCCCAAAATACTTAACATTGGCAGCAGGCAATTTTTTTTACCGGCCTGCCAGTAAATACCTCCGAGATGAAGAGTAATTCATTCATTTCTAATCACGCATGTCGTAAAATAGAGAAAAAGGATGTTGGCTATCGTGTGTGTGTGAGTGTGTTTGTGTGTGTGTAGAAAGACACACAGACATGAAGTCTAATTAGTAAACAATGAGCAGAAAAAAAAATATACAAGATTCAACCCAAAATAGCAGAAAAAAAATATTCTATTTTATAGTCTGATTTTTAGAACCAGCTATCCATTTTTCACAGTTCCCCATTAACGAATAACGCCTTATGCCCCATATTTATCAAGACAAAATTGGTGCTATTTCCGGAAAAAATGCTAAAATATTTGTAATAACCATGGAAACTAATGGAATTCTATGGCAGTTTGCTCTAAATTTAGCACTTTTTTGTCTTGATAAATCTAGTATATAGATTTATATATAGAATGTGTGTGTAACTATATGTCCATAATTAATGTATGTACACGGTGTTCCATGTCTTATCTTTATTTTGTATTCTACATAATGAATTTATTAGTCCTATGTTAAGCTCCTGCTATGGAGATTAGGCCAGCCTGCTATTGCCATATCTGAATTAACAAATCTTAATTACTCAATTCTTCAAGCTCTGTACTTCAATAATCCCAACCATTTAAGAACTTCAGTTCCGGATTTGAAAGAAAAAAAAAAACAGTCATTAAATGAATTCTTAAGTAGTACGGTGTTTCAATGCAGCGCCAGTTTGAAAATAATTCCCCATTTTTCCAATTAATGTATTTTTAGAATTAAGCTCTGTTTGTTCATTGTGATTGACATTTAAAACACAATTCTATTTTTAACTTCGAGCTGCTAAATCCATGATTAATCTTAGAAGGTCGAATGTTGGTCTTTTAACAAAGGATGGTAAAGAACACTTGTATCCATGAATAAAAATACTAATAATTAAGTAAAAAGTAAAAGGACTTTTTTTGTGCTTTTTAAAATTTTGTTTATCCAAATATAGAAATAAAATATTTTAAAAATACCACTTGTCTGGTGTAAACATATATCTTAATGTATTTAAAAGGTATTTTCCTATATATGCCGTTTCCATCAAGTAGTGCTCCTCTCGTCTATTGGGGTCTGTGAACTGCCATCTGTCTCTTACTGCTTATAGACAGAGAGACACCCCTGTTTTCCATATACATAATAAAGGGGACCTATTTACCATCCCCTCTATTTAGGGTTGCCACCTTCCCTTCCAAAAAAGAAATACCACTCATGATATGCCATCCTTAGACTTAACATTGGACCTCAAGTCAAAACATTTTTACCGGCCTGCTGGTAAAATACTTGTTGGGTGGCAGGGCTGGCCCTATTGGGTGGCATCCCTCCTAACTCTATAGAGGTTGAGTATCCCTTATCCAAGATGCTTGGGACCATGGATTTGGGTCATTTTCGGATAACGGATCAATTTCCCCAATAAGATATATTAACGCCTCTCAGCACTCATAACATACAGTAATATCAATGCAAATACTGTATAGAGCAAATCAATCACTTTTCTGTGATGTAGCTGTGATGTGAGGCATCGTTGGGAACCTGCCGTTGGCGTGTCAGGCCTGCACATGTGCCAGAGTATTACCCTTTGTGGGCACAGGGGAATCTGAGCATGCATGGAAAGGCTATATCACAGCTTAAGGGGGCTGGACACTGAATAAACTGTAATGGAACATACTGGGTAACAGATTTTTGGATAAAGCATACTTAACCTTTAATAATATTAATAGTAATAATAGTAAAGATTTCCTACTGCGCTAGCAGTGAGTAACTGTCGTTGATCACTTCTGCCATTCGTGCTTCACAGTGAAGCATAGAGGCTGCAGGGCAGAGGATACAAGGGCTGGCATCTTAAAAGTGCATGCCCTTGTATCTTCATATGGGAGCTACTTCTATAAAAAGAATCACACGTGAAGAAAAAAAAAAAAAGGTTTCATGTCTCTTTAAAACGAGGCCAAAACGTAAAACAGAGCTAAAATGCAGGTCAAGTGTATCGTTTTCAACGGGCAATGGTAGGATATTTTACAGTAATATATAAAAGAGCTAGAACTGTCCAAAAGAATAAACACCATTTTTATGTTCTGACAAAAGGATCACATAGAACATTCCTTGCAGAAACAGGAGGAGAAAAACAAAAAAACAGTGGTGAACAGACAAAAAAAATGTAAGCCATAAAAAAAAAATTAAAAAAAACCTCTGACTTTGAAACATAGGTGATTTGGAGAATGGTTTCCCAAATGGATTGCTTCGGCTTACATTTCACAAATCTGTTGTCAGTTCAACGTGAATCACAGTTAAGTGAAATAAACCAAAGGGTGTAATATTAGTCGTGCTGGAAGTCGCTGATATAAACAGAGGCTTAATAGGAGGCATTCTGGGAAACGGCAGAGAAAGCATTATTATTTGGAAGTCCTATAGGCCAGGGAGAAGAAAAAATAATTGAAATATAAAATACAGATTGGCTTCAGCCAACTTCTACTTTCTTGCAAGCTGAAACCAAGCAGCTGTAATATTGTTGTCCGGAGCAATAGCCATAGTGGGAAAACCCTGGAAAGAGTTCACAAAGAAGAACGCAGTAACTCTAATTACCAGCCGTTCCATGGGAAGGGGAGCAGTGCCAGCCACTTGTTATTCCGATACCTATTAAATATCTGATTGAGTCTGCGGGGAGTGACAGACTCTTGGCAAGCAATGGAGACCAGAACGCACTAGAACAATGGTCTGCTCCGACGACCAAACCATTTGTAAACAATTCAACAATCCAAGCTGACTTCTTTCAATAAAGTTTAGCTAGAAGCAAAAGCATTAACCAAGAAATCCCATCTGTGGCTGTCACATTTTATTGTATTTGGGTAAGAGCCGGCAATGGGGCATCAAACGGATTTTTTTTGTTCTACTTACTGTTAACCTTTTAGTTTGTATTCTGAAATTGGAATGTTAAAGGGGCAGTATCCACAGACCTGTTAATGGGTAAGAGATGCATTATGTCCAGTTTTTCCCTCGTCTCTTCATCTCCTACGTACTGCATATAAAGTTTTTAAAAAGTTACAGCTGTTACTATGGCAACAGTATTACATATTGTGCTCTATCCTAGCACGCAAGCATGGCTAAGCCTCTGCATTCCATGCACTTGAAGCCACTTAGTAAGGCAGAGCGAGGCTAATTCCACAGTAATAGGTTAATGACAGCACTTTGTCAATGAGAGCATGACAAGCCTGCCACCTGTATACTCCCTGTTGTTGACATCTCTGAATTTAGGCCCAGCTGAAATAGTTTTTAATGTAAATCTACAGAAGAAATGGTCATTGTTTTAGAGTAAAAAAAAGATAAGCACCTCCGGAATGTTTAATCTTGTTAAGCTTTTGTTGAAAAATTGGCTACTGTAATGTAAACTGCAAAAATCAGATTAATTTCCGCCATTCAGGGGACACAGTGTGTCGCAGATGAGATTTATCACATCATACACACACAGTCAGATACATTATTAGGAAGCTTTGGGAGCTATGTTGATTTGGGAGGTTATTTCAGATTTAATACCGGTAATATATTTATATTGTAATACCGTATTTGCTTGAATATAAGACGACCCCCCAAACTTTGGTTATTCCTTTAGGGGAAAAAACGAAAAGCCTGAATATAAGACTACCCTATAGGAAAAAAGTTTAACTTTTATATATTCACATGTAAATTGCTTTTTCATATTTAATAAAAAATGATGATATAAAAAAAAATGCATTTCTTGTTTTTATTTACCTATATGTGCCAATGCTCCCCTACCCCCCATACTTCCCCAATGCTACCCCCAACGGTGTCCACCTCTCTCTCCCCCTCGCTCCAACGTTATCCGTCTGTCTCTCCCCCTCCCTCCAACGTTGTCTGTCTCTCTCTCCCCTCCCTCCAACGTTGTATGCCTCTCTCTCTCCCCCTCCCTCCAACGTTGTCTGTCTCTCTCTCCCCCTCCCTCCAACGTTGTCTGTCTCTCTCTCCCCCTCCCTCCAACGTTGTCTGTCTCTCTCTCCCCCTCCCTCCAACGTTGTCTGTCTCTCTCTCCCCCTCCCTCCAACGTTGTCTGTCTCTCTCTCCCCCTCCCTCCAACGTTGTCTGTCTCTCTCTCCCCCTCCCTCCAACGTTGTCTGTCTCTCTCTCCCCCTCCTTCCAACGTTGTCTGTTTCTCTCTCCCCCTCCTTCCAACGTTGTCTGTCTCTATCTTCCCTCTCCCTGCCTCCCCAACATTGTCCGTCTCTCTCCCCCCTCCCTGCCTCCCCCCAACGTTGTGTCTCTCTCCCCCACCCTCCCCCCAACGTGATCTGTCTCCCCCCCAACTTTATCCATCTCCCCCCAACGTTATCCGTCTACCCCCAACGTTGTCTGTCTCCATCTACCCCCAACGTTGTCCGTCTCTGTCTCCCCCCAACGTTGCCTCCCTGGTGGCTAGTGGGGGCAGACATCATCCATGCTGCCCGACACTTCTGTCTATTATGACGGATTGACTATCGTGCAGACATCCCCCCACTGCCCCCACTAGCTGGACTAATCTCCCTGGTGGCTAGTGGGGGCAGTTGGTGGATGTTTGCACGATACCCACAGACATCCTCCGCTGCTGCCCGGCACTTCCGCCGGGAATTTTATGATGAAGCCGGAAGGTCCCGACTTCATCATAGAAGTCTCTGTGGTCGTGCCGGGCGACAGCGGAGGATGTCTGTGGGTATCGTCCAAACATCCACCGGCTGTTAGCGAGGGGGATCCAGGTCCCCTGCAGCTCTGCGGGGGACCTGGATCCCAGTCTTATAGTCTGACCTCGATTTGAGGTCAGACTATAAGACGACCTCAAATATAAGACGATGGGTCTTTTTCAGAGCATTTGCATGAGTTGCCCATAGTGTGAGGAAAAACTGGCATGCACTTTTGTACCATGGGAAGCAGACAGTCCCGTCTTACTGGCGACTGTATCTCTACATCTGGTTTTTGCAAGGGTCAACAGAGGGGACCATGCAAAAAACAGGGTCTCTCTCTGTGCCAGCAGAGAGAGAGTTTTGGGGCACTGCAGGCCCCGCAGTGCGCAGATGAGCAGGCGAGACCATGTTCTGACTGACTGTGCGCTGTCCAGACCATCTGTGCCTCAGATAGATATGTTGAGTTTAGGGTTTGTTTTTTAAAACCTTGTTTGCTTCAAGCAACGGTTAAAAAAAAAAAAAAAGTTTTTTTCTCCTTTAAGGCTATATAGATTTCCCAGAAAGTTGGTGCATTTTACAAAGTGCTGTGAGAAACCCCTTCTGTTTAACATCACATATCCACAGTCATAAAAGCTGCAGTTATTATATTTTTAACTACAGTAGCCCCTTTTGTAAAAGATAGTGCAGCTGCATCCTCTATGTATTCAGTGCAGACACCTGAGGAGGGCACATTATCTCTCCTGACCCACAACACCTGTTTCATTATATTGGTTTTCACACAGGCTTGAAAAGACTGCTACTTCATACACGCTGCAAGTTTGCTTTAGGCTAGCACACAGCCCAGTACTCTGTTATACTCTGATTTAACCATTGCTTCCTTGAAGAAAGCAAGGGTTAAAAAAAAAAAAAAAAAGAGAGTTTAGTGATCCTTTAAAAAAAACATACAGTCCATTCAACCTTACCATTTTTTACCACCAAGATAAAAAGTGTTATCACAAAAGTCAAAGACTGACGACACCGGCAAATTGTGTGGGTCACAGAGACCGAAAAACACAAACCTGAGTGGATGATATTTGTGCCATTTTTTTTGAGATCATTAAAACCTGTGACATTAGCAATTGCGCTAGCTCAGGTTTTGTCTCCATTTTGTATCACAACTACTAGTGTTAAAGGGACTGTATCACCCGAACATAGTTTCTACTGTGCATGCAGAGCATAAACAGTGATTGAAAATGAGCTATACATTGTATTAACAAAATTGGAAGTAAATGCCTAAATTAGGAGAGAAATGTGTTTTAAATGTGTCTGTGGAGTCTGCTGCTTATGACATCACCTGTACCAATAACTGCTTTTCAATGGAAAATATGTAATTTGCATACTGTGCCACAGGTGATGTCATAAGCAGGAGACTCCACAGATACATGTAAAACACGTTTCTCTCCTGATTGAGGCATTTGCTTGCAATTTTGCTAATACAATATATAGCTTATTTTAAATCATTGTTTATGATCTATATGTACAGTAAAAACAATGTTTAGGTGCTACAGTCCCTTTAAGTATAGATGTGATTTAAAGGGACACTACAGGCCACAAAGGAACATTGATTCCTCTGTTAGTGTTTAACCTATACATCTTGCAGGTTTTAATTTATTGTTTTTCATGCAGGCCTTCATAAGTAATCTCTAAAAAGTTTCTTTCATTCGCTATCATTCTGCTTTTGCTTGCTTGCAAGAGGGTGCTTAAAAACATTATAAAACACTTTATCAACAAATAAAAATAAATATTTTTCATGTGAACATAATGCTCAGGGAAATGTAAAGGTTGTAAAAAGGTTGTAAAAAGCTTGTAAAGCACTTGTTCTGAGGAAGCCCATTCAGTCGCAGCATTTACAAGCAGCTTGGTACTATTCCTGGGGGGCTGAATCCGTGGAATCATCCGCTGTTTGTGGCTACATACTTTGTCAGTGTGTGTTCACCGTGGTTAAAGATATCTACAGGGTGGATAGGAGTTAAATAAGTAGAGAAGTAAAACATTTTTTTTTTAAATGCTAATGTTGTAAAATGTATAATGTGTTTTGTACTGATTATTTTTTCCATAACTGGATAACTCTGATGGTATTTATCCCAGACTCGCTCGCCACAATCATGTGACCAGTTTCTTAGCATTATAAACACACGTTGAAGAGCTGATGCTGCATAACAGGGGAAGGCTGGAAACCTGTGGCCCGAGGAGGCAAAAACAATGTCATTATCCCACCAACTATAATCAGAGATAGACACAAATACACAGGAAAAGCAGATACGATGACCGGTTCATAGACATACAAGTGATTTGGATAGAAAGAATGAGGAAAGGGGTCTATGACAGTTCAACGCGGCCGATCCACCGCTGACAGTTCAGTGCGGCAGTTTGAGCGGTGAACGGAAAGTGGTGAAAAATCGCAAATCGGGCATTTCACCGTGGCAATGTATGTACTGACAGCACAGCGCTGAACTGTCAGTGCTAACAATCAGAGTAACCCCCAATATAAATTAAACCCCCCTAATAAATTAAACCTCCCCCGAAAATTACCACTCCACCGAACCCTGATACTAACCCCTAATACTAACATTAATCCTTAATACTAACACTTACCCCTAATACTAACCCTAAGCCCTAATACTAACACTAAGCCCTAATACTAACACTAAGCCCTAATACTAACAGTAACATTAATCCTTAATACTAACACTTACCCCTAATACTAACAGAAACATTAATCCTTAATACTAACACTTACCCCTAATACTAACACTAACCTTAATACTAACACTTACCCCTAATACTAACAGTAACATTAATCCTTAATACTAACACTAAGCCCTAATACTAACATTAATCCTTAATACTAACACTAAGCCCTAATACTAACATTAATCCTTAATACTAACACTTACCCCTAATACTAACAGTAACATTAATCCTTAATACTAACACTTACCCCTAATACTAACACTAACCTTAATACTAACACTTACCCCTAATACTAACAGTAACATTAATCCTTAATACAAACACTAAGCCCTAATACTAACAGTAACATTAATCCTTAATACTAACACTTACCCCTAATACTAACAGAAACATTAATCCTTAATACTAACACTAAGCCCTAATACTAACATTAATCCTTAATACTAACACTAAGCCCTAATACTAACATTAATCCTTAATACTAACACTTACCCCTAATACTAACAGTAACATTAATCCTTAATACTAACACTTACCCCTAATACTAACACTAACCTTAATACTAACACTTACCCCTAATACTAACAGTAACATTAATCCTTAATACTAACACTAAGCCCTAATACTAACAGTAACATTAATCCTTAATACTAACACTTACCCCTAATACTAACAGAAACATTAATCCTTAATACTAACACTTACCCCTAATACTAACACTAACCTTAATACTAACACTTACCCCTAATACTAACAGTAACATTAATCCTTAATACTAACACTAAGCCCTAATACTAACATTAATCCTTAATACTAACACTAAGCCCTAATACTAACATTAATCCTTAATACTAACACTTACCCCTAATACTAACAGTAACATTAATCCTTAATACTAACACTTACCCCTAATACTAACACTAACCTTAATACTAACACTTACCCCTAATACTAACATTAACATTAATCCTTAATACAAACACTAAGCCCTAATACAAACATTAATCCTTAATACTAACACTTACCCCTAATACTAACAGTAACATTAATCCTTAATACTAACACTAAGCCCTAATACTAACATTAATCCTTAATACTAACACTAAGCCCTAATACTAACATTAATCCTTAATACTAACACTTACCCCTAATACTAACAGTAACATTAATCCTTAATACTAACACTTACCCCTAATACTAACACTAACCTTAATACTAACACTTACCCCTAATACTAACAGTAACATTAATCCTTAATACAAACACTAAGCCCTAATACTAACATTAATCCTTAATACTAACACTTACCCCTAATACTAACAGTAACATTAATCCTTAATACTAACACTTACCCCTAATACTAACACTAAGCCCTAATACTAACACTTACCTTTAATACTAACCTCTAAGCCCTAATACTAACACTAAGCCCTAATACTAACACCAAGCCCTAATACTAGCACTAACCCTAAACCCTAATACTAACACTAAGCCCTAACACTAACACTAAGCCCTAATACTAACACTAACCTTTAATACTAACCTCTAAGCCCTAATACTAACCCTAAACTCTAATACTAACACTAAGCCCTAACACTAACACTAAGCCCTAATGCTAACACTAACCCCTAAGTCCAAATACTAATACTAACACGAAGCCCTAATACCAACACTAAGCCCTAATATTAACACTAAGCCCTATGGCAATGTATGTACTGACAGCACAGCGCTGAACTGTCAGTGCTAACAATCAGAGTAACCCCCAATATAAATTAAACCCCCCTAATAAATTAAACCTCCCCCGAAAATTACCACTCCACCGAACCCTGATACTAACTCCTAATACTAACATTAATCCTTAATACTAACACTTACCCCTAATACTAACCCTAAGCCCTAATACTAACACTAAGCCCTAATACTAACACTAAGCCCTAATACTAACAGTAACATTAATCCTTAATACTAACACTTACCCCTAATACTAACAGAAACATTAATCCTTAATACTAACACTTACCCCTAATACTAACACTAACCTTAATACTAACACTTACCCCTAATACTAACAGTAACATTAATCCTTAATACTAACACTAAGCCCTAATACTAACATTAATCCTTAATACTAACACTAAGCCCTAATACTAACATTAATCCTTAATACTAACACTTACCCCTAATACTAACAGTAACATTAATCCTTAATACTAACACTTACCCCTAATACTAACACTAACCTTAATACTAACACTTACCCCTAATACTAACAGTAACATTAATCCTTAATACAAACACTAAGCCCTAATACAAACATTAATCCTTAATACTAACACTTACCCCTAATACTAACAGTAACATTAATCCTTAATACTAACACTTACCCCTAATACTAACACTAAGCCCTAATACTAACACTTACCTTTAAT
The DNA here is from genome assembly GCA_036172795.1 of Pelodytes ibericus. Taxonomy (NCBI): domain Eukaryota; kingdom Metazoa; phylum Chordata; class Amphibia; order Anura; family Pelodytidae; genus Pelodytes; species Pelodytes ibericus. The sequence goes on from CM069862.1 coordinate 182,217,036, forward strand.
ACTAACCTCTAAGCCCTAATACTAACACTAAGCCCTAATACTAACACCAAGCCCTAATACTAGCACTAACCCTAAACCCTAATACTAACACTAAGCCCTAACACTAACACTAAGCCCTAATACTAACACTAACCTTTAATACTAACCTCTAAGCCCTAATACTAACCATAAACTCTTATACTAACACTAAGTCCTAACACTAACACTAAGCCCTAATGCTAACACTAACCCTTAAGTCCAAATACTAATACTAACACGAAGCCCTAATACCAACACTAAGCCCTAATATTAACACTAAGCCCTAATATTAACACTAAGCCCTTATACTTACACTAACCCCTTATACTTACACTAACCCCTTATACTTACACTTAGCCCTAATACTAACACTAACCCCTTATACTTACACTTAGCCCTAATACTAACACTAACCCCTAATACTAACACTAACCCCTAATACTAACACGAAGCCCTAATACCAACACTAAGCCCTAATACTAATACTAACCCCTAATACTAACACTAAGCCCTAATACTAACACTAACCCCTAAGTCCTACTAACTAATACTAACACAAAGCCCTAATACTAACACTAAGCCCTAACACTAACATTAAGCCCTAACACTAACACTAAGGCCTAATACTAACACGAAGCCCATATACCAACACTAAGCCCTAATAGTAACACTAAGCCCTAATATTAACACTAAGCCCTAATACCAACACTAAGCCCTAATACTAACACTAAGCCCTAATACTAACCCCTAATACTAACACTAAGCCCTAATACTAACACTAACCCCTAAGTCCTACTACTAATACTAACACTAACCCCTAATACTAACACTAAAACCTAATACTAACACTAAGCCCTAACACTAACATTAAGCCCTAACACTAAGGCCTAATACTAACACGAAGCCCATATACCAACACTAACCCCTAATACTAACACTAACCCCTAATACTAACACTAAAACCTAATACTAACACTAACCCCTAATACTAACACTAAAACCTAATACTAACACTAAAACCTAATACTAACACTAAGCCCTAACACTAACATTAAGCCCTAACACTAAGGCCTAATACTAACACGAAGCCCATATACCAACACTAACCCCTAATACTAACACTAACCCCTAATACTAACACTAAAACCTAATACTAACACTAAAACCTAATACTAACACTAAGCCCTAACACTAACATTAAGCCCTAACACTAAGGCCTAATACTAACACGAAGCCCATATACCAACACTAACCCCTAATACTAACACTAACCCCTAATACTAACACTAAAACCTAATACTAACACTAACCCCTAATACTAACACTAACCCCTAATACTAACAATAATCCCTAAAACTAACACTAATCCCTAATACTAACCCCTAAGCTCTAATCCTAATCCCTAAAACTAACCCCTAAGCTCTAATCCTAATACTAACCCCTAATACTAATAATATTCACCTTGTACGCGATCCTGTGATGAACTGCCCCACAATGAACCCTCTGCGATGACCTCTCGCCCAATGAACTGGCCATCGCACGAAGTCGTGAAGAAGCGGCTGCAATTAAGCAACCATGAAGAAGCGTCGCCTCCCCTGAGAAAAGTGCTCTGGACTTGGACTTTTAGTGGTGAAAGCCAGGTTACAGAGCAGCCCAGGAGGCAATTGCCTCTCTGCGTCCCTTGCCAGCCCTTGTTTTTAGACAAGCCCTGTTATCACTAATTTAACCCCTTGGTGACACGTCTATTTTGGCTATGCCGTACCCTTGGTGACATGGCTTTTTTTTAAATTTCTGCTGTGTTTGTGTTTAGCTTTTCTTAAGATACCATTATTTTCATCAGGTCATATAATTTACTATTAAAAAATATGTACAAGGAAAATATAAGAGTATTTGTCCTGGGTTTAGAAACATTACATGTCTTTTTGCAAGTTATAGGGCAATAACAGAAGGTGGCGTATTCCTAACCTGTGTTTTCCTACAGTGATCTTTTTTAAACCCATCTCTAACCCAACTGTAACCCTAGATCTAAGGCTAACAGCACAATGATAGCTTACAACTCACTTGCCCAATGATAGCTCACTGATAGCTTACAACGCTCTTGCCCACAACAGGGCAAGAGCCCTTTTCAATATGGCGCCTGCAATCACTCTGGCACCCAATATCAGTGTTTCTTAATGCCCGCCCTCAAGGCATTACAGCATTATCGTCTGTGAGTGATCGCTTCCAAAGCTAATTTTAACATATGACATACCAGATACGTCACGTGTCGCCAAGGGGTTAAAGAATAAGAAGCAGATGTCTTATCAGTGTTTTACCTAAAACACATTGTCTCCTAAAAACTATATATAAAAAGTAAATAGAATTATTACTGCTGCTGTAGAAACAGTCTTGTCTATCTCCTTGAACCCTCCTTCATGTTTTAAGCATTTGAAACAGCTGAGTTCAACACATAGAGGCTGATTACACAATTATGACTAATGCGGTTTCTCAGTGGAGAGAATGAAAATAAATGCAGACGAAGACAGCCTGCTGTGTGCTTTTTTTCAATGACATCACTTTGAAATTATTTTCCATGTAAAACCACAGGCGAACAGTGATTTGTTTTAAAGTAAAAAAAAAAAAAGTGCGTACCAAACATTTCTAACATACATATATAATAAATCTAGATGAAATTGCCCCTTTAATGGATGTGATATCATATACAGACAGGAGAAACACACAAGGCGAAGCTTTCTCTTTCCTACTACACATGTTACTTGCTTTTACAGACCTAACATATCTTAAAGTGAAGACATCATGGTTCTCCTAGTTCTGCTATTTTACAATTTAAATCTGCCAAGTGATCTTCTATAGGGTCTGCTCAATAAATAGGGAATTGCAATGCACAGAGCATCCTCTGATACTACCCGACATTTCCGCCAGGTCTTCAGAGATAGAACGTAGGAGTCAAATGATTTCCTGGCGTTCCGACTCAGAAGAGCTGGTGGAAGTGTAGGGCAGCTTCGGAGGATGGCTGTGCACTCCGAGCAGTGCACAAGCATCACCCAGCTGCCCCAACTACACAGCAGGGAGATTGGAATCCTGGTTGGTTACCTTGGGTATGCAATGGCAAGTCAATGGGGGCAATGGCAGGTCACTGATTGCAATGGCAAGTCTTGTGGGTTCAATGGTAAGTCCAGTGGGTGCAGGGGCAAGTCTAGTGGGTGCAGGGGCAAGTCCAGTGAGTGATGCAATGTAGTGTGGAAGTAAGTTCCGTGAGTGCAATATTTTGCACAAGGGCAATAATGAAAGGTGAGCAGAATACGGTAAATGAAACACAGGGGGACAGAGGAAAGAAATAACAAGAAATGCAGTTTTTCAGTAACCTATTAAATCTGAAAAACAGTTAGCATTATTTACTAGCAAAAAATGTTTTCCTATAGGGTCAGCTTATGTTTAGACTCTTTCTGGTTTTTTTTTCCATTAATTAAAATCCATAGTTTGTGGGGTTATCTTCTAATCAGGATCATCTTATATTCAAGCAAATGCGACATATCAAGTGTTACCCTCTCTCTTGTAAGCTATTGTTTCCCCCCATGATGGATACACTTAAAAATGTTACCTGTTTCACGGAGCGCTGCTGAGTTATCTAATCTGGCGAAACAGCAAAGCAAAGAATTTAGCACAAACTGCAAAGAAATGGAATATAAGAAAATGTAATTACCTGGTCCCATGTGTGGACAACGATTGGGTCATAAATTAGAACATATCCGATGGTCAAGAGGCAGACATAAATCACCATTGAAAAAACTCGCAGCCATTTCTGTACAAACGATTCTGTGTAAACCAGCACGTAGAGGGCACAGAGTATCACCAAAGCCAAAAATACTGTGATTAATAAGGCAAGGTGTTGTGAGGGCTCCTGGGGAACAGAAAAGACAAAGTGGTTAGTATCTCCGTAGATACAGAAGATCTCCTAGGACCTAAGCATCCAATTGTGAACCTCCTACTGTTACTGGACTACAACTACCATCATCCTTTGCTATTCTAAAATGTTAGCATGGGATTTGTAGTTTAGTAGCAGCTGGAGGGCTGCAGTTGGATGCCTAGACACTAAGAGGATTACCTTACTTTTTTGCCAACTTTGTGGGTGCAGGGAAGCCTTCATCTGTATTTTTGTTCCTTGCATCTTCAAAGAAGGGGGTTATGGAAACGACTGAGGGAGTCCATATAGGACATAATACCATGGTATTCTTATTGAATATAAGTTAATGGAGTTACATGACGGAGTAGAGAAGTATGAGCACCGCAACCAAGGACAGCACTTAATGGTTTGCCAGACTAATGCCCACTCAGGGTATTTTCCTGGCATTTTGGTCTGGATATGGTTATAGATGGGTACCTAGTAATTTGCATCTCACTGATGAAGGCCAATTCTGCTTGATTCCATGTGCAGAGGTGACTTGCCCTTGAGTCTGGACGCCTTCACATGTTGGACCAACCATATGGCTTCCTCTCTATATGTGAGCAAAACAAATCCGAGAGCCACCCAACTGTCTATCATCTCGTCTAGTATGGTATTTTAACACTGACCGTTGCTCACTTATAGTGTGTCAATAATGTACGATTGGAAGGAGGAAAGTATTTTTTAAATGAAAATGAAAATGTAAACTTTTATAAGAATGCTACTGAGAATAGTTAGGAAGGACGACAGTGAAGCAGTAGTGGATGATAGTAGGAATTCGACTGTGTTTGCAAATGCACATGGGAACACCTATGTGAATGCCATCATGAACAACTAGAAAGTATGACACTGTACTAAGAGGGAGCAGGCAGACACTGAGACAGACACAAGAGGTTGGCACTGTAGTATAAGAAGGAGAACAGAACATGCTGAAAATGTACAGGTAAGGAGTTTGCTCCAGCACATTAAAGCAATATAAAAGGTAAGAATTTGGGGTATCATTGTATATGGCAAATGTTTAGGGTATGAGTCCTTACACCTAGTGCATGCAACATGGGAGGGGTGAAATATTAATCGCCTCGCATGCGGGTGTGAATTGAGAGAAATGTTATTTGTACATAATAGGATCTGATAACACAAACCCAAAACCAGTTGAATGTGGGTGGCTCCAATTGCACCTCCTTAGGCCAGGTCATTTTTCTATTGTAAAACATGGACACCCAAGTTATCAGATTCCCTGACATTTTGCAATGTCAAAACCATGCAACTTTCTTTATCCATGCTGCTCCATTACAGGAATATTTACTTTGTACAGAAGAACCTATATAATGAGGAACTGCACTCAAACAAACTTTGTAGCAAAGTGTATTATTTCACATCCATGAACCAATTAAAGCTGTGCCACATTTATAGAAAAGTATTCAGTATACATGAACAGAGTAACTAAATTATGGTGGTAATTTAATTACTCTGTTAATGTATAATGAATACTTTTCTATGAATGCGACAAATCTTTATTTTTGGTTCATGTATATGAAATACTTTGTTACTTTATAAAATATTTTTTTATCCACCGGCCCCAGCAATCATTGCCCCAAATAACAACCTGGGTGACATCTTATATCCCACATGGCGTAATATAGAAGCACAAGTGAAAAGTTAGTTGCCCCTAGTATGAGGATGAACTGGCGTGTACTTTTGATAGTACACGCCAGTTTATCCTGTGACCGACAGCTGCCATGATTCCATAGGAAGCAGACAGCCGTCTGGCCGGCGACTGTCTCTGTCTGCTAGCGCAGAGAGAGGCCCTTGTTTTTGCATGGGATCAGCAGCAAGAGACCCTCGCATTCAACTGTCAGAGCGGGTAGAGCCCCCACTCTGATTGGCTACGTCAGCACGTGACAACCAGGAACGGCTGTGTCTCGCATGTGAGACACAGCAGTTAGTTAACCCGCGTATATCTATTAAGATACACTTCGAGTTTACTTAAATGTCCCGGTTAAACAATGTTAAACAACATAAAATGTTCCTTTAAACAGAATGTTACAGAAATGTTATAACATGCACAGATTATCAAGCCCAAAAAATGATGTTCCAAATTAGAGAAGTTGCTCTACAATCCAGTGATGGATGTAAAATGCATTAAAGACACTTTTCTCTCCACGGTTTGATTTTGGAGTAATAAAACTATCTGACTCAGCTGTTCCTCTGTCTGTCTTACTAAACAGAGTGTTCCATAACTAAAATAATGCTTATTTAAGAAAAAAAAAAAAGTTTTAAAGATGTGGAAACGTTAAAGAGCCACTAAAACTTTTATTCACTTCTGCTTCTATAAAAGAATTATAAGTGAAAAGCCCAGATGCCCTAGTATAGGAATAAAATGGGAGAGGAACCACCCAGCTGGGGTTTTACCGGCAAGCTGAAGCCCAATATAAAATCAATGAAGTCAATAACATGATTGGCAGCAGTCCTGAATTTGCCAGGACAGTCACTTTTTTGGGGGGTCCTTTTCCGTAAAATTCAGGTTAAAGGGACTTTATGGTGCCCAAAATGCATGTTCCAAATGCATATTAAAGTGCTTTAAAATGCTTGTTTTATATTTTGCATTGCTTAAAATATAAAATACTTAGAGCTAGATGAAATTGAGAAATTGCAGCAGTTTGCAAGAAACCAGGACTGACCACACTAGCTGAGTAAAAGTCAATTCCCTTTTTTTTCTTTCAAATTAATGGAATTTCCTGTCTCTCTAGTGATGTTATCAAACAATGTGTTGCACTGTTAAGAGATCCTATTGTGTACAAGAACAAGTTTCTCACAGTCCACACAATGTATTCTTTTCCAGCAGCACAGGAAGTGACTAAACGAAACAAAACTTTATATCCTCGGTGTGTATCGAATCAGTGCTGCCGCACCTGCAGTAAACCTGCAGAGTGATCGTTGGGGAGGAATTGAATCAAATATTAAAAATGTAATTTATACAGAGTGCCTGCATCAAATCACACTGGAAAAAAAGCTTGTGCACAATACAAGCAGTAATCACATATTGGGGGCAATATCCTGCATATTAAATGGCATATTGGGGCAATATCTGGCATATTAAAATGGCATATATCCTGCATATTATCCTGCAATATCCTGCATATTAAATGGCATATTGGGGGCAATATCCTGCATATTAAATGGCATATTGGGGGCAATATCCTGCATATTAAATGGTATATTGGGGGCAATATCTGGCATATTAAAATGGCATATTGGGGGCAATATCCTGCATATTAAATGGCATATTGGGGGCAATATCTGGCATATTAAAATGGCATATTGGGGGCAATATCCTGGCATATTAAAATGGCATATTGGGCTTCAAAGTTCTTAATTTAAGTCCTTAAGTTTTTTTTCCTGAAATTTCCTTCTTAAAATTAGGTGCGTGTTATACGCCGGCGCGTGTTATACGCCGATAAATACGGTACTCTCTTCCTTTACTGTGTTGATTCCCTTTATGTATTTAAATGTTTCTATCATATCCCCCCTGTTACATCTTTAAGGTCTCCAGTACTGCGTACAATACTCCAAGTGAGGTCTCACCAGTGCTCTGTACAATGGCATGAGCACTTCCCTCTTCCTACTGCTAATACCTCTCCCTATGTAACCAAGCATTCTGCTAGCAGATTGTGCAGATTCTTAATGTACAGTAGCACATGTCCAGCTCTTCTCTTCTTAAAGGGAGACTAAACCTTGAGTTTCTAGTATAGAAGCACAAGGGAAATGTTAGTTGTTAGTTGCTAGCGCAGAGAGAAACCCTCGTTTTTGCATTGATAGTTTTCTTTGGACACCATTCATGGAGCACCTGTGTAGGGGAAGGGATTTAAACTTCAACTATAGAAATGAAATATAGAGAGAGAAGTCACCTGAGAAAACATATACCATATTTGCTTGAATATAAGAAGACCCTGAATTTAAGACGACCCTCATAAACCTATCTTATTAATTTAGGGAAAAAAAGAAAAAGTCTGAACATAAGACTACCCTTAAAAAACAAATGCATTTCTTGTTTTCTTTTCCTTTTATTTGCTAATCTTTGCCCTAGACTTAGACAATGCATCCCACAGTCATCTATCCCCCCCCCCCCCCACACACACTTAGCTAATGTATCCCCCACAGAACCATCTGCCCCCCACACTTAGCTAATGCATCCCCCACACTTAGCAATGCAACCCCCACACTTAGCAATGCAACCCCCACAGAACCATCTGCCCCACACTTAATAAATCCATCCTCCACACAGCCAATACTGCCCCCTAGACTTAGCCAATGCATGACCACACATCCATCTGCACCAAGAATTTGCCTATGCACCCCCCCCCCCCCCCCCACAGCCATCTGCCCCCCAGACTTTGTCAATGCTGGCCCCACGCCCCTACCCCAGGCTTAGCCAATGATGCTGCTGCCCCCTCCCACCCTCCACTAATGCTGCTGCTTCTGCCGCTTCCCACCCCCCACCAATGCTGCTGTTTCTGCCCCTTCCCACCCCCCACCAATGCTGCTGCTTCTGCCCCTTCCCACCCCCCACCAATGCTGCTGCTTGCACCCCTTTCCTACCTCTAACCGAGTCTAATGCTGCTGCTTGTGCCCCCTCACACTCCCACCCTCCACCAATGCTGCTGCTGCCTCCTCCACCAATGCTGCTGCTGCCCCCTCCACCAATGCTGCTGCTTGCACCCCATCCCATCCCAACCTACTCCAATGCTGCTGCGTGTGCCAAAAACGTATGGAAGCATGGCAGCTGTCGGTCAGCGCATACTAGGGACAACTAACATTTCACTTGTGCTTCTATATTAAAAGCACAAGTAAAAAAAAAAAAATGTTTAGTGTTCCTCTAAGACCAAAGTAGCCGAGTTGGAAAACTTTTCCAACTCGGCTACTTTGCCCTTAAGATCGATATTCCCTTTTCAATTCCCGCGCTCACATTGTAGTGGTCTCTATTAGAGTTTTCAAGACTCTTTAAAGTTCCATCCCAAGTACTGCAGAAACTGCAGGGCCTATATTAATTAATGTTAATAATGGGTATGTGGAACAATACAATATGGTTTAGGAGCAGCAAGAAAATCTGAAATATACGCTGCTGCTACTCCATAGAATAGACCATTAGCTAAACTCTTCCATATGATATGATGGCCAATGCTGCTAAGGTGTTACAGGGAACAGAAATGTGGTGTGTTCACCGGTGCAAGTCCAATGAGTCTGTGCTATGCGCTACATGAAATGTTATACATCGTACACGTTATTTGGCCTTTACAAGGACACATTACTTGTATCACACACACCAGCTAATAACATTATAGCTCTAGCTTGTAAAAAGGTCCACTCTGACCAAATCTTATTTTTTGCATTTGGTGGAGCATAGAAACATAGAATGTGTCGGCAGATAAGAACCATTCGGTCCAGACTGTATGAAGCATGCTGTATGAAGGTTTGGGTGGGGGGGAAGGGGGGGAAGGGAGGGAAACAGGGGGCGGGGTCTAGGGAGGGCGTGTCAGTGCTACCGCTCACCCATTTTTTATCCTGGCATCTGAAGCCAGGATCGCTAGTGCGCATGCGCACAATGCTGGGCATACGCAGTAAGCATTCTTACGGAGAATGCGAACATTACCACAGGATTGTGGTCCTGAGTCCTGCTGTCCCACTGAGCTCTACCTCTGCCCGAAAAGCGGGACAGAGGTAGAGCGCGGAGGGACAGCGGGACATAGCTCTCATAGCCTTGTGTCTATCCCACGCATGCTGACCTCTGAAGAAGCATATTGACCTCTGAAGAAGCTGTGCAGGTGAAACACGTCCAAACTTCATGAGTGTTCATCTGAGCTTGATAGAATTTGCCCTATTCCTGTATTTTTCTGGTGTCTTGTGTATTAATTTTATGTGTATTCTAGGTACATTAATTTTAAAAAATGGTATTGTTAATAGTTTTTTTTTTTTATCAATGAATGAAATTTAAAGTGAGAGAACAGAAGAAAAATCTAAAATCAAACCATTATTTGTTGCGATCACCCTTGGCCTTCAAAACAGGGTCCCACTGTTTTCTGACAATCCTAAGCTTTTGGCTGTAGGAATGAATTGTCTTTCATCTAAGTTTCCTTGGCTGACCACTGTGTTTACGGTGCTCAACATTGCCCGTTTCTCTGTGCCGTTTAAAAAAAGAAAACTTGGAATTGGAAAGCTCTGTCTACCTTGAAATGTCTGTCTGGGAGAGACTCTACTGATGCAGTACAACTACCATGAGCCTTGATACTGTGCTGTCTTGCCATGGTGTATGACTTGTGACATCAAATGATCCTCAATAACCTCACCTTGTTAGCTGTTTGGCTGTTCCTCACCCAGTTTTATTCCTCCTACATAGCTGTTTCTGTTTAATGATTGTATTTCACTAGCATTAGTAGCGGTCTGGTATAATTGTTCAATCAAACACCAGACTATATGCCTACAAATTCCCTGACTTTGTGCAAGTGTACAAAGAAGAATTGATGCTATTCTGAAGGCAAAGGAAGATGACAAAAAATATTGATTTGATTTAGATTTTTCTTCTGTTCACTTTGCATTTTGTTCATTGATACAAATAAACTATTAACATGTATATTTTTGAAAGCCTTTATACATTACACGATTTTTTCACACCTGCCTAAAATGTTTGCACAGTACTGTAACTTCTCAGCATGTCTCACTCAGGATGCCAATAGGAGAGCATCCCTATTGCAGTGCAACAGTGCATAACTGTTCGGGGAGGGTATGCAAGTACTCAATTCCAGAATGCCCCCTGCTAGACATTCATGGTCTACACTCTCTACAATGAAGAAATGGTAGAAAAAGTAATAAGCTAAACATATAATATATATATAGCTATTTTGCCAGGAAATATGTAGATCTCAAAAGTCAGGGGAAATGTCTGTGCGTCTTATGGAGCGAATGTAGTTCAGTCCTTGCCTCCTTGCTGCTCTCCGGTCATTTCCTCCGTGCAGTCCTGCACGGAGGAAGCAAACTCCGATCGTTTTTTTTTTTTTTTTAACTCGCGAATTCAATAAAGTTTAAAAAGAAAAAACAAATGCGACCGGAGTTTCCTTTCTCCAGTCGTGCACCTGCACGGAGGAAACGACTGGAGAGCAAGCAACAAGGAGGTAAGTACTGGGGAATGGGGGGAGGAGGGTGGCACAAAACGAGCAAAGCCTGGCATATTGTGGGGCAAAATCCTGACAAATTGAGTGGCAAAATCCTGGCATAATAAATGGCTAAATCCTGGCATATTGAGGGGCAAAATCCTGGCATATTAAATGGCAAAATCCTGGCATACTGAATGGCTAAATCCTGGCATACTGAGTGGCTAAATCCTGGCATATTGAGTGGCTAAATCCTGGCATATTGAGTGGCAAAGTACTGGCATATTGAGTGGCTAAATACTGGCATTTTAAATCCTGGCATATTGAGTGGCTAAATACTGGCATATTGAGTGGCGAAATCCTGGCATATTGAGTGTCAAAATACTGGCATACTGAGTGGCAAAATACTGGCATATTAAGTGGTTTTCTTGTTTTCCTCCTCTAAAAACTAGATGCGTCTTATGGTCAGGTGCGTCTTATGGAGCGAAAAATACAGTAATTTTTTTTCCATACCTCAAAAGGGCCCTTATATACACATCAGGGGATAACCAGTCCTTTTTAAAGACAAGAGCAAGTAGTATATACAATAAAGGTTCTGCAGATCTGTTACTCGAAAACATTATAATGACTAAAGGCTATAATAATAATGTATGGGCAAAATATACATTTATGATCAATTCATTACAGTTTGTCCATTTGTGATTAGTTATAAAAGTTTTGTAACAAGTCACAGGTCAATTGCCTATGTCAATTTCTCACGGTCCTTAGAGGGGTTGTATGATAAGAGGTAAAGGATCCAAAACCCTCAGCAGGCACATCCAAACACAGACACACTCCTTTGTATAAAAGGTCCCAGAAGTATGCGTGAAGTGTGTTCTTTAATCCATACATGACAAACAATGATGACAAAGCTGGCAGGGCTTGTGCAAAACACGTAGATTGACACCTTAAGAACAGTATAGAATGACCCTGTGCTTCTTGAAGAATGACAAAAATACAACAAAGCATTTATTGTAAGGTAGAGCTTTTGCTCCAGTAACAAAAAATAAACCATGTTATTCCATTATACTGGCTCCGTCAACTGTCGTATTTGAAAATATGTTGTTAAAATGGAGGAGGCCATTTTGAAAGTAGGTAGAATTATGAAACCCACTTCACTGGGGCTTATTGATACAAGTAAACAAAATTAATATCAGCAGCCAATAAGAAACTTCGGAGTTGAAACGATGAACTTCCAGCATTCTACTGTGATGATTATCCAACTCCTTTTTTTGCCTTTAAAAATCATTTTTAAAACGTTATCCTTTTTGATGTGAATCTTTCCAAATTATCACCATGTTACAAAGCTCCTCTCTTCTGAGATAAGCAGTGTGAAGCATACGTATAAGCATGTAAACGAAAAACACTAATCCACAAAATCAAAAGGTACTGCTTGAGTTTAGTTATAATCGCCAAAGTATGGCATGGTATTTTCCCTTTAAAAGAAAGAGGCTTATCTCCGAGAGATATAAGATTCAGTATGCTGTGCTGAAGTATATAATGTAACACAACCTGTTTTTGTCTACATTTCATCCCATTAAAATTGATACTTATGGAGAAGATAATTAGCACATTAGCTTAAAAGACAAAGGGCTTATCCACATAGCCTGCATACTCATATCTCCTTAAAGCAGATTATCAAATGTATAATAGTCTTACAGCTATATGAAGCCTTAGAACTCTTCTGCTCTTTTCATGCAGGAGGGAATGTTTTATATTCTTTGTATTTGTTTCCAGTTGGGTAGTAGACCCCCCCCCCCCCCCCCCATATTTTTATATAGGGAAATAAATTACTTTTCTATTTGTTTGTTGTTGTTTTTTACTCAAGTTTACAGAACAAAAACTAACATTTGATCTCCTAACGAGATCTTGGGTCTGGGAATGGCACTGGTAAGTAATGAAAATAAGCAGGCAGGGAGGACACCCCAAAGGGTGGCTCCTTAAAGCACAACTGTAGAAAAAAAAGTTCTGGTTTAATTGAAAGATTGCATCAAGTGTAGGCATTTTATATAGAAATGATTTAATGAAAGAATACAAATACAGTACCGTATTTTCCGGCGTATAAGACGACTTTTTAACCCCTGAAAATCTTTTTAAAAGTTGGGGGGTCGTCTTATACGCCGGGTACTGGGATTTATTTACCTTTTTTCTGCTCTGTCTCCTCTCTCGCTGTTAAGCCGGTCCGTGGCTGTGAGGGAAGCGTTGTGAGGTCCCCTCAGGCCGCACGGTTTCAATAAGGTTTGTTTAAACTTTTTTTTTTTAAACAAACTTTATTGACCGCCAGCCTGATGGGAGCTCACAACGCTTCCCTCACAGCCACGGACCAGTTTAACAGCGAGAGAGGAGACAGAGCAGAAAATAGGTAAGTACTGGGGATTGGGGAAGGGGGGAGGAGGGTGGCAAACTCTATATTTTAACCTAAAAAGTTAAAATATAGATGCGATTTTTCCGGCTTATAAGACGACTTAGTTGGGGGGTCGTCTTATACGCCCAGTCGTCTTATACGCCGGAAAATACGGTACCTAATTGAGCCCTCTCTTCTCCATATAGCTCTACCAGGAGGCAGATCTTGTGTTTAGAATCTTTGGTCAGATGGGTTATCTGGACCAAGATTCTAAACAAGATGTCTGCCCCCTGAGAGAACAATATGGAATAAAGGCTCAATAAATGGCGCAAACACTTAATTTGTATTCAACATTAAAGATTTTCTTTATAAAATCATTTACACTTGATACAATTTTTCAATTAAACATAAGTTCATGTTTTGCTACAGTTGTCCTTTAAACAGTGAACTGTGGTCAAGGCAAAGCATAATTCAGGGACAAAAGAAAACACTTTGTGTTTAAGCCTGCTCCACTAACTGCTGCTACGGTAGCGGGTTCTCCACCGCGCTAATTAGAAGGGAACACTGAAGAAACATGGACAAAGTGTGCACTCCACTCCGATGCAGGTAAGTAAAAGAAAAGTGCTTTATTACGTGCAAAGCAAACCAAAATGGCACACAGACTTCAGGGAAAGGCTGGTATCAGACCACACCTTATGCGTTTCATGTATTGTCACCTATGATTAAGCGTTAGCGCTAATTAGGTATTGCCTGTCTATTATCTCTCTCTATATATATACCTAGGTAGTTTTCTGATATCCTGGCTGTCTACATCTATCCATATATCCAGTTGCAACATTATAAGGGCCGCTACTGTGACCAGGCCAGCCAAACTTGGGGGCCCAGGCAACCATGCGTCAACTGCTGGGACTGGTCAGAGCTCCAGCTGTTTTAAGAAAAAGTTTTGTTTTTTTGTTTTTTAAATAATGAAAGTGACGCGGCCAGCACCAGCTGTAGTTGCAGGTGGCTCAAGTCTTTAAAGGACAAGCTGTTTGGCTGACACTGACAAACTGGGGGCAAAGCTCATATGTGGACAAGCTGTTTGGGTGGCAAACAACATGTGGCTTGGTGAAGTTTGGGGGACCAACGGGGCCCCGTGGTTTCTAGTTACACCTCTGAATATCTAGTTGCAATCTTCTTCGCCAATTTTCTGTCTACATACTAGAGCAGCAGTCAGGGACTGTCACCGGCTAACTACCTGCTTTTTATTTTCCAAGCAGCAAGTGCGGGGGTGGGATGAGGGTTTTTTTTGAGCCTTATAGGGGCCTTTTTAAAAAAACCTTTGCTAGTAAAAACTAGACAAAAGTTAAAGGTTTGACAGAAACACCAAATTTTACAGGAGATATATATACCTTGGCTATGCATGTATTTGTTCCTATTAACAAACCCCCACCCAAAAAAAACCATCTTATTTGGTGTTCTATCCAGGACATTGCATGCAAAGTACTTTTTCCATCATTGCCCCAAACCAATTACCTCTGTGCAGTTATTCCCCCAAATCACTTGCCACAGTCCCCCCCCCTCCCCCTTGCCTCTCCTCCATCCCTTTCTGAACATAGTATGCCTGTGCACACCTGCACCCACTTATGTTCATTAGTGGCATAAGAACGTTCATAAATAGGAATTTTACTTATTTATATTATTTTCTTGAACGATAAGGTGAGGTGCTTTGGATCAACAACCACTACCACGAAGGTTGGACCGCTACATGGAAGGATGATGGACGCAAGTCTTTTTTTTAAACACTTAACTACTCTGAAACAGGATATGACTTCATTCTGGAACATGGAATATTTTGAGGTCATCTCCATTATACAGAACTGTAGGCTATGCCAGGCACTGCCTTACGGCAGAAACGGTAAGACAGAATCATACCAAGGATATGAAAGGCATCTCAAAGAACAACTAAGTGCAAACATCCACAAGTAGACGGGCCAATTAGTTCTAATGTATTATCAGAACAGAAATTTACACAGAGCCAGAATGTTAAAAGAAAATCTGCTTAATAACCTGTATTTTCTCATTTTGAACTCATCTGTCTCAAGATGATCTATGTCAGAGAGCTCATACTTGACATTAACAGACAATGCGCAGTCATCCATCAGAAACCAGAGAGACTGCCCTGCTCAATAAGACACTTAATGCCACTTGCATAGCCTCCCAACTTTCTATTTTTTGTTGTTGCGTATAATTACTTTCACGTAAGATCCTCATCTCCTTTTGTTTCACTGTTTTCAGCTTATGTCAGATCAATGCAGTAATTCACTCCTCGTAAACTAATGGATGTTAATATTTTTGTGTTCCAGAAGCAGGGAGGGCTAACTACATGTCTCAAAAAAAAATATTTTCATATAGTAATTCTCATTTGTTAAGCCCAGTCCACAATTTTGTGTTCCAGAAGTAGGAACGGCTAACTATATGTCTCAAAAAATATTTTCATATAGTAATTCTCATTTGTTAACACCAGTCCACAATTTTGTGTTCCAGAAGCAGGTACGGCTAACTATATGTCTCAATATTATGATAAAGAAATACTCTTTCTTTCTTTTTTTTAACCCCGTAGGTTATCATCAATAACAGCAAATGTACACACAGTATGTAGAGTTCAGGAGTCACATTCCATAATTGATTAGCCTTTATAGGGAAAAACATGCGGATGCGGGTATATAGATGTTCCAGAAGCAGGTACGGCTAACTATATGTCTATATACCCATTTTTTATACCAGGCCAAGCAATACAAAGCTGAGAAAGAAAGTTTTACTTACCTCATTGGAGGCAAAGAAGAGGGTGATCAAAGTTATACAAGCCGTCCCAATCACAAAGAGTAAGATGAGGAGCAGGGGATAGTGCTGGCTGATACACTGGTACTTTTCGTATAGTGAATGTGTAATAATCCAGTCTTCGTTGTCATTAATAAAATACTTCCCTTTGGATGGCATTTTAATCCAGTCTGGCTTCTCCCTTTCCTCCTCTCTCCCCCAGGTTTCACAGCACACAAGACAGACCCAAGCTTGTTGTTTCTCCTGTCTGGTGTGGCTTGCCTGTCTGATTCACATTGTGAGCCTGCATCCGTTGTGAGAAGTCTGCAGCTGGGGTAAGGTAAGAAGCCTGGATCCCTCCTCCCAAAAACATGTGCAGCTTATCGAAGGCTACTACATACAGGCATTGCTGTTCCAGGGTGATAGCCTGTCAGTCTGCACCAGAAAGGCAGTTTTTTCTCAGACACCATGACATCGTTGTTACCCAGGTCGGCTTCTTTGTTTTCTAGGAGAGCTGTGGACACAGGAAGAAAGAAAAAAAAACAAAAAAACACATGTTTAAAAGGACAAATCTTTCAGAGCAGCTACCTCCCCTCCACTTATCCCCATCCAAGAGACATGCAAGTGTGGTAGGAAAAACAGACAAAGCTAAATAGCAGAGAACCCATGTAATCTGGCTACTTTCGAAATTTTCCTGAACTATATTTGCGGAAAAATTTAAACAGCTTCCCTGTTTATTTAATATAAATAGTGCAATTTCATTTATTTTGACCAGGGGGAAAAAAAAAAAATACATTTGAGATTCCGGTTATTTTTCAAGCATTCTCTGTTTATTTACATAGTGCCAACAAATTCTACAGTGCTAAACATAGTGACAAAATGACATTTTAAGACTATTTGACAAATAAAAAGACTCACTGAAGTCATTGCAAAGGGGTATGTTTAAAGAATAATACTAAAAAGAATGTAAATTATTACCAAGTAACTGAGCACAAACTGAACATTTACAGAACGGTGTCCAAAGAGCTTACAATCTATCAATAAGGATTCAGCCATAGTGCCATGATTCAGAGGAGAGTAAAAGCAGAATGTACTATGAAAGAGATTTGGGGGTATTTTGGAGGAAGTCGTTTGGTTTCATGCTTCCTCAGCGCAGGTAAAACCAGAAATGCCTGGAAAAGTTCAGTAAATAAATAAATATAGAATATCAGGCTGGATGAGGGGGAGTTTCAGTTGTAGGTGCAGCATATGGAAAAGGTGTGGCTGTGACAGAACTGCAGTGACTAATGATAGGTAGACAATGAAGCAACGCAGTCAATGTGTAACGCTGATGAGGTAATCCAGGTTTGTCACTGACACCAGGATCGTTAAACATGTCTTTTTTTTTTCTTTTTTACAAACTAGGTTAATCTCTTTTCAGCCACATGTAGAAGTCATGGCTAACTCCAACCAGCATACCTCCCAACTTGGGAATCGGGACACGGGGGGGGGGGGGGGGGGGCTGGAGTCTGGGGAGGGGGGTGTCAGTGCTGCCGCTCATGAGCGGTAACACTGTCAGCCACTTTAGGTCCTGGCATCTGATGCCAGGATCGCTGCTGCGCATGTGCAGTAAGCATTCTCTGGTATCTGGGGCACCGGAGAATGCAAACAGGACCGCGAAAAGCGGGACAGAGGTAGAGCGTGGCGGGACATAGCTCCCAAATCGGGACTGTCCAGCGCAAAGCTGGGAGGTACGCACCAGGTTTGTCCCTGCACAATGTACAGCTAATGTTCGTCTCACCTCAACTTTTTTTTTTTTTTTGGCAGTTCTTTATTGGGAAGAATAAAGGCCCCAATCAACTTAAGTTCCCAAATTAAAAGTATAAGGCTTGCAGTAGTTTCCTATGTTCCCTTCCTATACTGTATACAGTAATTCTACTGGTACAAGAGGATATAAGAGAATAGAAAACCATGGTAAAAAAGTGTTAAAAGCTGCAAGGTTTAAACTTCTTAACCATTTCCTGTCAATTTAAGAAGTCTTTTTCTCCGACTGGGCACTTTATTACTATGGAGACTGATGTTCTGTCCGTTTACTCTTGGGATGAGGTCTCTCCTGAGGAATATGGGGTGTATTCAAATAGGCGTGACATAGTGAGGCATATGACTAATCTTATAAAATACCTCTTTTTCCCCAGATATGCCTTGTTTGTGGCTATTCCTAAGCTGTTCTTGCCCTGCAAATCCCATTATCTGTGCCCAGTGTGCATACAGTTTTCTTTTCTTTTTTTAAGAATGATGAGTTATCACGGAAGGTTTAGCTCGGCAAAGACCAGAGCGACAGCTGTTGGCTGCCTTTGTTGCATTGCAATCGATGGTGAATTTATGGCAGTCAAAGGACATTGGGCAATATACAGATGCCAGTACAACCATTAATAGTGGGTCAAGTGTACCCACCTGGGATGATCATTAGGATGTGGGAGACAGAGAGAGAGGGTAGCATATATTTACTGGGACCGTGATCCAGAGCCGTGAACACATTGTACCCATATACAAAAAAAAAATGGTGACGTAGTAACTTAAACAGATATTGGAGTGGAACCGGAGGGCCAGGAATGAATCGCAGTGAAGGATATAGAGACGTGAGATACATCATAGGAGAAATGAGAGTGACGTTAGAGGGGAGCAGAGGATATAAATAAAGACTAAAATGGAGGAAATCAAGGAGGACCACTTTAAGATTGGACACTCACCTTGTGACACTATATGCAAATGTGAGTATGCATATGGCGCCACGAGGTCATGCTTTAAATAGGAAACCGCATGGAAAATGTGTTTTCCTTTTTATCTACGCCTTTGCTTATATTTGTGAAATAAAAAGGGTGATTCTCTATGTGCTCAAAGCACTCTCCTACACAGAAATAAATTCACCATGTGTGCGGTGTAAGGAGAGAGAGATTCGGTGGGGGAGATGTGCAGAGGAAGTGAGAGTCCAAGAGAGGAAGAATCTGGAGTGAGAACGAAAGTTTGGGGAAAGAAAAAGTCTGTTTGTCCTAAGTAGAAAAAAAGGGAAAATTGAAGAGAGAGAGAGAGAGAGAGAGAGAGAGAGAGAGAGAGAGAGAGAGAGAAAGAGAAAGAGAGAGAAAGAGAGAGAGAGAGAGAGAGAGAGAGAGAGAGAGAGAGGTGCGGAGTTGGGGAACGGAGGATGAAGCGAGTGTGCAGTCAGAAGAAAGCAAATTTCTGTAGCAAAGCAACAGGCCTGAACAAAGACATTGGCGACCTCTTTTTCTAAGCAGCTTTCCCCCCTCCATGGTAACCAGCCAGTACACTTCACAAAGGACTGGTGAAGACTAGGCCTTAACCCCTTCTCCCCGAAAATTGTGGTCACAAACTAAACAGACCGGTGGTAAACGGAGGCCCTGTTATTTCTTTGCGTTGGGGAAGAGATTCATTTGGCAATGTACAACTTAATAAAGTTTTTTTTATAACTTGTTTTGCTCGCATAATTTCACATTCAACTTTTTAAATCCAACCTGACATGTAAGCCACAGACTACAGCTGTGTGAAGACAAGATTGAAAGAGGAAATGTTAATTTCCTTGTAGAAAATGGGTGCGATTAAGAGATCAAAGTCATTTTCCACCCAATTTAAAACAAACTGACATAGAGTTAAACAAAAAGGCCAAAAAAAAGGACGTCATAACTTGGAACACAACTTCGTCGAGAGATAAACTTAATGTTTTCACATGCCCAGCATGTGTGAGAGATAAATATGGGCTGGCACCTTACAAACTGTAGCTTATCAATACCATGCCTAGGCCAACATGTATATATAACGCTGTACAACAGGTTCGGTATGACCACTCTTGTCATTATACAAGACAACTACTGGCAATGTTCATAAAGTTCTGTTAAATTGAAAGACTGCATGTAGGCATTTTAAATAGAAGTGCGCCCTCAATGCTCAATCTAGCTATCTGACGGAGCACAAATGTAGTTTAGAATCTTAAGTCAGGTGGTTCGACTTCTCCTTCAAGATTCTAAACAACATGTCTGCCCCCTGACAGCAGTAGACAGAGCAAAGAGAGCTCAATAAACTAATTTGTTTGTATTCAGTCATTAAAGCATTTCTACTTAAAACACCTACACTTGATGCAATATTTCAATTAAACACAAATGTAATTGTTGCCAACTGCAAAATCATTCTCATTGAGACAGGAAAGAAAACCACACACAATACAGTAGAGCAGTTTTATTAACTTCTTCATCCATATATAATTCCCTAGTTAAACCGTTTTCTCACTTTAGAAAAAATAAGCATTCATTGCTTTCTGCAATAAGCGAGTATTTGTTTTATTCATCCTAAATTTGAAGATAAGTGCCAGCAATGTGAGAAGGGGCTAATTTACTGCAACCTCCTTAGAACTCCTTACAAATACTAAAGGGTCTACTCAATAAAAGAGAGCATTTGAAGCAATTTCAGGGAATTGAGATTGAGTTTTCAAACTTTTGGCAAAACTAGCAGAGTTGGAAACATTCTCCAATGCAGCTGAATGGGAGAATTTTTCCAACTCAGCTACTTTGGTCTTCAGTTGGAAATGTCAGTCAGGTTTCCCTGCAATTCTCTCTTTATTGAGTAGACCCTTAAATTCAAAGAATTTCCCCTCCTAAAAATCAAATACTTAAAACACTTGTGTGTGACCTGTATGGTAGTTTATTTAGAGGATAAACTAGCTTATGCTCTGATGAATGTCAGCGACGAAATGCGAGGACTGAAAGCTCCTCCCGCTCGCACTCTGCACCTCCAATAAAGTTAAAGCGTGACATTCCGTCAACGGAAGTTGAGTCCATCGAGGGCGGCAGAGACTACAGCATCATGATGGCAATAGCATGGGCGGAATTTTTTTATTTTATTTTTTTAACTAAAAGGTGGCAACCCAAGCTGGGCATCATGGGAACTGTAGTTCACAACAGCTGCAGTGCCAAAGATTGGCCAGCTCAGGTCTTGGGGTGAGGGGGGGCGCGGGGGGTACTGCTGATGCACCTCTCCCTTATATAAACATGTATACATTAAAATACTTTTTGTGGGTGAAAGACCCAACCATTTGTTCAGTTTTATAAGTGGTGCATCATGTGATACCAGTTATTAGATTGTAGCTGCATAATGCACAGATGGTAGTTCACAGATAGCCAGTTGTTAAAGGGAAAACAAGTCCTGTACTGTGAAAGTAAAAAAAAATATATGTTTTTTTTTTTTTTTTAAATCATCCTGCTTATCAGTTCTTTCCTCTGCTCTTCCAATCTCCTAAACACAAGTTTACTGCTCTGCCTGTCTCCCCAAGCCCTCCATCTTGGGTTACATCACAGTACCCAGGCCTGGCTGAAAGCACACCCATCTGCAATCCACAACAGAGAAGAGTGGTTCATTACACAATATTAGCTAATGACAACACTTTCTAAGAAGGGAGAATTAAGATTGCAGCAGAGGGAGGCAGCCTGTCTCCTGTGTACTCCCGTTCACTGATATCATTGACTTTAAAAAGGCCCCGGTGTAATTATATGTACATTTGCAATGGCAGGGTAAGTGCAAATTGTTTTACATTTAAAATTAGTGTAGTATATAGAAAATAAGCTTTTTGTACAACTCCCATGATCCTGTGCCATCTGTACTTACGGCACACACTGTGGTTAGGGTTGGCAGGCCGGTAAAAAATTATCATCAGGCCAATGTTAAGTCTATGGAGACAGTACCAAGGCCGGTATTTTTTGGAAGAAAAGGTGGCAACCCTAAGTGTGGTGCCCCATGCATGTATCACGTTTACCCGTCTGTATTATAGCTGCATAAAAGAGCGATCATAATATTTTAATACAGTGGTAGTCAACCTGCAGCTCTTCAACTCCGAATTAACTCCGAATCAACTTTGAATTTTCTATTGATCTGTTTCCCCCTAAATGATATACTTTATCTGTGGTCACTCTCCAGTTGATTTCAATCTCCTCCCACATTCTTCATGTGTTTTACAACCTTTAATTCTTTTCTCTTCCTTCACCCAGATCTCACTTGGACCCACACACACAGAATCTTTTTGCAACCAGACCAGACTGTTTAACCCTTTAAGAACCAGGGATTTTCCAAGGCCAAGCTATATGTTTTTTTTTTTTAAAAGGACAGTTAGAGCTTTCTTTTGATACCCTATACATAAAAATTATTTACATTTTAGTATTCAAAAATACATATAAAAGAGGAAATTGGGGGGGGGGAGGTTTTTCCCCATTATTTTCCCTATAATAAGCTACACAACTAGTGCAACACTAACCCACTTATCCCCCCTAATTAACTAACTAATAAAAAAGAAAAATATTGGTTCCCAAACCCCCCTAAACAAAAAAGACAGGAAAAAACCTCTGAAGAGTGCGATGTCAGATCCATAAAAATCACGCAACAGGCATGCAGGGGTTAAATTTTATAAAATAAATATATTAAAATTACCTTTATTTATTAAAAAAAACTTTATAAATTGCAAAAATAAAAAAAATTGTAAAAAAAACAAAACAAAACTAAATGAGGGCCATAAAGTGGATGGAAACTGATAACAGTTACAAACTGTGATCAGCATTGAAAGGGTTACATTTTTTTTTCTTTTTTCCCCTCTGTCTATGTTCTTTCTTTCTTTATTTTTACTTACAGGTCACTCTCTGTGCTTCACTATAAGAACGTGAATTAGAGGCAAAGTCAGTGTGTGAACACATTGACTTTGCATCTAATTTGCATGTTATCGCGGTGATCACTCAATCACCGCGATCACATGCCCGGAAATCCACCGATCGGGTCCATGAGCTTTGCCTCGGGTGCGAGGCTTAGTCCTGGACCCGTTGCAGACTGGCTGGCGGCGCACACGGAGCGCACCGCCGGCTAGACTGCATGACGACTTAACTCGTCATAAGGTCGCTAATGCTGTGGCTCTTATGATGAGTTAACACGTCATAAGGTCGCGAAGAGGTTAATGCCCTCCCTTCCCCACAACCAGCTTGATTTCTTTTATAGGTCTGGTTAATCAGATGATGTGACTTGACCTATAATCAACCACCTGTCATACTTCCCCCTCCTGCACATATCTACTAGCAATATCTTAACATCATGACATACTTTAATCACCTGCCATTTGTAGACCTACAATGCACCCAACTACTCTGCTACTTAGTAACTTCTGGTGTGACTCAGTTCTCAGTTACCCCCCCACACACCTTCCATTATCACAATCTACTGTTATTTTTACCTCTCCCCTTTTTTCTTTCTGCCTCACACTCTCCTTGTGTGTCTCATGTTCCCCATCCCCTTTAGAATGGAAGCTTGCGAGCAGGGCCCTCTACCTCTGAGTAAATTTTTGGCACTATATAAAAAAAAGGTAATGTAATGTAATGTAACTACAAATCCCACAATCCCGGGTGATGTGAAGTGTGGTTCATTAAAAAAATCTTAAGAGAGGTTCCCTACCTCGCTTTAAAGTATCTGGCTATTGGTTAAGCAACAGTTTACACTTTTCAACCTCGGACATGCCAGGCACATCCGGGAAGTACCTCCATTGCTGACAAAGGACGTGCTTGGAGTGGAAGGAGAGTAGGAAGCGAACAGTTGTCGCCTCCTTCGCTGAGCCGGTGTTGCTGAAATGCCTCAATGTTGAGGCATTCCAAAACACTGAAATGAACGGTTGTATTGAACGTGATTGCTCCCTGGAATTATAATTCAGGGAACTTGGCTTCAGAAAGCAGAAGATTCCCCATAATCCTATAGCACCGACCTGATCCGAATCTATCCACAATTTGAAGATTATTTCCAAAATACAGGGATTTCACCAAATAGGATTTGAACAATTGGAGAAATGAACATTTTAAGGCCAAAAAGTTCATTAAAAATTGTTTTAAAGTGATTAATTGACATGGGAATTGTTAAATATAAGCCATAACTGCATATTTTTATAAATGATTGGATTTTTTTTTTATGGGCGGGGCATAAATGGTATAATCCCTTGTCAATAAACTTGCCATTTTTAATGTCATAATAAAACAAACACACACATGTATCCCATATGCCTAAAAAAAAAATATAAAAAAAAAAAAATGCAGTAATGTGTACAATTTGTTTTTATCTTTTCTTCTATGTACACAATTTGTTTTTATCTTTTCTTCTGTGTACACATTTTGTTGTCACACTTTCATTTTACTACCGAATTTTGAATATTTTTTTTTTACTTGTCTAATGATTAACAGCTCCAGGAAGCTCGATGGCATTAGCAACCTGTATCCAGGATCTGAACAACCAGAAAATTACATTTACTTTAACAATGTAATAACGAATAAACTCAGAACAGGAACACAGATTAAGCAATGTAAAATTTCAAATACTATGCCTCTCCTAATTGTTTTAACACCGATTTGGAGAGCAGGAAGTTAAATGACATTTCAATTTAAACGGAGATGTTGAAGCTTTCATATAGCTTTGTTTAATTATGTGGGGTTTTTTGCCCCAAGTGTGTCACTTTTTATACAATGTACTGGTTTTAAACACAGCATTTATTAAAGGAACAGTACAGCCTAATTTTGTTTTGTGCCCTTGGAGCATGTTGCACACCAAGCATCCTCGTGTTTCCATAGAGTTGGATAGGAACACCCAGTCGAGCTACTCTGTGGTATCCATGAAACTGTCTTTCAGGAGGTGTCTGAGGGACACCCATTTCAGAGTAAATCATTTCAGAGTAAATCAAAAAGAAGGTATATATGCAAAAAAGAAAAAAATGTAATTAATTCTAAAAAAATTTTTTTATCAGATTCAATATATATTAGTTTTGCACCCCTCCCACAATGCAATGGCTAGAGGTGGATTATCTATTGAGGCTTTGTGGTCTGAACCTAGCTTCACAGAGATATAACACGTGTAAGACAAGATGTGCGGTGTGTGAGTATATCACAGAGCTCCACAGCAATAGAGTTCACAGTAATGTGGAGTGTGTGAGTATATCACAGTAATGTGGAGTATGTGAGTATATCACAGTAATGTGGAGTATGTGAGTATATCACCGAGCTCCACAGCAATAAAGTTCACAGTAATGTGGAGTATGTGAGTATATCACAGAGCTCCACAGCAATAAAGTTCACAGTAATGTGGAGTATGTGAGTATATCACAAAGTTCCACAGAAATAAAGTTCACAGTAATGTGGAGTATGTGAGTATATCACAGAGCTCCACAGAAATAAAGTTCACAGTAATGTGGAGTATGTGAGTATATCACAAAGTTCCACAGCAATAAAGTTCACAGTAATGTGGAGTATGTGAGTTATCACACTAATGTGGAGTATGTGAGTATATCACAGAGCTCCACAGCAATAAAAGTTCACAGTAATGTGGAGTATCTGAGTATATCGCAGAGTTCCACAGAAATAAAGTTCACAGTAATGTAGAGTGTGTGCATGTGTGTGCATCACAGAGTTCCACAGAAATTAGCCAATACTATACAGTGTATATTATAAGGCTTCACAGCACTATAACTTACAATTATGTGTAGTGTGTGAGATTGTATTAGAACAATAAAAATCAAATACTATTTTGATCAGGATCCCTAATTAGACTTGCAGATTCAAGCTGACGTTAAATGAGCTTAGGAAGTGATCAATTATAGCTTCCTTCAATCAGCCGGTGTTGCTGACAGTTGTAACAAGTAAATACTTTCCATGACAATTGTATTAAAAAAAAGTTTATGTCAACTGATTTATAATTGCTTTAAAAGGACAATCTAGTCACCAGTTTGACTTTGGTGCAAATTGTAGGCACCAAAGTTGTAGCAAGATTGTCATTTTCGGTTTTGTTAAATATGTTTCCGTTTGCTATCTATTTTTATTTCTATTTACCTGCTCAAGTCGACCAGTGCATCAGTAGAAATGAAGTATATTGTTGAGCTCTCTACTGCTCCAAATAGCTCTAACGGAGCACTGACATGGTTTAGAATCTTGGGTCAGGTCTTCCTTCATCTGACCTAAGATTGTAAACAAAATGTCAGCCTCCTCACAGAGATATGTTTAGCAAAGAGGACACAATAATAGACTTTATTTGTAATCTTACAGTAAACCATTTCTATTTAAAATATATATACTTTATGAAATCTTACAAATAAAAATTGTTGCTTTTTTTTTTTTATCTATAGTTGGTCCTTTAAACATCAGCCCACGTGACATTTAGGTGTCAGTGTCTGTTGTTTAAATTGCTACTAATTTCCTACATGTAAACCAAAAACAAACACTTTTAGCAGCCAAGACACTGCTCACATCAATTACCAGTGACAAGTGTGAGCATGATGTAATTAGAACGGAGCAAGATATTGTAACTGTAGACAATTCAGAGATTGATGTCAGCTACAAGACAGTGAAATCTCTCATTAAATTATCCAAGATGATCCAGACAGGAGACTATATAACCGGCTTGGTGTCACAGATCCACAATTTCAAGAAAGAAACAAAAACATAATCTGGCGTGAGATCTCTAGAGCAGGGCTTGACAAATTTAATTTACTTTTAGGAGCCAGAAAAAAAATCTAGGAGCCAGACAACGGCACATTCACAAAACTACACACTCACACACACAGAGACAGTCAGTCAGTCACATTCATACACAGTCAGTCCATCGCATTCATACAAAGACAGTCAGTCAGTCAGTCAGTCACATTCATACAGAGACAGTCAGTCACATTCATACAAAGACAGTCAGTCACATTCATACAAAGACAGTCAGTCACATTCATACAAAGACAGTCAGTCAGTCACATTCATACAAAGACATTCAGTCAGTCACATTCATACAAAGACATTCAGTCAGTCACATTCATACAAAGATCCACACTTAGCCAGACACACACACCCACACTTAGCCAGACGCACAAACACACACATCCACACTTAGCCAGACGCACAAACACACATATCCACACTTAGCCAGACACACACACCCACACTTAGCCAGACACACACACACTTAGCCAGACACACACACCCACACTTAGCCAGACACACACACCCACACTTAGCCAGACACACACACACTTAGCCAGACACACCCACACTTAGCCAAACACACCCACACTTAGCCAGACACACACACCCACACTTAGCCAGACACACACACACACTTAGCCAGACACACACACCCACACTTAGCCAGACACACACACGCTTAAAAGAAAAGAGAAAGGGAAAAAAAAAAAAAGAGAATGACTCCCCCCTCCCTGCTGTTTTACCTTATTACACGGGAGGGAGGATTTCTACTGCAGCTTGGCCCATGCCTGTCACACAGGCACAGACCGTCTGCATGCTACTGCTGATCGGTGGGATGTCACGTGACACCTGCCGATCCGACACTACAGCGCGAGGGGGCGGAGCAGGAAGCGCACGCTCTGCTTACCCTCACGCTGTGAAAGAATAATACTTTTTTTTTTATTTTTAAACTACCGGTAGTCTCAGGACGGTGGAGCTGCTGATCCTACCCGGGCGCCAGGCTTTGTCGAGCCCTGCTCTAGAGAAACCATAAAGCTTTTAAACATTCAGAATCCCTTGGTTTACCAGCATTTGGGTTTATAAGCCGTTCTGAACTACAGAATCAATGAATCTCATTTTGATAAATTTCTATTATATTCAGGTTTCTATATAGCCCTTTCTCAAAGAAACAGCCTCTTACTAGGACTGGTACCAAAGTCTGCGCTACGGTCTTTTCTGTTACCGCCAATTTTAAAAGTACCGTTTGGACTCCAAATTTAAGCTAGTGATATCAGAAAGAAGCCAGTAGCTGAATGCTTTTGGAGTAGATCTATGTGCAGTTATAAAAGAAAAACATGAAATTAAGAAAATTATTGGGGTTTACTGCCCCTTTAAAAGGCAGACATAAACACAGTACAGTACATCGTAGTGTTGAGGGGAGTTTAGTAACCCTAGGGTAAGAAATTGTATTGGTTGCGGGGACAATACCAGTACTTTTTTTCATCCTATTCAATTTTAAGCACCGTCTAAATTGGGATTTGTTTTTTTGTTTCTTTGAGTATTATTAATGCCAAATTTCATATACCATATTTGCTCGAATATAAGACAACCCTGATTATAAGACGACCCCCAAACGTTGGATATTCCTTTAGGAAAAAAAACTAAA
Organism: Pelodytes ibericus; assembly: GCA_036172795.1. Classification (NCBI taxonomy): domain Eukaryota; kingdom Metazoa; phylum Chordata; class Amphibia; order Anura; family Pelodytidae; genus Pelodytes; species Pelodytes ibericus. Next base: position 182,245,483 of record CM069862.1, read on the forward strand.
AGCCTGAATATAAGACTACCCTATAGGAACAAAAAGTTTAACTTGTCCATATTCACATGTAAATTGCTTTTTCATATTTAATAAACATTTTGATATAAAAAAAAAATGCAATTCTTGTTTTTATTTCCTTTTATGTGCCAATGCTGCCACTACCCCCCAGACTTGACCAATGCTCCCTCTCCCCCCCTGACTTGACCAATGCTCCCTCTCCCCCCCTGACTTGACCAATGCTCCCTCTCCCCCCCTGACTTGCCCAATGCTGGCTCTCCCCCCCCCCCCCCTCCAACGTTGTCTCACTCCCCCTCCCTCCCAAAGTTGTCTCTCTCCCCCTCCCTCCCTCCCTCAGTTGTCTCTCTACCCCTCCCTCCATCCCCACCAACGTTGTCTCTCTCCCTCTCCCTACCCCCAACGTTGTCTCTCTCTCCCCCTCCCTCCCCCCAACATTGTCTCTCTCTCCCCCTCCCTCCCTCCCTCCAACGTTGTCTCTCTCTCCCCCTCCCTCCAATGTTGTCTCTCTCTCCCCCTCCCTCTAATGTTGTCTCTCTCTCCCCCTCCCTCTAATGTTGTCTCTCTCTCCCCCTCCCTCCCTCAAACGTTGTCTCTCTCCCCCCTCTCCCTGGTGGCTAGTGGAGGCAGCCGGGGTATGTCTGCACAATACCTGCAGAAATCCTTCAAGCTGCCCGACACTTCCGTCTATTATGATATCCCGGCTTACATCATAGAAGTCCCGACAGACATCCACTGGATGCAGCTCTGCAGGGGACCTGGATCCAAGTCTTATAGTCAGAACTCGATTTATAAGAAAAAAAACCTTGTCTTATATTTGAGCAAATACAGTAGTTGGAACTTCACGAGACGGGATTTAGAATGTATCTACTACCTTAAGCCTTTAAAACAAAATCAAATCAGACACTAAGGGCCAAATTTATCAAGGCAAAACAAGTGCAAAATTTGGAGCAAACTGCCATAACTTTCCATTGGTTTCTATGGTTACAACAACTATTTTAGCACTTTTTCCTGAAATACCACCTATTTTGTTTTGATAAATACAGCCCTAAATAGCTAAAACCCGCTCACAAAAGAATGTGGGGGGAAAAAACCACATAACCTCTCATTAACCTTTTTAAAACCTGTGCAGGATGAAAGCCATAAAGTGCCTTTGTTTGTAAACAGACAAGAAACAGGTTACATTGCGAACTGTTATTTAAAAAAAATGTGAGCCGCCCTTTTTTTTTTTTTTAAGGTTAGTGAAAAAGTAGATTTTTTCCCCCATTTTTCCAAGAAGTATATTATTTTTCACTGTAGATTATAAGCTTGCAACCAGGCCTCTCTACCTCATGTATCAGTCTGTCTAACTTAGTGTGCTCTGTACCTAGCGCTATGTAAATTGTTGGCCATATATAGATAAATGTAATTTAAGATGAAGGACAATGTGTTACTACTTTAATAATTAGCTCTGTAATTAAAAAAAAAAAAAACGCTCATAAACTCCATATTTGCTCAGCAAGATTACTTAGGCCTCATGACCATGCCAAAACGAATATAAATTAGTATCAGAAGTGTGTTGAACAAGGATTGAGGCATCAACAGAACTTGAAATGTCTGTATTGAATGTCTGTCAAACGGATAATTCCCCTTTAAAACTTCCATACTGCTATTCTCAGTCCCTCCTTGACTTCCCGTCTTTCATTCTCACTACCTCTTTCTTCTACTTTTGCCTGCAAACTGAAATCGCAAAGACAATATGTTACGTTGTCATCAAAAGTCCTTTCCTTCTAATATATAAAAAGAGAAAAGAGTACTCTTATTAATGCTGCTGGGAATAGGTTTCGGAATATAAGCTGCAAGAGTGCTAATTAGGTGCAAACACATATACATTTAGTGGTCTAAGAGGAAAGTGAAGCTCTGAGTTTCTGACCCAACTGTATCACATCGGTGATCTATATACTGTAGTCCTTAAATGCTATCAAAGATCACCAATGTGGTCACGAATCACCATTATGGCCGATATTCATGTTAAAATGGCTTGCAAAAATAGCCAAATTTCTCCCGAAATAAGAAAAAAATTTTTTATTAAATTGGCCCAGGGGCCAAAGTTTAGAATATTTATTATTATTTCACATTTTTATTCCCCAGTTATTAAGTGGCAAAATTGAAATGCCAGAAAGTAAGCTAGTTTAAGCGATTTGGGGTAAATTTTGGCCCTTAATAAGTACAGGGAATCCTAGGCCGATTTACCCAACTGAATATGGCCTCCGCTCTGACTGGTTGGACAGCCTGAAACTCTCAGCTGTGAGACTCAGCAGAGACTAAACCCGCGTGTATCTATGAAGGCCCTTGCTTTTTTGTCCTTTAATAGGGGGGTATCATGTCTACTTATCCTGGCCCCCCATGATTATTTCAGAGGCCCCACCAGAGCTAATTCTCCAAAAATTGGGCAGACTAGATAGACCGAATGGTTCTTATCTGCCAACACATTCTATGTTTCTATTTATCATTTTGGGAGGAAATTTCCATAATAGCTGACTAGTCTCTATCATGCAATAGAAGTCTATTGGGATGATAAAAACTATGGGCATGTAATGGTCCATGATGGCTGAATTACTAAGCTATTCCGGGTGAAATCAGGGCATATTGGGTAGCTCGAAATTCATCTCCCGAAATGTCTCCGATGTGCCCTGAAGCATTCCGGACTTCGGAGCCACCCTTTTGGTCCGGGATTGGTCTTTATTGGGCAGAACCTTGTGTAATACCGTTCTGGACTTGGTTAGTTATGTCCCAGGAGATACTTGAAAATGAGCGCAATCTCAATGTATTCTTCCTGGTAAAACAGTTTATTAGTACATAAATAAATACGCAGAAAACACCATCTTGAACAGTATGCACAAGCTTCAAGGAATCCACGTATAAAAAGGATGAAGCGGCAATGTCATTACAGACCATATCTGCATCTTTTCACCCAGAATCCCTTGCCTTGCATACTGGTTCTGTCCAGTGATTAATCTCTCAGGTTTGTCAGCGTACAGGTTGAAAATTATACAACAACCGCTACCAAGTATTATTGTGGTTTTAAACATAGCTTCATGCACAAGAAGTTATGTTCGACAGACATAGCAGCGGCACTGTATTCACACAGTGCATGGCGCATGGCCTTTTTTGTGGGTTTCAGGCTGCTGGTTTCTTCTCTGGTAATGAAGGAGTTTCAAAAGAAATCTAGTTTCTTCCATTGTATCAAAGCCATGGTTGCTATGAGAGCACAGTGTGGGGAAACTGGTCTTCATGTTGTTCACAGCCTGGAGGAAGTGGTTTTGAAACAACTGAGACTCTATATAAAGCTAAAAGTCTCCACTAAAAAAGTAACAGTGTGATGAACAAGTAACTTATGAGAAAGTCATCTTATGACTAATCCCTATGTGTATCTATCAATCTCCAACCCGTGTGTAACTATATACCCATTCCCTTAAACATTAGAAGCCCTCCTCACTGTTTATTCAAATATGTCTAAATTATAAATTGTTAACTTTATTTAACCCTTTGTATAGGGATTTATAAATAATGCCTCTCAACGCTCATTATGGCAGATACAGGCCCGTGACCTCTGGAATGGCCAACAAGAGGTGCTAAGGCATCCAGTTCATGTGTGGTTTGGTTGCCCTGCAGGATCCTTGACACTGATTTAAATACCGCTCATATATTGCCGGACTTCAATAATTCTGCTCAAGTGAACTAATAACCAGTTTCATACCAGTTTCGAACAGAGGCAAGATGCCAAGTCGTTTTGTTGTCAGCCTTGCAAAAATATTATTAGGTATTAGGTTTATAAATAGGCTTCCATTCCAGAGAGTCCCTTTCACACAATTCCATCACTAGATTCATTCTTACACTTTCATTTTCACAATGATGGCGCTGATCCAGAGCAAGATGGCAGAGGCAAGTCGACAGAGTGGTGGATCAATTAATAGTACAGAACCATTCCACGGATGAAAATTAGGTAAGCTGACAATCCGTTTTTATTTCAAAGTCCGTGTTATTGGTTATTATCTTCTTTAAACAATTCTGACACTAATTTCATTCTTTCATTTTCATAGTTCCAATCCTGAGCACCGACAAACAAAGAGGCATTGAAGAAAGCCACAAATAAGTGGCTTTGAAGAAAGAGAAGCCATCAGGGGTCAGTATGCAGAAAGACTAGCATAGGTCTTATAATTAAACTTAAAGGGACACTAAACATTATTATTCACTTGTGCTTCTAATATAGAAGCACACGTGGAATTTTTGTTGTCCCTAGTATGAGGATAAACTGGCGGGTACTTTTGATAGTACACGCCAGTTTAACCTCTGACCAACAGCTGCCATGCTTCCATAGGAAGTAGGCAGCCGTCTGGTTGGCGACTGGCTCCCTCTGCTGGATCTTAACTAAGTCCTCCCTGCTGATCCCATGCCTAAACGAGGGTCTCTCTCTGTGCTAGCAAGGAAGCAAGGGTTAAACAATGTTTAATGTTCCTTTAAATTTGTACGACTTGATTTACAAGACAATCTTGTCCACTCACCACAAAACCAACAACCAAGAATGGCAACTGTTTTTTATACACCCTATACCCTATAGTCCCTGAGGATGTGGAATACCAACACACAGCTTGATATTGTAAGTATAGTTTATGCCCAAAGTCTTTTTATAAAGCTGCAATACGTTTGTGTTTCCGAGCATTGCTTAGGTTGCAATCTAATCGTGTGGGAGGAATTATAATCTAAAAAAGAAGTTCATAACAAACTACTCCGGCCTACCTCAGCAGCTAAAATCATTCAAAAGGTGAAATATTAGGTGTTGAGAAGAATTTAGTCCAACATCCATTGTACACCACATAGAAATCTGTGCTGAATTTTTGAACTTGGGAACATTCGTGGCCAGCAGTATTAGGGCAAGTTCACCCCGAGTTCAGCTCCTAAGAAATAACCACATTGACGTCAGTCAGGACTCGGTGGAAAGACATAAAAAAAAATTTGGAGCTGCCCACTAAATAGTATAATAGTATTTCCAGATGAAAACTCCAATTCTGGGCTAAGTTCAATGGATACTCACTGAATTTAATCTGCTTTTGGTTAATATACTGCTCCTTTTTAGATTATCTTTCTATTGTGTACTGTGTGCTAGGCAGGAAACCAAGCACTATGGCATGTTTCTTCTTCTTATGTATGTGGCTTCTTGGGAAATTTGACAGAGTGTAGGAGCCAATTGGCAGTCTCTCAATGATCTCTGGTTAACGCTAAAGGGATAGCAAGATCCATAAATATGTATGGAAACATAATGGTCTCATCTCCTGTTAAGCCAAAAACATTTTTAACGAGTTCCATAGCGAATGTTCTCCAACTCAACACTAAATTCAAAATATGCCTTTTACCAGTTCCGCGTGTAGTTACCATGGAAAAGGCAGCTCTTAAAGGAACACTGCACCTTTTTTTAACCCTTCATTCCTTGAGGAAAGCAAGGGTTAAAAAAAAAAAACCATGTCCCAAGAGTTTGGGGTAAACCTGTTGGGTATCCTAATAGATACACACGGGCTTACACTCTGCGGTGTCTCACATCCGAGACACAGCAGTTCCAGATTGTCGCGTGCAGACAGCCAACCAGAGCGGGGGCTTGCTGAATGCGAGGCTAGCAGCGAGAGCCCCTCGTTTTTGCATGGGATCAGCAGGGAGGACCTAGTTAAGTTCCCCCCTGCTGATCCCATGCAAAAACAAGGGTCTCTCTCTGCGCTAGTAGAGAAAGCCGGGTGCCGACCAGACGGCTGCCTGAGTACTATGGAAGCATGGCAGCTGTCAGTCAGAGGATAAACGGACGTGTACCATCAAAAGTACCCGCCAGTTCATCCTCATACTAGGGACAACTAACATTTCACTTGTGCTTCTATATTAGAAGCACAAGTGAAATATACACTTTTGATATATATGTTTCTGCGTCGTGGGAGATGGCACAGAGAGGTGACAAGTCTGGAAAGGAGAGGAGGTGGTCGGGAAGGGAGAGGAGGTGGTCAGGAGGTGAGAAGAGTTACCCATAGACAGATAGAGAAGACCAGGAAGGCAGATTCAACCTGCCAAAAGGCGAAACAGTGCAGGAGCCAGGCACACTGTCGGAGGAAAGGGGTTGGAGGAGACAAGCTTGCACCACCATAGAATGACTAGGCTCAGTCTGGCTTCGTGTGTAGTCAAATCAACAGCAAGATCAGGTTTAAAGCCATAATAACCACAGCCTTTTCTACATAAATAAATTGTACCCATGGCAGGAAAGAAATAAGATTTATGTAATGGCTCTTAAAAATAGTCTTACGTCTAAAATCAATAATAACTATTACTATAACACTAATAAGTGCCAAATACACAGACGGACATTATTATGCAAGTCAATAGAGATTGGGTATCACACAAAGATAGAAACTGTGCCAGTGGAATAACATGTCAGGGGGATGTGAAATCAGTACTGGGCTCCATGCGTTGTAACAGCAGCACTGGCTCTTAAGGCTCTACTCAATCAAGAGACAATTGCGGGAAATTGAGACGGGAATTTCAAACTTAAGGCCAAAGTAGCCGAGTTGGAAAAACATGATCCAATGCAGCTGGATGGGAGAAGGTTTCCCACTCGGCTACTTTGGCCTTAAGTTTGAAAGTCCCGTCTCGTTCGCTGCAATTCTCTCTTTATTGAGTAGACCCTTGAGTTCATTATTTTTAAGCCCCATATTTAGTAGAAGACCCATGCCTCTTGCTAAACAGGGACCCCTGAGGGCACTGAGAGGGTTGTGCACAGTGCATGTACCATTTAAAACTATCCTTGCATTAATTAAACACAACATATTCGTGGGGGTTATAATAGGTTCTACTCAATAAAGAGAGAATTACAGGGAACGGAGACAGGAATGTCAAACTTCAAGGGACCGTATCCCCTAAACATTGTTTTACTTTGCATGTGGAAGATAAAAAAAATATTGAAAATGATCTATATGTTGTGTTAGCAAAATTGCAAGCCAAGGCCTACATAAATAGAAAAAGAACTGTGTTTTAAATGTGTCTTTGGAGTCTGCAGTTTACGACATCACCTGTAGCCTGATATGCAAATGAACGTTTTTTTTTTAACCCCTTAGTGACAAGACATTTTCACCTTGACTTTCCCTTGGTGACAATGGCTGTTTTGACATTTCTGGGGTGTTTGTGTTTAGCTGCAATTTTCTTCTTTCTCACATCCTGTACCCACACAAATTATATGTCGTTTTTATTATCATAAGAAGAGCTTTCATTAGATACAATCATGGTCATCATATCTTATAATTTACTACAAACAAAATCATAAAATATAATGTAAAAAATAAAAAAAACACTATTTATAACTTTTACCTAAAAAAATAATTTATACAATCGGTAAAAAAGACCCATCTAAATAGTTTCTAAATGTTGTCCCGAGTTCAGAAATATGCTTGTTTTCATTTTTTTCTGCAGATTTTTGCGAGTTATAGGACAAAGACTAAAAATAGTGTCATAAGAAGGGCTTTCATTAGATACCATTATGTTCATCAGATCTTATAATTTACTACAAAAAAAAATCATAAAATATGAGGAAAAATAAAAAAACAAACACTTTTTCTAACTTTGACCTAAAATATAATTTACACAAATACAATCATTAAAAAAGACCCCGTCTAAATAGTTTCTAAATGTTGTCCCGAGTACAGAAATATGCTTCCATATTTTTCGGTATTTTTTTGCGAGTTATGGGGCAAAAAACAAAAGGTGTTTTTTTGTTTTTCCCTATATTGAACTTTTGACACCAACCCGAACCCAACATTTAACCCTAACACTAAATTTAAACCTAACTCTAACCCTTATGCTATCCCTTAATATATTTTAATTTTAATTTAATTTTAACCCTATCCCTTATGCTAAAAAATATTTAATTTTAACCCTATAGTTTTGTACTAATTAAGTATTTATTTAAATTATTTTACATTGCTATGCTGCTTGGCTACCACTAGGGGCAGTCAAGCAGCATATTCAGAACGACGGAAGTGAAGTTACTTTCACTTCCGAAGATCAGACCTCCAGAGGGCATAGCCACATTGACGGAGCATGCTGCTCCGTCAATATGGCTCCCATGATCGCTCTGTGGGCTGGTCGTGGGTGCATCGAGGCAATAGACCAGCACCATTAAAGTGGTGGTAAAGATCATCGATGGCAAAAAACGCTTGATTCACCGCAGCACGTGCCAGGCACGTCCATTGTCAGGAATGGAGTTCCCGGCAGGACGTGCCCGACACGTCCATTGTCGCGAAGGTGTTAATGGGAAATGTCTCATTTGCATATTAACCCATAGGTGATGTCATAAACTGGAGACTCCACAGAGACACATTTTTCTCCTAATTTGGGCATTGGCCCATTTTTATACTCGACATTCGCAGTAAAAACCATGTTTAGGTGACACCGTCCCTTTAAGGCCAATGAAGCCGAGTTGGAAAATGCAGCTGAATGGGAGGATTTTTGCCAACTCCGCTACTTTGGCCTTGAGTTTCAAATTCCCATCTCAATTCCCTGCAAATCTCTTTGTAGAGTAGACCCTACAGGCATAACAACATGCCCACAAATACTAAATGACATATCTGTGCTTCCAACTAGCAAGCCTCGTTACGTAGGTGCTAGAGACATCCATAGCTCCCCAAATAGTATCCTCTACTGAAGTTTGGATTCATTGTTTCAAATAACACAGAGAAAGGACCGAGAGACTGTTTTGTATGTACTAAATCAATGTCCACCCTGCGTGGCCCCTCCTGAATCAGTTGTTCCTAAAATAGACTGTGTGTGTAAATCAGTGTACTAAGAATCTTTTGTTGTGTGCTCCATTATTTGGGCAAGGTGACATCACTTAGAATCAAGAAGGAGGTAGCAGATGAGGGGTAGAGTACAATAGACTGGAACAAGGCACACCCCTTGTGAATATGATACACTCACAGTGTTCCTGAACAGCACTTGAGAGAGTATAGAGCAATCACTGGGTTTGCCCTATCTTATGTTACACTCAGGTTACACATTGGGCTTAACTATTTTCCTGCCGAAAAAGAGAATACGGAAAAGAACCATTCCTAATTTCTCATTAGGAGAAAAATTTCACTCCTGTTTATGACATCACCTGTGGCTTGATTTGCAAATGAACTGGTTTCCGAGCCACAGGTGATGTCATAAGCAGCAGACTCCACGGACACATTGTCTCCTAATTGAGGCATTTACTTGCAATCCTGCTAATACAATGTATAGATCATGTTCAATCATTCTTTATTCTCATTCACAGTATAACGTGTAGGTGATACAGTCCCTTTAAACATAAAGTACTAATAATAACAATCTGCTTAGCCAGGAACGGTTAGAACAAGCCTTCATCTGTCAATAAAGAAGCACAACATACTACACTACTCACAAGGACAATCCTGATCACAAGTATGACAAATGAGCATCCGACTTTATCGTGGGAGAAGACTTTCCTTCTCTTGGTATTTACACAGCACACAAAACATAAGAATAACAGAGAGATGTGTCTCGCTGAGGCTTCCTTTCAGGGCACACCCCAGCATCATGTACAAGAATGTGTAGCGTCTTCCTTGTCCGGCACTCAACTTCCCCATCGCATCTTAACACATTCCCTGCCAAACTGGCTAAACCATTTTAATTATTTAATAATAAATGTGCTTTCCAATCACCTGTAATTGTATAAGGATTGAGGATCAAACCTTTTAAATAACTGTTTAGGCGGCCGGTACACTGCGTGGAAAGGGTGCAGACGAGAGGCACACAGTATACTACTTTACCGAACTTGTCGCACAGTCAGGCTCACATAATGCACAAGTTGCTTAAAAGCAATCCATTTGCTCCTCGGATAAAAATATGACTAATTGCATTCTCTCTAAAAAGCGCTTATTAGGCTTAATCACAAGTGTACTGAAAAGATGAATAATTCAGAGTTTCTGACCTCCTCTTAACGCTTAAAACTGACAGAAGCGATTTAATTCTTTCAAAATTTTATGGGGGGGAGCACATGGTCGACTCAATATGGACTGATCTTAACCGTAAATTCCTGGCGCTATATAATTATTAATGTAATGTAAACACAACACTACAATTGGTGTCATTTAAATAAAAAAGAAATACTGAAGGAATATTGACATCACAACTTCGAAACCTTAGTACATGGTGGGACAATCCAAATCCCTATATCTGTACACTTTAAACATTTTGGTGGCTAGAGCAACTGATCATTTAATTTATTTATACTGTGATAATATGGAACATAAATCAAGTATTTATGAAAGTCAGAGTCCAATTTTTGGTCCACCTCTCGATGGGCAAGGACTAGGAACGCAGGATAAGCTACTCGGAGTTTAACATCCCTGTTACAAACCTTAAGATCACCAACGTTCCTAAAACTGTAAACCTGCCCTGACTAAATTGAGTGCAGGCTTCCAAAACTATTTAGGCCTCTTAGCCACATAAGTTATAAGTTGATTCATAGTTAACAACACAGCAATATGTGAAATGCATTGTATATTTGGATTATTAAGGATAAAAAAAGAAAACCTTTTTTTTTTTTTTTTTTTGTAGCGTACTCACCTACAAGTAAGTCTCTTGGCTTGAATTCCACTTATGCAATTTGATAAGAAAAAACAAAACAAAACACTACATTTACGTTAAGGCTCCACCAAGACCCGCCAGAGAAACACTATCAGTTTCATCTGCTTGATTTGCAGAACTTCCTCTGCACACCCAGTTTTACACAACGTCAAAAAAAAACAAGCTGGGTGAAGGAGTGGAAATAAACCAGCTAAGCTGTCACTCACTGATGTACCCAGTAGTGTATCTTCCACAAGGCAAACAAGGTACTCTTCTTGGGCAGCACAAAATCAAGATACACCACAGGATGTAACCCATACAGTCTATAGTGTCCTTATAAACATTGTGATTAGAACATCATTTCAATTTTTTTTGCACCCATTAGAAACAGTTAAGTGTTCATGGCTAGATTTTTAAATATATTTTATATACTTAGAAACATAGAATGTGTCGGCAGATAAGAACCATTCGGTCCATCTAGTCTGCCCAATTTTTTTGAGTACTTTTATTAGTCCCCAGTTCCCGGTCTTATAGCTAGGATAGCCTTGTGTCTATCCCACGCATGCTTAAAATCCTTGACTGTGTTTACCTCTACCACTTCTGCTGGCAGGCTATTCCATACATCCACTACCCTCTCAGTAAAGTAATACTTCCTGATATTACTTTTAAATCGTTGCCCCCCTAATTTAAGACTATGTCCTCTAGTATACTCCAACACTTTTTTACATATCACCTCAGCTTTCCAACATTGAGGGTACAGGACACTAGAGAATGAATGCAAATCATAGTGTGTGCACAGTACTCCCTCTCCCCAGAGTCCCATGTTGCCTGGAAGGGGGGGGGGGGGGCGGAGGGGGGAGACATTGGGTGGTATAAAGTATTGGGCAACATTGGAGAATGTCTGTGCGCACTCACCCACAATCGCCTGCCCTTTCTCTAATGAGGCTTGAAGCTGCTGTCCATGGTCTGATTGTTGATACTCAGGGTGATGTGGCAAACATGAACCAACAACTGACCATGATGGTAAGCAACCAAGAACAGTTCAAAGCCGAGATGCTGAAAGGATCAGGTCCTTAGTCGTTTAGGTGCAGCAGTAGCGCCTCTGAAGGAGGAGATTAAATAATAATACCACTGCTTTAGCATCTCCTTCACGGACAACTCCCAGAATGCGCTGGAAACACAATGTAAAGGTTTCAATTGTTAAAGGGTTAAATATAGCTAATAGCATTTAAAAAAAAATAATAAGATTAAACACTGCTTGTCTTAATAGAGATATTTCCCTGCCCATTCATAACTTTCTGCCACAGTTCTGTTTACACGCTCCGAATCTGTAAACTCCATTTTTATTGTTCGAAAGACAAACAAATCCAGACACGGCAGCATCTCCAATTATCCCCTCATAAATCAACACCATAAACATGGCCACGGCCCTGTCACTTAGTCAAATATTTAAACAACTGCATTTATTTCTTTATACAACTTTTTATAGTGCATTTCCAACTTTGAAATGACTGAATGTCCAATGCTTGCAAAAAATAAAAAAACATGTAAAAAATGAAAAAGAAAAAGTTAAAATGAACCTCTGAGGTAACAGGCCTCACAGAGAGCAGGCCGCAGCATCAGGGTTGGTCCTATGCAAGGTACAGAGGGGCACTTAAAAATGTACTGTGTGTTTAAATAAAAGAGCTAATATGGACTGAAGAACGACCACAAGTGGACCCCAAGCTTAAAAGGGATTTTTCAGAGACCCCCAATGAAATAATAGAAAACGATTCCAAAGTAGTTCCTCCCACAGTGTGGTTACACCACTGCAAAAAATATTGTATTACCCAACTGGAGACTTGGCAATACTGTTTTAGACATCACTGATAATAAATTGGTAAGCGTAAAGCCTGCATGTAACAGAGAAGCTGCATGAAAGTGCCCTCTGGTGGCTAATTTTAGCAGTTGCATTGCCATCAGCATTTATTTCTTTTTTTATTTGTTAAAAGTTTTATTTTCAGTTGTTTTTATTTTACACAGGAAGGAAAAGGAAGCATCCTATACGCCATCTGCTTTGCAATGAATCTGGTCATCCTGAGATGGGAAAACGTCATACCTTCAGATTATTTTTAGAAATTAATATTAATTTCAAGGTCACAGACATGATAATAATAATTTTAAAAAAAGGAAGCTTTGACCTCTGGCCAAAATGGTTTCAATGAGGGGTGTAAAATGATATCATAAAAAAGCTTAAATATTACAAGAGCATAAATAATTCCTGCTTTCCCAATTTAAATAATAACTGCATCTGAGTAATAAATATGTTTGTTTGCTTTACCGTTATTTAAAAGAAGAAAAACTACCACAACTAGAGGACATAGTCTTAAATTAGAGGTGCATCGATTTAAAAGTAATATCAGGAAGTATTACTTTACGGAGAGGGTAGTGGATGTATGGAATAGCCTTCCAGCAGAAGTGGTAGAGGTAAGCACAGTGAAGGAGTTTAAGCATGCGTGGGATAGACACAAGGCTATCCTAGATATAAGACCGGGAACTGGGGACAAATAAAAGTATTTAGAACATTGGGCAGACTAGATGGACCGAATGGTTCTTATCTGCCGACACATTCTATGTTACCTGTTCATAAATATATATATATTTTTATACATAACTCTTTATTACTTTTTCTTTTAGTTTAGGACAAAGATTAAAAAAAAAAAACCAGAAACTTAAATACAATTGTACAGAAGGAAGTTCAATTGAGCGGGTGACAGGACATCCACTGTCATCTCTAACAAACAATTTGTAACAGCTTCATTCATGTTACCAGTCAGATTCGTAAATGAATAGGACGGTCCAGTATCATCCCAGCCCATCAAAGATTTTAAAGCTCTTAACTTTAAGCCAAGCTCGAGTCATCCCAGGATCAATTCACTTATGTATGAAAAATGCACAGGGATAAAAAGAGAAGAAGAAAAGTACCTAGTATAAGCTCAAGTCCTGAAGTTCCATCTTTGCCAAATTTGATCATATTTCTGCCTAGAGTACCGTATTTGCTCCAATATAAGACAAGGGTTTTTTTTCAGAGCAAAAGTTCTGAAAAAGTCCCCTTGTCTTTTATTCGAGGTTTGTCTTATAATCAGATCTCAAATCGAGGTCTAACTATAAGACCACGATCCAGGTCCCCCGCAGAGCTGCAGGGGACCTGGATCCCCCTCGCAAGCAGCCGGTGGACGTCTGCGCCAGTGGGCATCCGTGGCGAGTTACCTTATTAATTTGGAATAATTCTGAGACCAGGGATGGACCACTAATCCTGGCCCTGGGGTTCGTATATAGAGCCATTATTATGTCCCTAAAGAGCCCTTGATACCAAACACCCGCAGGATTTCCAATATAAACTTCCAGCTCACTCTATCAAACGCTTTTTTCAGCGTCTAACGCTATTAAACTGATGGTACTTTAAGGGAGTGTATCTCTTCCAGTATGCTGAAAACCCTGCGATTAATAAGGGATATAGGTCTATAGTTGGAAACAGTCAAAGGATCCTTCCCCCATTTAAAAATAGGTGTTATACTGGCCTCTATCACCTCAAAAGGTTAAGAGGAATAGAGGCCGGCTTCTTTATATACCCTTGTCTGGATCGGAAAAACCACCGGGTCCAAGATTCTATAGAAAACTGATGAAAAGTCATCTGGGCCCGGGGCTTTACCCAGCTTCAGTTCTTTTATGGCTGCTGAGATCTCTTCACTAGAACAAGGTTGATTTAATTGGGCTAAATTGACAATGGGGTGAGACTCAAATGTGTTACCAATCTGTGAAGGTGAAAGATGAGTTGTGGTTTTAAAGATAATCTTTTTAATTCTACTTCTTTGATTCTGAAATCTAAGTTTCTTAGTTAGATCACCATCGACCCGATGATTACCACTATACCAACACCGGATCCGCATCTTGTCTGCCCTTAATTGTCATGTCATTTCCTCTCTAGTTATTCTGAAACTATGCAAAGTTTCATTACTTGGTTACTGTTTATTTACCCTTCCGAGAAGGGCGAGAGCTATGTATAGATCTGTAAGTGCTTTTTTTAATCCAGGTGCCCCTCTTAATCACGTAACCCCTAGGTAACACTTCAAGGAACACCAAAGGGTTACGTCAGAGATGTCTCCAGGGTGATTCATTTTCAAGAAGTCCCTAGCAAGAGCCAACAGATCCAACTTACATTCTTCTGATTCCAGAATATGCACAATAAGTCTCCAATGGGTAGGTAGGTGATAATGGGGATTATTTTTAACCTTTAAATTGGCAAACCTTGACCAAATTTATCAAGTCTGTCCATTGAGCTATTCAAAAATTGGTTTAGGTGGTCTGATGGGACATAAAGATTCATTAGTGTATATAGTATATCCTCAAATGTATTTCTACCAGCCAGGATTATTGCTACACTTCTTTTCTTCTTATCCAGAAGCGAAGAGGTGTAGACATGTGTGTACTATATTTCCAATGTATTCTTTGATCTCGCCTCCAGTGTGTCTCCTGGACAAAGGCTTTATCAATTTATTAGCGATTCATTAAATCGTACAAATAAGCTCTTTTGTAGGAGGAATTTAATCCCCGTGCATTCAATAATACAAACATAAGTGACATCAAAGATACATTTCTGGATTAACCACATCCTACAATGACTTCTGCTGAGCCGTATTAAGTGGGCTGGGATAACCTGGAGCAAAGATAAAAACACACTAACCCAGGGCTCGACAAAATCCGGGTGCCAGGTCGCAATGGCGACCAGGAAATTAGATCTAGCGCCCGGATGCTGTCAGCCTCATGGGCCCCTTTCCGATGCCAGGTGTCGTTGCTGTCGTTTTCTTTTTTTGCAGCGCAAAGGGGGGGAATCTGTGCGGATTGCAACGCATGTCTGAGGGCTGGGTGTCGTGTGTGTGTGTGAAGTAGGTTTGTGAGTGTATGTGAAGTAAGTGTGTGTGTATATGTGAAGTAGGTGTGTGTGTGTTTATTTGTGAAGTAGGTGTGTGTGTGTATGTGAAGTAAGTGTGTGTGTATATGTATATGTGAAGTAGGTGTGTGTGTATGTGTATATGTGAAGTAGGCGTGTGTGTATGTGTATATGTGAAGTAGGCGTGTGTGATTGTGATAAGTAGGTGTGTGTATGTGAAGTAGGTGTGTGTGTGTGTGTGTGTGTGTGTATGTGAAGTAGATGTGTGTGTGTATGTGAAGTAGATGTGTGTGTGTATGTGAAGTAGATGTGTGTGTGTATGTGAAGTAGGTGTGTGTATGTGAAGTAGGTGTGTGTATGTGAAGTAGGTGTGTGTATGTGAAGTAGGTGAAGTAGGTGTGTGTGTATGTTAAGTAGGTGTGTGTGTATGTGTGTGTGTGTGTGTGTATGTGAAGTAGGTGTGTGTATGTGTAGTAGGTGTGAGTGTGTGTATGTGAAGTAGGTGTGTGTGTCTGTATGTGTAGTAGGTGTGAGTGTGTGTATGTGAAGTAGGTGTGTGTGTGTGAAGTAGGTGTGTGTATGCGAAGTAGGTGTGTGTATGCGAAGTAGGTGTGTGTATGCGAAGTAGGTGTGTGTATGTGAAGTAAATGTGTGTGTATGTGAAGTAAGTGTGTGTGTATGTGAAGTAAGTGTGTGTGTGCGTGTGTGTGTGTGTATGTGAAGTAGATGTGTGTGTGTGTGTATGTGAAGTAGGTGTGTATGTGAAGTAGGTGTGTGTATGTGAAGTAGGTGTGTGTATGTGAAGTAGGTGTGTGTGTATGTGAAGTAGGTGTGTGTGTATGTGAAGTAGATGTGTGTGTATGTGTGTGTGTGTGTGTATGTGAAGTAGGTGTGTGTGTATGTGTGTGTGTGTATGTGAAGTAGATGTGTGTGTGTGTGTATGTATGTGAAGTAGATGTGTGTGTGTGTGTGTGTATGTGAAGTAGGTGTGTGTGTGTGTGTGTGTGTGTGTGAAGTAGATGTGTGTGTGTGTATGTGAAGTAGGTGTGTGTGTGTGTGTATGTGAAGTAGGTGTGTGTGTATGTGTGTGTGTGTGTATGTGAAGTAGGTGTGTGTGTATGTGAAGTAGGTGTGTGTGTATGTGTGTGTGTGTATGTGAAGTAGATGTGTGTGTGTGTGTATGTATGTGAAGTAGATGTGTGTGTGTGTGTGTATGTGAAGTAGGTGTGTGTGTGTGTGTGTGTGTGTGTGTGTGTGTGTGTGTGTGAAGTAGATGTGTGTGTGTGTATGTGAAGTAGGTGTGTGTGTGTGTGTATGTGAAGTAGGTGTGTGTGTATGTGTGTGTGTGTGTATGTGAAGTAGGTGTGTGTGTATGTGAAGTAGGTGTGTGTGTATGTGTGTGTGTGTGTATGTGTGTGTGTGTGTATGTGTGTGTGTGTATGTGAAGTAGATGTGTGTGTGTGTGTGTGTGTGTGTGTATGTATGTGAAGTAGATGTGTGTGTGTGTGTGTGTGTGTGTGTGTATGTGAAGTAGGTGTGTGTGTGTATGTGAAGTAGGTGTGTGTGTACGTGTAGTAGGTGTGTGTGTATGTGTAGTAGGTGCGAGTGTGTATGTGTAGTAGGTGCGAGTGTGTATGTGTAGTAGGTGCGAGTGTGTATGTGTAGTAGGTGCGAGTGTGTATGTGTAGTAGGTGCGAGTGTGTATGTGTAGTAGGTGCGAGTGTGTATGTGTAGTAGGTGCGAGTGTGTATGTGTAGTAGGTGCGAGTGTGTATGTGTAGTAGGTGCGAGTGTGTATGTGTAGTAGGTGTGAGTGTGTATGTGTAGTAGGTGTGAGTGTGTATGTGTAGTAGGTGTGAGTGTGTATGTGTAGTAGGTGTGAGTGTGTGTATGTGTATGCAAAGTCGTGTGTGTATGCAAAGTCGTGTGTGTATGCAAAGTCGTGTGTGTATGCAAAGTCGTGTGTGTATGCAAAGTCGTGTGTGTATGCAAAGTCGTGTGTGTATGCAAAGTCGTGTGTGTATGTATGCGAAGTAGGTGTATGTGTGTATGTGAAGTAGGTGTGTGTGTAAGTGAAGTAGGTGAAGTAGGTATGTGTGTGTGTGTCTGTGAAGTAGGTGTGTGTAAGTGAAGTAGGTGTGTGTGTGTGTGTGTGTAAATGTGAAGTAGGTGTGTGTGTTTATGAATTGCATGCATGTTTGCGTGATTGTCTGGCTCACAAAATCAAATTAAATTTATATAGCCCTGCACTAACCATACAACATTCCTTTCAACAGTTGTATTGCCATCAGGGTATCCATGATTTATACTTTATAACTAAATTACATTTACCAAGGGTCATTAACACACATGAATCATTAAAAAATAAATAAATAAAATGAAGTAATCTCAAATTAACCTCAATCCTCAACTGTATCCATCTTCCAAGAGAGAACAGGACCCCTATTTCTTTCCTGTTCACGGAGGCTGTAAAAGGTGAACCAGTCTGCCCCTTTCAAACTGAAGGAGATAAGGTGGTCCCTTCTCCCTACTCTTTTTTCACCCTTAGAATAGAGCCTTTGTGAACACGGTTAGATCATTAATTCAAATGTGAGGGACTTACATGATGAGCCACACCATTACATAGCCGTGGCATTTGACAACCCCTTCACCCAAAGATGCCATCAGGGGGGTACAGCCAGTATCCCAGTGGGAGGGCCCGCAGCCACATCAGTTGTTACAAGTACATTCGGCAGTCTAGGATTTAGGGATTACACAGTTGTGTTTAAATAAAAATATTTTAACACCTGGTGTGGTTCCTTGACACTTAAGGAACCATACCAGGTGTTACAAGTATGTCTAAAGGTCCAGGATATAGGGATTACCCAGTTGTGTTTAAATAAGAATATTAGGATAGGGTAATCCCTAAATCCTGAACCATTGGGGATACTTTAGGACAGGTTTGAGAATCACTCACTGAGATTACCATGAAGTGTCAGGAGTGTGGGGTACTATTTGTTCTGTAAGGGTCCCCAAAATTCCTGATGGCGTCCCTGCCTACACCCTTCTCTTTATATAATCACCTGATCATCCTTCCTTCTCCAGGTCTACTATACCATAACAATTAAGAGAAAGGGAGTGAATTAAACTCTCACTGTCTACTTACATTTGGTCTTGCATTGTATTGTTTTTATTTCATATGTAATTTTATAAAACACTATAAATACATAGTATTTAAAAAAGAAAAAATTCCCCTAAACCCTGCAAGCTTCTCACACCTATAAAGGAGATTATATCACTAATTAAAACCATGGTTTATGTAGACAATTACATGTTTACCGGCTGTACCCATTCAAGAACACTGTACTTCCTACCTATTGTTTGCTCAGTTTATTTAATATAAACACCTACGTTTGTCAAGGTCTAAAGACAAACAAGATCTGAACGTTATGACAATTTAATTACACAAATCCAATATGATTAGAATTTCTTTCAATAATCTTGGCATTGAAGCTTTCTGTTGTCCTAGATCAGGGTTTGACAAATCCCAGGAGTCAGGAATCCAAAACAAAACCAAAAAACACCCTACTGATGACTTTTTTTTAAAATTTGTTTTACATAGAACTTTATGGAAGTACCACCTATCGGGGCTCCTAAAAATAATTAGCCTGGCTCCTGGAGTCTATACATA
Source organism: Pelodytes ibericus (assembly GCA_036172795.1). Lineage (NCBI taxonomy): Eukaryota > Metazoa > Chordata > Amphibia > Anura > Pelodytidae > Pelodytes > Pelodytes ibericus. The sequence goes on from CM069862.1 coordinate 182,264,720, forward strand.
TTTGTCAACACCTGTCCTAAATCATTCCTGTTGGAACAGAAGCCATTGCTTAGTATTGTCCTATAGCAAAAGCTTTGGGACATGAGTAAAAACACATTTACGAGGACACTCCCACCAGAAAATGAAAAGGTTTTACTTTTTTTATTTTGTTTTGTTGATTTCAGATATGTCTTTTGTTTTTCTTATGTGACTATATTTAATAAAATATGTAAACAAGTGTGACTGGGCGCCGCCATTTTGTGAAACAAAATGCCGGTGCCCAGTCTGAGACAGCCCCTGAGACTTCACAGAACAAATTTCTCACTTTGGGGCTTGGGACAAACAAGTCAGAATTCTGATAATCAACTTGCATTGAATGGGAGGGTAATGTAACTATTATATCACAAGGGGGCGAAGTTATGGTCTTGTTTGATCAGGTCAATCTCCTCTCTTTGTATTGGAAGGCAAATAAGGTAAATAAAAGTTGTACAAAGCCACCTAGTCCTGCCCACTATGATACACAGTAGCCAGTAAGAGAGCAGGGAAGAATGTTATGAGATCATGCAGGGTTTGGCGACAGTTGTAAATTGAGTCTGATTGGAAGATTTTGGATGATAAGGCATCATGTAAATTATTCACAAAATGGAGCAAGGAGATAAACACCTAATTTTATTTTTCCTTTTATATGCAATGAATTTCATGTAAAAAAAAAAAAAAACAGTGGCATGTGATTTATATATGTAATTTGTTTTAAATGACAAGGTTATCTAGTTACATATTTTGTAAGTGGTAGTATCCCTTTAACCCCAGCATGCTCCTGCAATATGGCTGTGCCCTCTTGTGGGTAGAGCTTTGGTACTGAAAAAAATATTCTCTTCCGGTGCTCTGAATCTGTCGCTTGACTGCGCCTAGAGGAAGTCAGCAACATTGCAATGGGAAAAAAACTTAATTAAGGGCTCGACAAACTCCGGGCGCCAGGGCGACCAGGAAATCAGCCCTGGCGCTCAGGTGCTGTTTGTCACAGGGTGCCGTTGCCGGCTGCCATCCGTTTTTTTTACTTTCAGCTCGAGGGGGGAAAGTCTGTGCGGATCACACAGACTGTAAGCTCCACCCCCTCACGCAACATGCTGTAGTGCCAAGTGTCACATGACAACACGGCACTTAGCAGGAACCTAAAGAGGATCCGTTTCCATAAACGTCCCCCTCCCCTGCAATGAGGTAAGCAGCACAGGGAGGGAGGACACCGTAAGAATACATTTTTGTTCTTTTAAAAACACAAAAATGGTGTGTATGTGATATGTGTGTATGTAACTGACTGTGTATGTATGAGTGAATGTAACTGGCTGTGTATGTGGTCTGTGTGTATGTATGAGTGAATGTAACTGGCTGTGTGTGTGTGTGTGTGTGTGTGTGTGTGTGTGTATGTGTATGCAACTGGCTGTGTATGTATGAGTGAATGTAACTGGCTGTGTATGTATGAGTGAATGTAACTGGCTGTGTATGTATGAGTGAATGTAACTGGCTGTGTATGTATAAGTGAATGTAACTGGCTGTGTGTGTGTGTGTGTGTGTGTATGTGTGAATGTAACTGGCTGTGTATGTGGTCTGTGTGTATGTATGAGTGAATGCAACTGGGTGTGTGTGTGTGTGTGTATGTGGTGTTTATGAATGTAACTGGCTGCGTATGTGGCGTGTGTGAATGTAACTGGCTGTGTATGTGACGTGTGTGAATGTAACTGGCTGTGTATGTGGCGTGTGTGAATGTAACTGGCTGTGTATGTGGCGTGTGTGAATGTAACTGGCTGTGTATGTGGCGTGTGTGAATGTAACTGGCTGTGTATGTGGCGTGTGTGAATGTAACTGGCTGTGTATGTGGCGTGTGTGTGAATGTAACTGGCTGTGTATGTGGCGTGTGTGTGAATGTAACTGGCTGTGTATGTGGCGTGTGTGAATGTAACTGGCTGTGTATGTGGCGTGTGTCAATGTAACTGGCTGTGTATGTGGCGTGTGTCAATGTAACTGGCTGTGTATGTGGCGTGTGTGAATGTAAACACTGGCTGTGTTTGTGAGGTGGGCGTATGCGACTGTCTCCGTGCGTTTATGATTTTGTGATGTGCCGTTGTCTGGCTTCTAAATTTTTTAGCTGGCTCCTAAAACTAAATTAAATTTGTCAAGCCCTGACTTAATTAGCTAAAATCTAGGCTTAGGGTTAGAATAGTTGTTAGGGTTACAATTACATTAGGGTTAGCATAAGGGATAGGTTTAAAATTAAATTAAAATTAGAATATATTAAGGATTAGCATAAGTGTTAGAGTTGGGGTTAATTTAGGGTTAGGGTTTAATTTAGGGTTAGGGTTGGGGTCAAAAGGTCACTGTAGGAAAAAAACAAAAAACACTATTTTTAGTCTTTGTCCTATAACTCGCAAAAAACTGCAGAAAAAAATGAAAACAAGCATATTTCTGAACTCGGGACAACATTTAGAAACTATTTAGATGGGTCTTTTTTACCGATTGTATAAATTATTTTTTTAGGTAAAAGTTATAAATAGTGTTTTTTTTTATTTTTTACATTATATTTTATGATTTTGTTTGTAGTAAATTATAAGATATGATGAACATGATTGTATCTAATGAAAGCTCTTCTTATGATAATAAATACAACATATAATTTGTGTGGGTAGAGTATGTGAGAAAGAAGAAAAAAACACAAACACCCCAGAAATGTCAAAACAGCCATTGTCACCAAGGGAAAGAATATAGAGCAAGCCAACTAAGTATATACACATCACACAACAAATCTGAATTTAGTGCACTGGATTATTCACATAATTCACAAATCATAACAATATTTATTGTGTGATGGTGACCGATGCTGATGTTTCAGCCCACATATGGGCTTTCATTTGGGCAAATAACACAACTCACACAGCATTTTCCTGTTGTAGCTGGAAAAGTCTCAGTTTTAATGAAATACAGAAGTAGTGTATCTTCCACAAGGCAAACAAGGAACTCGCCTAGGGCGGCACTTTGCCAGAGGGTGTTAAAGCACACTTCTGGCGCTTAAAACATTTTCACTCCCTAGCCCACTGGTCAGCAAGCTTTAGCTCCTTCCATTTAATCGGGGTGATGGGGGCATGTAATGGACATGGTGGGGGTAGGTAATGATACCAGATGGGGGCATGTAATGGGGTGACGGGGCATGTTGTGGGTGTGCAACGTGGGTTATGGGGCATGTCGTAGGTGTGCAACGTGGGGGTGGGTGCCTGAATTTTGTCTGCCTAGAGCAGTACTAAACCAAGATACACCACTGGGTGTGGGTCAGTTCGGATGAGGGAAACTCATATTCCTGGCGCCCCATTTGTGAACCTCCTTTGTTTCACCCTCCCTTGTGCCACAAATTTGTAGCCAGCGCTCATGGACAATGTAGTTCCCAGAGCACTGCACCGGGACGGAGGGACTACCACGCGTTGGCGAATAATTTCGGCACCACCGTGGAGCAGGTAATGTCAGCAGCTCCACTGCTGTCGATGATCCACATTACCTAAATACAGGGCAAGTTGCTCACCTTGAAAGTATCCATTATCCGAAAATCTGCAGGTCCGACGGATAAGGAAAATTTTAAAAAGGCATTTGAAAACCCTTTTGAAATTATGTTAGTAGAAGAAAAGAACCAATAAAACTGGCCTTCTTTAAACTAGTTAAGTATCCAGGGCATCAGCATTTGTGGTTTTGATTACAAGTTCAGGATGGCCAGAAACAAAAAACTTTCTTCTGAAACTCTTAAGTCTATTCTTGTTCTGAGAAAGGCTATGCCATGCAAGACATTTCCAAGAAACAGAAGATCTCGTACAACGCTGTGTACTACTCCCTTCACAGAATAGCGTAAAATGGATCTAATCAAATTTAGAAGGAGCATTAGGAGGTCCCAGGACAAAACTGAGAAAGAAAATTAGGATGTATAGTTTGAGAAAAACACGCCTTTGTTAAATTGTACCCACACTGGACTCCAACCTGTTGTACTTTGAGGTCTTGGGTAACAACACCTCTGCTTATTTGAGTAAGTCTTTCCTCACCTCTAGTTCCTGGATTTTTAAATGCATTTCATCACCAATTTTTTGTATATTTTCCTACACTATTATAAAGCTCTGTGGACCATGAGGACACTTCAGAAGTACAAAAATAATATAGGAACATTCCATCAGACCACAAATTGAGGGAGAGTGGGGCTTCCAGCTGCCAAAGTATACACTTCATTACTAGGACTTAATTATACCTAAATGTTTTCCTCTTTCATATTCCATATCTTTTATAGCTTTTCAGTAAGTGTGGATTGTTTGGGGACTATATTTTGCATAATTTATTAAAACATAAAAGTATGAACATTAGTCATACTGTGAATGTAGAGAATAAAAAAAATATTGAAAATGATCTATACGTTGTATTAGCAAAATTGGTAGGCCCAGTATGCAAATGAGATGCTTTTCAATGGGAAATGTGGAATTTGCATAATATGCCACAGGTGATGTTGACTCCACAGACAAATTTAAAACACATTTTTCTCCTTATTTAGGCATTTGCTAACACAATGTATGGATCATTTTCAATCATTCATTCTTTATTCTCTACATTGACAGTAAAAACAATGGTTAGGTAAAATAGTCCCTTTAAATAGCCTAAGGTACACAGAGCATAAAAAGTTTAGACACCAGGCTAGCAATACTACCAGCAAATGTATAGATTTAAAAAAAAATTAAAAAAAAGGATAGAATAATCTCACTTAGCTTGTTTTTGTTTACTTGTCTTGTTATGTTGTTTTGCTGCACTACTACAGTCTGAAACACAAACACTGTAAAGTTATCACTACTAAAAAAAAAAAGTAGATCAATATACTCACCACAAGCAGCTCCTGCATTCAGTACATGAGGGTCTCAATGATTGTATTTGGGGGGGTCTTGTCAGTTCAGAGGGTGTATTCTCTAGGAACCTGTCCTTTTCGATGGTTCGACCTATTTTCTCCTTCTTCCTCTGTCCATCTTGGCTAAGGCTCTTATGCCAAGGGTTTGTTGATCAGAAGGGTAGCTCTCCAGTCCTAGCCCCGGGTGGTGAACATCATGTGTTGCCTACAGCATGCACAGTGTGTCCCGCTGAGTGTGCAGACAGAGCCCGCCCCTGGCTTGGAGAGTTCAGCTGTACTCGTGAAAGAGGTGTGTGTCTGCACAATGCTGAAAGTACACCCAGTGCTACCATTGTCTGTGTATGTGTGCACAGGAGATTAGGAATAACCATTGCAGGTTAGCTGTTGTGGACTACATTACTCATGATGCTGAACAAGCCCCCAAAACATAACTTGGCTGAGCATCATGGGAGGAATTACTTCACAACAGCTGAGATGCCTAAGGTTAGCTAACATGCAAATACCTGTACAAATCAAAGGATCTATGTTATAAAGAGAGAATTGCAGGGAGATGAGATGGGTATTTCAGTCTTAAAGCCAAAGTAGCAGAAAACAAAATTCTCTCATTCAGCTGCATTAGAGAATTTTTTCCAACTCGGCTACTTTGGCCTTAAGTTTGAATTTCCCATCTCAATTCCCTACAATTCTCTCTTTATTGAGTAGAGCCTTAAATTTTATGAACAGACAGCTGTTCCTAGAGAAAATAACATATACATTGTCTTAGCTAAACTACAAGAAAATCCCCAGATTAAGACAAATGTGCAAGTGACAAAACCTGTTCCTATTTCTTTAAAAGTCAAATTTAGACATCCAGGCTACCCTATCATACAGCTGCAGTGACATACCTCCTACCCAGGGCTGTCTTTAATATTGATTGGACCCTGGACAAGCATTTGCTTGGGCCCCTGGACCCTGCCCCCCTCCCCAGCATGCAGTCACGCCCTCCATCGCAAGATTACGCCTCCCACCACACAAAAATAAGCACACACACAATTGGACTTTTGTTGTAGTGAGTATTTTTATTGCATTGTATAAAATGTGTATAACTGCAGCATATAAACTGTATATATCCATCAAAATGTGTATACCGTATTTGCTCGATTATAAGACAACCCTGATTATAAGACAACCCCCCAAACTTTGGATATTCCTTTAGGAAAAAAACTAAAAGCCTGAATATAAGACTACCATATAGGAAAAAAGTTCAGCTTGTATATATTCACATGTAAATTGCTTTTTTAATAAAAAATTATATCAAAAAATGCATTTCTTGTTTTTATTTCCTTTTATGTGCCAATGCTGCCTCTCTCTTTCCCTTGCCCCCAGCTTTGTCTCTCTCCCCCCCCCCCCCTTAGTGTTGTCTCTCTCTCCCCCTCCCTTTGACTCCCCCCTCGCCTCTGTCTCTCCCCCCCTTGTTTCTCTCTGCCCCTCCTCCCTTGTCTCTCTGCCCCCTCCCTCCCCTTGTTGCTCTGTCCCCCCCCTCCCCTGTCTCTCTTCCCCCCTCCCCTTGTTGCTCTGTCTCTTCCTCCCCTTGTCTCTGTCTATTCCCCCCTCCCTCCCCTTGTTGCTCTGTCCCCCACCCCCTCCCCCTGTCTCTCTGCCCCCTCCCTCTCCCTCACCTGTAATTCGATCCCTGGTGGCTAGTGGGGGCAGCCGGGGGATGTCTGCACGATACGTGCAGACATCTTCCATGCTGCACGACACGGCAGTCTATTATGACGGACAGCTGCCCGATTCTCCCTGGTGGCTAGCGGGGCAGCGGAGGATGTCTGCGTGAGGTCAGATTATAAGACGACCTCGATTATAAGACGACCTTGCATTTCTTGTTTTAATTCCCTTTTAGTGTTGAGCGAACCCAAACTGCACTGTTCGGGTTTGTACCGACCATTACAGTTTTTTGACCCCGAACACGGACATTCCACTGTATGTTCGTGTTGGAGTTCGGGGTTCGGCAGGGCCTGCGCCACCTGTAAGGCGACCTAGGCAGCCGCCTAGGGCGCAATTTAGCAGGGGGCGCCAGAACCGTGAAAAGAAAAACCCTCCCCCTTCTCCCTTACTTACCTCCTCGTTGCTGCTCTGTCTCCCGGTGCAGGTCTGTGGCTGTGAGGGAAGCGCTGTGCGCTCCCCTCCAGCCGATGCGGATTCAATAAAGTTTGTTTAAACTTTTTTTTTAAACAAAGTTTATTGAATGCGCATTGGCTGGACGGGAACGCACAACGCTTCCCTCACAGCCACGGACCTGCAGCACCAGGAGACTGAGCAGCAGCGAGGCGGTAAGTAAGAGGGAAGGGGGGAGGAAAATCCTGGCATATTGAGTGGCATAATCCTGGCATATTGAGGGGCAAAATCTTGGCATATTGTGTGGGAAAATCCTGGCATATTGAGTGGCATAAAAATCCTGGCATATTGGGTGGCTAAGTCCTGGCATATTGAGAGGCATAATAATCCTGGCATATTGAGGGGCATAATCCTGGCATATTGTGTGGGAAAATCCTGGCATATTGAGTGGCATAATAATCCTGGCATATTGGGTGGCTAAGTCCTGGCATATTGAGAGGCATAATAATCCTGGCATATTGAGGGGCATAATCCTGGCATATTGTGTGGGAAAATCCTGGCATATTGAGTGGCATAATAATCCTGGCATTTTGGGTGGCTAAGTCCTGGCATATTGAGAGGCATAATAATCCTGGCATATTGAGGGGCATAATAATCCTGGCATATTGGGTGGCTAAATCCTGGCACATTGAGAGGCATAATCCTGGCATATTGAGGGGAATAATCCCGGCATATTGAGGGGCATAATCCTGGCATATTGGGTGGCTAAGTCCTGGCATATTGAGAGGCATAATACTGGCATATTGAGGGGCATAATCCTACAGTGATTATTCAAATAACAGTGATTATTTTAGTGGGTGCTATACTACATATTTGTACCCTGCCCTGAGCCAGTGCAGTGCACTTGCATCTGCATGTGTGCCAGGCACATGACTTTAATCCTGTTCTGTTAGCTCAGTGGGCAACATCTAGGCATTTTTAAATACTGCAATTTGTTGGTGTTAAATATTACATTTGCGTCCTGCACTTCATACCTGAGAGTCAAATAGAACTGTCAAATACTGTGCTTACAGCGCACTTTGAAAAATTCGAATAGTTTGGGGTGGTAAATAGTACATTTGCGTCTTGCGGTGCACTTCATATCTGAGAGTCAAATAGAACAGTCCAATACTGTGCTTACAGCGCACTTTGAACAATTCTGGCTACCTCCTCCAGCGCCGCTTCCACCTATACCGCCACGGTCACTTCCTGAACCTATGGGTCACTTAGTAGAAACTGAAAGATAATACAGTCCAACCCTCTCTCAAATGGATAATTCTGTTGATCCTCCTGGCAGTCATGCTTTAGATTTAGATTTATGTTCTTCCAAAGCTAAAATCAAAGATTCCATCTAGTGATATTTTATGGCTCAGCTGTATTTGTAATTTGTATGTATTTTATGTTATTTTAAGTTATTTCCCTATCCACATTTGCTTGCAGGGCACTTGTCCTACTCTTACCCACATTTTACTTCATTTTGCAGCCCTCTAGCCCTTTCCAGAGGCATTTTAGTGGCCAAAAGTTTATGTCCCTATTGACTTCAATGCACCTATATTGCAACCACAGCATTTGTCATGCACCTATATTGCACCCACAGCACTTGGCTTGCACTCATATTGCACCCACAGCACTTGTCATGCACCTATATTGCACCCACAGCACTTGGCTTGCACTCATATTACACCCACACAATTTGGCATGCCACAGTGTCAATTTGCCCCACAGAACATACTACAGTGTCACTTTGTCTCACTGAACTGCCCATGCAGAACATGCCACATTGTGACTTTCCACCATAGTACATGTTATTTTGCCCTACAGAACATCCCACTGTCGGGTACCAATTAAAATGCAACATTCACTTTGTCATTAACATATGCAACAGCCAGTTTGCCTGCTAAAATATGCCTCTGTTTGTCCATTAAATATGCCAGTGTGCCCATTAATACGATACAGCCAATTTGCCAATCAATATGCCAGTATTATTTTGCCATTCAGATGCCAGTGATATTGTGCCATTCAGATGCCAGTAATATTGTGCAATTCAGATGCCAGTAATATTGTGCAATTCAGATGCCCCAGCCAATTTGTCCATTAAGATGCCACAATTATGTTTTCTATTAATAGTTTAAAGTTACTATGCTTGTTATATACCACCCTCCTCACCCCCTTCCCCAGTACTTACCGCCTGGCTGCTGCTCCGTGTCCCCGGACGTCTCCTCCATGCAGTCTTCCCTCTTGCACGCAGGGATGGCCCAAGACATTGTGCTGCCTAGGGAAAAAAAGCAAAATACTGACTCCTCCCAAAAAAAACCACAGTCATGATATTTCAAACTAAAATGAAACTTATCTGGAAGTGATAATTTAACGCAAGAGCACCTTTCAATATTCAAATTTATATGGTGCGATTATTGGCTGGCCATGATTAAAATGTGTACCCTAAATGTTTGAGCATTTAAACTTCATGTACAATATTTGAGTCATGTTACAGGTCAGTGGTCACATATTATGTTTTGGGGAATTGCACAGCCTATTTTTATATAATATTTGTTTTACTATTTCTTTCTTTTTCACCTCGTGGGTGAGCTCTTAGAATAGAATATGTTATTTTTATATGCCCACTAAAGCACTTCTTATATACATAATAATATTTTTTTTCAAGGAGCTCACCCATAAAGTGAAAATAGAGTAATGGTAAAACATTATTATGATAATAGGCTGTGCAATTCCCTAAAACATAATGTGACCACCGACCTATAACAAAATCCACATAGATAAAGTCAGTGTCAGATGAGTTAACCCCTGGATGGGTAGACAGATATAGGCTGTCTCAGAGGAGTTAACCCATTGGGTGGCTAGGCAGATAGAGGCAGTGTCAGAGGAGTTAACCCCTTGGGTGGCTAGAGAGATAGAGTCAGTGTCAGAGGAGTTAACCCCTTGGGTGGCTAGAGAGATAGAGTCCGTGTCAGAGGAGTTAACCCCTTGGGTGGCTAGACAGAGGCAGTGTCAGAGGAGTTAACCCCTTTATCCACACACTCACTCACACACATACACTGACAGTCTGTCACTCACACTGACACACACAAAGAGAGAGTAGGCACTGCGCTAGTGAATAAGAGTTGTAATAAGTGTAGAAAAGTGCATAAAATATAATAAAACACAATACTAACCAATGGGTTGATGTATATAGATATACACTGTTGGCAGGAGGGGCACGGGCAGATAATATGAAGATAAGTATCCAAAGTGTATGGAGTAAAGAGGAACCTGAATAGAGAATTAGCAGCTAGTCTTAATACAAATTGCAATGGAAAAAACCACTGCAAGGGGAAAACAGGATGATTAGAAGAGAGACAGCGCTAAATGTAAATGTACAAAATAATAATATAGACTGCAGAAACAAATATGTGTAAAAAATATGTATAAATTTATTACATGAAGACAAGAAATAAAGGAGATTTTATATATAAATATATCAAGAGTCCATGAACACTAAATATGTATATAAATATGTGGTCCCATGGATAGTAAACATACAATATAAAAAATGGTAGATAACATACAAAGTAAAAAAAACTACAGATATACAGTAAAAATATGTGGTTATACCAAAAATATACAAAGATCCCTTACCCACTGGGTCTGTTCACCTGGCCAGGTATTTGAACAATTGGGTACTGTTGCACTAAAAAAAAAAACACTGTGGGGTGTAGCTGTTTTTTTTTTAGTGCAACAGTACCCAATTGTTCAAATACCACACTGACATACACACACACTTACTCACACTGACACACACACTCTCACTGACACACAATCTCACTTACACTGACATACACACACACACACTGACATACACACACTCTCACTTACACTGACATACACACATTCTCTCACTTACACTGACATATACACACACACACACTCTCTCACTTACACTGACATACACACACACACTGTCAGTTTTTAACTTACCTGCTGCAGGCATCTCTTTGCTTTGAGCTCCGTGTGAAGGAGGGACTGAGCCAATCACGGGAGACATCAGCCTGCTTTAGCCATCCCTGCCACACGCGTCTGCTGGAAGCAGGCAGGACCGAGTGACAGGGCTGGTAACAGGCTGTCTGCAGCATGTGGAACAAATATGTGTCCCTGGAAACATGGCCAATGTTGGCAACTATGCTATCCATGTTGATTTAACCTTTCTTGATATGCAGTCATGATATGCATAATCTTGCACTTATCCACATTAAATGTCAGTTGCCACAGCTTTGACCATTTTTTCTAATTTAGCTCAATCATTTGCCATTTGGTTTATTCCTCCAGGAACATCAACCTTGTTGTAGAGACTTTCATTCAAGGATGCTTATGGTAAAGGTATACTCCAGGGCTGGGATTATAAATATTTAGCTTATCTGCAATCTTCACATTAATTTATGCAGCCCTGACACCTGCATTTTTCAAAAGGGTCCCAAAAAAAATGTCGTCACCCGAATGGAGACATAGAAAATAAAAGGCACAAAGTGTAAAAAAAATAAAAAATAATTTTATATTACAAATAACATGTTGGAAACTGTATATGTTGACATATACTAATCTCCCACAACATCTCACACTCCTGCAAAATGTAAAGCTTTCCAATGGTAATCGTTATCAGTAAGTAACAAGTCCACCCACCCATGATAATACTGGATCTTTGCTCCATAGGACTGTAACGAGCAGCTTTTTTTTCTTTTTCTTTTACAGCTGTAAGATTCTCTGCAGACTCAGAGGGCAGACTGTGCACAAAGTACACAGGAAAGATATGTGAATGGTGTGTTCCCAGAAGGAACAGTGAGTCAGCACCCACAGTATAAAGCAAAGAATAAAAAGAACTGAACAGTTACGTGAGAAGATTACTAGGGGTGGGCTATGTTATATTGCAGCCCAAAATCCATTATTTGTGAGTGGAAAGTCACACTCGACAAATGTGCTCACAAAGGAGCAAAAGGTTACACTTACACTGGCATAACCAGCCACTGAGCATATACAAACCATTTTCCCTGTTTAGTATTTAAAAAAAAAAACAGTGGGATTTAACATAGTAACATAGTAATTTAGGTTGAAAAAAGACACAAGTCCATCAAGTTCAACCCTTCTACCTATCATTCCAGCTTTTGATCCAAAAGAAGGCAAAAAACCCTAAGGAAACTACCGTATGTCGAATGTCCTAGGGGGAAAAATTCCTTCTTGACTCCAAGGGGCAATCAGATTTCTCCTTGGATCAATAAGCTGTATGTTCTGCTTTTCCATGTTTAAATGGACCTATTGTGATTGATAGCACTACCTCTCTTGGCAGTGAGTTCCATAACTTTATTGTCCTTACCGTAAAGAATCCCTTCCTTTGCTGTCTACGAAATCTTTGCTCTTCCAGTCTCAGGGGGTGACCTCTTGTTCTTTGTACATTTCTGTTAATGAACAGGTCACTGGAGAGCTCTTTATTTTGGCCCTGCACATATTTTTATAATGTTATCATATCCCCTTTAAGACGCCTTTTTTCTAACGTGTATAAATGCAGTTTTTTAAGTCTCTCTTCATAACTAAGATCCTCCAATCCCCTTATTAATTTTGTAGCCCTCCTTTGCACTTTTTCTAGTTCCTTAATATCCCTTTTAAGGCCTGGTGCCCAGAATTGTACTGCATATTCAAGGTGAGGTCTTACCATTGATTTGTAAAGAGGCAAGATGATATCCTCCTCCCGTGAATACTTAGATTAATTGATATCCTTAGATGAAATGTGGTGCACATTTAAAACCCTTTCCATTTTGGACTGGACTTATTTGTCTTTTTCATGTATGCAGATAGGTGTCACCAAGTTATTATTAAATGACTTTTCAGGTAGACGTTTGCTGGAAGTTTGTCATTTTCTTTAAAAAAGTGACACTGTGTCATTTTTCGAGATGGGCATAGTGTCAGTACAAAGACATCAGTGTCCATGTCAAGGTCTATGGATCATCATTAAATCGTCCGGTATATGTCCACTGTGAACAATGCTGGTTTATTGTTGGTCATTTTTGCTCTCATGTTCTGGACTCCAGTTCGTGTAAAACTCATAGCCACAGTTAACCAGCTTAATTGAGACTGTGTAATGTGCCACTAAACTGTATTTTTTTTTTTATTGTTTACTTGTGTTTCTAGTAGAGAAGCATAAGTGAAATATTGAGTGCTTCTAGCATGGATGGTTCTAAATGTCATGTACCTTTTAAGGTGTCAATTTATCCTCTGACCGGCAGCCATGATGCTTCATAATGATGCATCAGGGCCAGGTCTATACACCCGTCGGCAGACTCAGGCCCTGGCCCTTTAAAAAAAAGAAACATTTGGAAAAATATAAAAAAAGGCATGGGCAAAAGGTGCACCTTTTTGTCACATCCGGCGGCTATATTTCCTGCAGGAAGAAACACTGCAGAGAAGACGAACAGCATCCAGGTAAGTGGGGAGCCGGGCATTTTTTTATGGGCAAATGAGCTGTGGCTTATTAATGAGCAAATTATCAGTGGCATATTAATGGAGAAATGGTCAGCGGCATATTAATGAGCAAATTATCAGTGGCATATTAATGAGCAAATTATCAGTGGCCTATTAATGAGCAAATTATCAGTGGCCTATTAATGAGCAAATTATCAGTGGCCTATTAATGAGCAAATTATCAGTGGCCTATTAATGGAGATATGATCAGCGGCATATTAATGAGCAAATTATCAGTGGCATATTAATGGTCAAATTATCAGTGGCATATTAATGGAGAAATGATCAGTGGCATATTAATGGAGAAATGATCAGTGGCATATTAATGGAGAAATGATCAGTGGCATATTAATGGAGAAATGATCAGTGGCATATTAATGGTCAAATTATCAGTGGCCTATTAATGGAGAAATGATCAGTGGCATATTAATGAGCAAATTATCAGTGGCCTATTAATGGTCAAATTATCAGTGGCATATTAATAGAGAAATGATCAGTGGCATATTAATAGAGAAATGATCAGTGGCATATTAATGGTCAAATTATCAGTGGCTTATTAATGAGCAAATTATCAGTGGCATATTAATGGAGAAATGGTCAGCGGCATATTAATGAGCAAATTATCAGTGGCATATTAATGAGCAAATTATCAGTGGCATATTAATGAGCAAATTATCAGTGGCCTATTAATGAGCAAATTATCAGTGGCCTATTAATGGAGATATGATCAGCGGCATATTAATGAGCAAATTATCAGTGGCATATTAATGGTCAAATTATCAGTGGCATATTAATGGAGAAATGATCAGTGGCATATTAATGGAGAAATGATCAGTGGCATATTAATGGAGAAATGATCAGTGGCATATTAATGGAGAAATGATCAGTGGCATATTAATGGTCAAATTATCAGTGGCCTATTAATGGAGAAATGATCAGTGGCATATTAATGAGCAAATTATCAGTGGCCTATTAATGGTCAAATTATCAGTGGCATATTAATAGAGAAATGATCAGTGGCATATTAATAGAGAAATGATCAGTGGCATATTAATGGTCAAATTATCAGTGGCCTATTAATGGAGAAATGGTCAGCGGCATATTAATGAGCAAATTATCAGTGGCATATTAATGGTCAAATTATCAGTGGCATATTAATGGTCAAATTATCAGTGGCATATTAATGGAGAAATGATCAGTGGCATATTAATGGAGAAATGATCAGTGGCATATTAATGGAGAAACTAACACTGGCTGTGGGTCTAGGACACTTCATCGCCGCGGCTTCATCGCTGACAGTTCAGCGCGGCAGTTAGAACGCTGAACTGTCAGCAATGAAGAATAACGTGGCCGTTTCATCACGGACGCGGCTATGTAAGAGCTGACAGGTCAGCGCTGAACTGTCAGCTCTTACAAATGTACAAGTAAAAAAAAAAAAAAAACCTAATAAATGATTCCCCCCCAAAGTGCCCCCCCAAACCCCAATACTAAAATTAACCCCAAAACCCCAATACTAATACTAACCCCCGAACCCTAATACTAACCCCCTAAACCCAAATACTAAACCCCGAACCCTAATACTAACCCCGAAACCCTAATACTAACCCCCTAAACCCTAATTCTAACCACTCTTAAGCCCAATACTAAAATTCTAATTCTAAAACTCTATCTTCTAACTCTAACACATTAAAACTTACCTTTAGCGATGAAATGTCATGCGATGAAATCTCCCGCGACGAGCTGTCATGTGGTGAAGTGACGGCGGTGAAGCAGCTGCACAGATGCAGCCGCGATGAAGTGTCCCATCCCCCTGGCTGTGGCATATTAAGTCTTTGATGTGCAATGCGGGTAATGGGGCAGCAGCAAATCCTGGATGTGCAATACAGAGGATGGGCATGTCCTGGGTGTATTTATATCATTGGCATGATATACAGAAACCTGAATAAAATGACTTTGAGAGGGTAGGGGGGGCAAGAGGGAGATATGGGGGGGGGCATAATTTTTTTCAGTAATGGGTTGAAATTTCTGATGGCGGCCCTGATTAGGGCTGCGGCTGTCAACGACAGACTCTCACTTCCAGTGCAGTAAGAGAGACCATTTTTCAAAGGGGATCAACAGACGGGACCTTAACAAAGAGGAGAGAAAGAACACCGGATCTTTTGTGGAAGAGTAAACCCGCATGTATCTCTAAAGATACACGTCAATTTTCTTACATATAAGGGTAACTAACATTTTAACCCATGCTTGGTATAAGGAAGGGTTTAAAAAGAAAGTTTAGCTTTCTGTTAAAACCAATACAAATAATATAGCAAAAAAATCCTTCCTATATTGGATAATGTATAATTCAGACATCCTAAGTGCTAATTAACATCTCTCTCACATACCCCAGGGCACTAGATTTTTGACACCATACTTCCTCTATAAACTTGCCCAGAGCATTGTTAAAGACTGTAAAACTACATTAGTATTGTAGTGAGTCCACAAGGGGAAAGCACAGACCACCCAATCTCGACTCGCGCGACTTCAATAAAGTTTTAAAAAAATGAGTCCATGCAGGAGGTTAGAATGCACGGAGGAAACGACTGGAGAGCAGCAAGGAGGGAAGTACTGAACAACATTCGCTCCATAAGACGCACAGACATTTCCCCCCACTTTTGAGGGGGGAAAAAGTGCGTCTTATGGAGCGAAGAATTCTGTAATTAGTGAAATGATGTCCACCTGTATGCAATCTAAGTGTCACATGATCTGTCATTACATATACACAGCTTTTTTGAAAGGCCCCAGAGGCTGCAACACCTAAGCAAGAGGCACCACTAACCAAACACTGCCATGAAGACCAAGGAACAAGTCAGGGTTAGTTTATAAAAACATTTCCAAATCTTTGATGATCCCCAAGAGCATCATCAAATCTATCATAACCAAATGGAAAGAACATGGCACAACAGCAAACCTACCAAGAGACGGCCGCCCACCAAAACTCAAGGACCGGGCAAGGAGGGCATTAATCAGAGAGGCAGCACAGAGACCAAAGGTAACACTGGAGGAGCTGCAGAATTCCACAGCAGAGACTGGAGTATCTGTACATAGGATGACAATAAGCCATACACTCCATAGAGTGGCCAGAAGAAAGCCATTACTTTCAGCAAAAAAACAAAATGGCACTTTTTGAGTTTGCGAAAAGGCATGTGGGAGACTCCCAAAATGTATGGAGGAAGGGGCTCTGGTCTGATGAGACTAAAATTGAACTTTTCGACCATCAAAGAAAACGCTATGTCTGGCACAAATCCAACACATCACATCACCCAAAGAACACCAACAGTGAAACATGGTGGTGGCAGCATCATGCTGTGGGGATGTTTTTCAGCAGCTGGGACTGGGAAACTGATCAGAATTGAGGGAAAGATGGATGATGCTAAATACAGGGATATTCTTGAGCAAAACCTGTACCACTCTGTGCGTGATTTGAGGCTAGGATGGAGGTTCACCTTCCAGCAGAACAATGACCCCAAACACACTGCTAAAGCAACACTTGAGTGGTTTAAGGGGAAACATGTAAATGTGTTGGAATGGCCTAGTCAAAGCCCAGACCTCAATCCAATAGAAAATCTGTGGTCAGACTTAAAGATTTCTGTTCACAAGCCAAACCATCCAACTTGAAGGAGCTGGAGCAGTTTTGCAAGGAGGAATGGGCAAAATTCCCAGTGGTAAGATGTGGCAAGCTCATAGAGACTTATCGAAAGCGACTTTGAGCTGTGATTGCCGCAAAAGGTGGCTGTACAAAGTATTGACTTTAGGGGGGGTGAATGGTTATGCACATTGACTTTTTCTGTTATTTTGTCCTATTTGTGGTTTGCTTCACAATAAAAAAAAAAATAAAAAAACATCTTCAAAGTTGTGGGCATGTTCTGTAAATTAAATGATACAAATCCTCAAACAATCCATGTTAATTCCAGGTTGTGAGGCAACAAAACGGGAAAAATGCCAAGAGGGGTGAACAAGGACCGCCAGCATTGTTGCCACCTAAAATTAAAAAATATATATACAGGCCATGCTATCGACTCCGCAGTCTAAACATTGGCCTCAAGCCAATACATTAGTCCCGGCCTGCCAGTAAAATTCAGGCAAGGTACCAATCCTGTGCCCTATGCTAAGCTGCTACTACTGGATCATACAATGGTTAATAATAAATGATACTTTGTTAAAGATGCCTCCAGCTAATACCAAAGAGTAAAGAGCATCTGGCACCTGTTTTGATGCTAGACTACATAGACTGATAGCGCTTAAAGGGACAGTCCAGTCCCTTTAATGAACCCATGAACCCACACCTGACATAGCTGAGCATCCAAACCAACCCACCAGTGTGGAAGTATGACATCGTCATAGAGGGCTCATTAGAGGTACTGAATTAATCAAAATATGCATTCATACTTTACTTTTTGTCCCACTATACTCTGATAAACTTTTTTTTAATTATTATCTGTGCTACGCTGCCACCTTGACAGGCAAAAGATTTACTTTTCTGACCGAATTTCTCATATTTCCAGTGCTACCACTGCTGCAAGGGATTCTGGGTAGACATAAGCAAATAAGATCAACAGTGATAACATTTTGCCTCCATATCCTCTTCATACATGGACCAAATGCCTTCTGTACAGCTCAGGAAAGATGTGCATAACCATATCGCAATCACTCATGGACACTCATCCTTAATCCTTCAACGTCCACTAGTTATTTGGTGCTTTTATCTCAAAAGCACCGAAGGAAAATATTGTGTCCTTGGCCCTGATCAGAAACTCAATCAGACCCCATGGGTTCCTGCCGAAACACTAGGAGACCTAGCAACGTCACTAGTTAGCCGAACCCGGAAGTTCTGGCATGGTGCGGTTTTGTTAGATGAAGCTGGTGTTCAATTTGAGTGTTGTTTCCATTTAGATTATCGGACTGAGGCCACACAAAGTGGCCTCTTCTGACAGAGGGGATCCCGCTGAAGATCCCTGCATCTGGAGCCACGGATGAGCTGCTGTTCAGAGGATGTTTTTGGAGGACATATGTGCAAACAGGGTAACGGGAGGCTGGTTAATGGCTTTCTTGAGGAAATAGGATCGTATGAGATATAGAGGCAAACGGTGATCATCGTTGGCCTTGTGTGTATTTCTGAGCTTTGACAGCACTATAAATAAAACCTGGTTGCCTATCAAACACAACACTGTATTGCTTAGTTAGATAAGATTCAAGGCTCACATCCTTTATCCCTTCCTGCTAACCCTCACTAGCTTTGTGCAAGCCGCAGATTGTTAATTAGACAGCATTATCTCTAGCAGGTGTAATAAAGGGTATTTGACGTAGTTTTTAGTGGCTTGGATTGATTTTTAATGGAGCGTACGCAGGAGATTAGCAGGATGTGAGTTATTTACTGCTGCATCGTATGTCGCATGGGAAGTAAAATTAACTTCTTGTTGTCAAAGGACAAAACATTCCTTAAACAGTCTTTGCACCTAGCTATACCAAGTATTGTTGTGCACATCGCTCCCCACTATTCTCCAACATCTAATACTGTTCAAGATTTCAGGTACATCTGACTTATGTATCTGTAAGAAGGTGCTTCCGTTAATGCAGAGTAGCCAACAATCCTGAATTTGCAGAGACAGTCCCATTATTTGGGATCCTGTCCTGTAAAATCTAGGTAGTTTTCCTGCTAGCTGTGCATAAGCAGAATTATGTTTTGATTGTGTATGTCCTTTACATTGAGCACCAGGCACCTGGTACTTGTAACGGGGAGGCTGGAGCTGACTTTTGCGGGGGTCCCACAATATGTCAAATGAAGTCATGTAGGGAAAGGCAACATTAAATCTCCTAAAGGACAACTGTCACCCCTTAACTAACATTTTATGAAATGGAGTAAAACCTTATACAATTGCTGTGCCATTCCTATGGACATTTTACAGTAATCATACCTTTTTGCAAGAACCAAAATCTTTTCTTCACTTGGGTCAGATCTCTGACCACTCAAGCTCCTGCTTTTCTGCTGTGTGTGGCCACGTCTCATCTTCCGTAATTCCCCCCCCCCCCCTACCCAGGGCCGCCACCCGGAATTTCAGGGCCCCTTACTGAACTAATTTTCTGGGCCCCCTATCCCCTCCGACAATATCTCCCACTCGCGCCAGCTACCCTCACAAGCATGTTATCCCAGTCTAGTGTAATATGGAGGGTGGTTGGGAGCAGTTGGTCAATATTGGCCACTCAGTATGCCAGTATTTAGCCATTCAATATGTCATTCTTTCGCCCCTCAATATGCCATTATTTTGCCATTCAATATGCCAGTATTTAGCCAAACAATATGCCATTCTTTTGCCCCTCAATATGCCATTATTTTGCCATTCAATATGCCAGTATTTAGCCTAACAATATGCCATTCTTTTTCCATTTGCCTGTATTTTGCCCCTCAGTATGCCATCCTTTTGTCATTTAATATGCGCAGAACGCTTCCCTCACAGCCGCGGACTGGCTTAACAAAGGGGATTTTTTGTTTTTCTGACCTGGGACGCCAGTATCACCCGTCACCCCTGACAGCGGGCCTGCCCCTGCCCCTACCCCATGTGGGACATCATTTGAGATCATGCTGGGATTACAATCGTGGGTGTCGTGCAGCTTGTATACAGGTAACCAGGGCTGGCGCCACCTATAGGCAAAGTAGGCATCAGCCTAGGGTGCATTTTTACAAGGGGCGCACACTCCTATTTTTCTGCCACAATACGGCACTCAGGGAGGGAGGCGGACCTCAGCGGGGACGAGGTGAAGATCCGCCCCATTCCATCAGAGCGTTTTTTTTTTTACTGGGGAGCATTGGGCAGTACTGGCTCTGTGTGCTAAACGCACACAAAGCTCAGACAGTGCTGCTCACGCTCCCCGTGCAGACTTATCACTCAGAGCATCGGAAATACGATGCTCTGATTAAGTAGTGTGGGGGGAGTCTGAGCTCTCGTCCCAGCTGAGGTCCGCCTCCTTCCCTCAGTGAGGGACATGGGAGAAAAGACCAGGGACATGGGATGGGAGACACCAGATATTGGTGCAGAGAGAAGAGAGCGATAGGCATGGGACAAGGAAAAAAAATGCTCGCTTGTGTATATGTGACTGTATCTGTGTGTGTGTGAGATTCTGTTTATAATTGCGTGATTGATGTGCTGTTGTCTGGCTGTTATAAGTGGCAGGGTAAGGGGAGTGGCAAGGGGCAGAGCCAAAAGGTGGCAACATGAGGCTTCGCCTAGGGTGGCAAAAATCCTTGCACCTGTCCTGCTGGTAACAAGGTCGCAGGGAGAGACCTCACTGTTACTACAGCAAACACTCAACAGCATTACTACTGACGTTGTACAAATGGAGATATGGAGATAGTAGCATGAACAGAAATTATAGCAAGAATCCTAAGAACAGATATAAAACAGTGATTGTACCTTGTTTCCTCACACGGTCATTGGGCTCAGATTTTACTACGACTACAGGTTATAGCATAAAGGATGACCACATTGAAGTCCTATTCTCAAAGAAAAAGCATACCCACATTGGTCAGAACCATAGGAACTCTCTTTCACAGATAGAAAATAGGTTTGTTTTGTTAAACAGAAGTGCAATTTGAGTGGGAGTCTAAGCACCAAAACAGGAACACATTGATCCATTTAAAAATTGTCATTAGTTAAAAGTTTAAAAAATAAATACAACACCCACTTATGTACTACAGTATCTCCAACTGAAACATTTTATTCAGAACACTACTCAGAAACACAATCTCACACGCAGTACTACTCCATTTGAAGAAATCCACTTATTGGACGCCCTCCCTCCCCACGGAATCTCACAATTATATAAAATACTGCTTGATCCAGAGAGCCCCCACTTGCCTGGTTACGTTAGCACCTGGGAAAACATGCTACAAATAAACCTCTCCAGACCACAATGGCTTAAGATTTTTACACTCACACACAAGACCTCTATCTGCACCAAAACCCAAGAAATGGGATATAAACACATTGGTATCGCACCCCATCCAAACTTCATTTGATTTTCCCAGATGTTCCTGACCTATGTTGGAGATGTGGCAGCTCTCCCGGCTCAGTTCTCCACATATGGTGGGAATGCCCTTTAATAGCGCCATTCTGGAAACAGATACATGCTCTACTTCCCGATTTTACTGACCACCCACCACCTTTCCAACCAATACATTATTTGCTACATCACACGTCTCTCCCGGTCAAGGACTATAAGAAATCCATAATACCTCAACTACTAAATGAAGCCAAAGCTCTTATACCCCTACACTGGGGATCTATCATCCCCCCTTCGATCCGCGAATGGGTAGAAAGAGTCGAAATGACCCGTGCGCTGGAAGACTTAGCAACCAGACCTAAACCCCAAGCAGAGACACATACACTTAAATGGTACTACTGGACACAATTTATTTCTGAGTTCCGCAATCACTCTATCACCCTCACCCCCTGAGACTGCCTTACAAATCCCCACACGTTCCCTCTCATTCTTTCCCCCCACCTCAAGCACCTACCCCCTCTCTCCCCCTTAACAAAAAGTACACCAACCTCCTAGGGAAATGTGTTCCCAAGCAATGCAAATGTATTATTTATTCGATTTATCCCATGCGATGATATACGGTAATAGCATTATGTAATCTCTATGTAAATTGACCGCCAATGTGAAACACCGACTGTGCCAAGTTATCAGTATTCCATTTAATTGCTCCCCGATTTTTGTCTACCCCACAGTGGTCCCTCCCCAATACCCCTCCCTCCCCATCCCACCCTCCCTGCCCTCCCCATCCCACCCTCCCTGCCCTCCCCAACTGTTGTTAGAAAACTATTATTTAGTAAAATTGATCAAAGGTCACTGTGAATAACGAATCGACACATTGTTGTATTGTTTTTATTATTTGCTGTTGGTAGTAGGAGGAAGTCAGTATCTGCTGCGTCAGTTATACGACAACTTACCTACCGGATATGTGTTTACAATGTTCACAATCTATATTCGACGCCCCTCCCCCTCCCCCCCATTTTTGTTGTGAAAAAACTCTAATAAAAATTGATTTATCAAAAAAAAAAAAAAAAAAAACAGTGCTCTGCAGTGTATGACCAGTAGTCACAGTCTATCTGCAGCCGGTCCGAGATTACTCCTCCCCCATGACAGGCCGGTCCGAGATTACTCCTCCCCCATGACAGGCCGGTCCGAGTTCTTCCTCTTTGAACAGCAGAGGAAAATCCTGATATCCAACATGTTTCCACTCCAGTTCAGACACACACACACACACAGACACACACACACAGACACACACACACAGACACACACACACAGACACACACACACACACACACACAGACACACACACAGACACACACACAGACACACACACAGACACACACACAGACACACACACACAGACAAAAATGAGACTAAAACCACTGGTTAAATTAAACATTTATTCCCCTATCCAACCACCCCATGAGAAATCACAAAATTGTTCACAAAAAAAATAAGAAAATATCAACTCAAGAGAATAATGAAATAAACCGAGTGATATACACAGGTGAAATGTACAATAACAGTTTCATACCAGTAAAATAGTCTTGGAAGTATTTTTACCTGAAAAAAGAGCAAAAATGTAATATTTAACCCCATTGCGCATTTTAGGACTGAGAAAGAAGTGGTTAATTAAAAAAAAAAAAAAAAAAGTATACACCCTAAAAGTTTGATATATTATATAATTATTTTTTTTGTTTAAATCAGAGTTTACCCCTTTAATACTAAACTAGCCAGGAGAACCTAATGTTTTTCTGGCTATAATTTATGAAAACCATAAAATATGAGGCAAACTTGAGATTCCAACAGGAATCAAGAATCTTCCCGCAAATGCCATTAGTTCCCAAACTTACCAGAAAAAGATGGCTGCCCTCATCTTAGTTACATTTGCTTCTTAGAATGTGCAATAAAAGCAATACAATTTGGTAAAGGTACAAATCACACAAACATAAAAATCTATATTAGTTCAGAATTTATGGGTCATTTAAAAAAAAAAAAAAATTGGTGCATGGGCAGGAACAATAGAAGTAATAATAAAAACAAAGTTTACACAGAAATGCTGCAATATAAAAAATATTTTAAAACTATTTTATCTGAAATTTAAGACGGCTAGCTTTGCAGTTGCAATTTTGCCTTAAAAAGACAATAGTGTGGGGGAACATGTAACTTATTTGTGGTTTACTTCAAAAAAGAGCAAGCAAACTGCTTCAAAACACCTGTCAATACTGAATTTACAAATTAAAAGCGTTCCATTAGCATAAAAACACAAAGAACAAAATGTAGAAAAGAAAATTGCTTTAACACTTTTTTCCCTGTCATAGCTCAGCTACCAATTCAAAAGTGAAACCAGTATAACCTCACATCCTACAGACACAAGAGATTCAAACCTAAAATGTGCTTATGCTGTGAATGTAGAGAATACACTGATCTATACATTGTATTAGCAGAATTAAATATAAATGCATAAAATGAGAGAAATAGCTTTTCAATGTCTCTGTGGTGTCGCTTGCTTATGACATCATCAGTAGCTTCATATGCAAATTACATTTTCAATGGGAAATGTGTACTTTCCATATCAAGCCACAAGGGGGTGTTTTAAATCAGGATTTTGTATTTTAAATATTTGCATACAATTCTGCCAACACACTATACAGATATTTTACCTCATGGCTATTTCAGACTGACTATTCAGTCCATGTCAGAGATACGGGTCATTACTGTTTTCTAAAACCTGCAACTTTAAAATTTTAAATGCATAGAATAATTTGTGGTATGCCAGTCTGGTTTTGTAAGTTGTTACATTTGTTTCAGGGGGAGGGGGGGGGGGGGGGGGGAGATTGTATTCTTTTAGTGCACCTCAAATAGCACAGTACCCATTTTATACTAGTTTGTTTGACTGAACCAAGGATGAGGGGGAAAAGAGATCATAAGTACAACCCAAACAGTCTTAGATTTGCCAATGGTTGCCATATCCCAGGAGCCATGGGTCCTTAAACCCCGACTGGTGGCTTCTAACTGGTTTGATTGTTTTACATAGAAGTCCATGAAAGTTCACAAAAAAAAAAAATGCTGACTCGAAAGGGCAAGTTTGTTTACTATAGTCTATATATTGGTCAAGCCCTGGTGAATGCTATTCTAATTAAATACCCCTCGCTTGTTTGCCATCTTGAAACATTAAGGGAGAATGAGCCAACCTATGAAGAGGTTTACAGCAAGGAAAGTGAAATATAAATAAAATAGACTTGTAAAAAGAGAACACTCAAAATGCCAACACTAGGGTGAAAAGGAATTTAATCCAAAAATAGCAACATTACAATCCACTAAGGGTTTTTTGGTTTTTTTTAGAGTGGATTGAAATGTTGCCATCTTCAGGCATATGGTCCATTTCACCTGATTGTCGGCCTTTGATGTTGGGGAGATTGGGGTGGAGCTCTCTGACTGGGCACCCTACATAGAGTGCAAGCCTGCTACATCGTTTGTGTAGAGCTTTTCAAAGAGGTCACCTTTACTTTAAAATAGGCATCCTGGGTCTCTCTAGGACATTACCATGCTGCCCAGTATGTACATTACATTTGTATCATGCTTCAGAATGTTATACTGAGCAGAGTTGCTAAAAAAACAAAAAACAAACCCAAAACTATTCTCTCCGTAGGGCTGCTCAAATCCAATCCTGCTAAATACAAGATTGTCATTATTTTGGCACATGCACACAGCTTATTAAATTTATAAAGTCAATGACTTTCCTCTTCAGTAAAACCATATAGCTTGGACAGGATTGTGTACATCAAGGCCTAGTTTGGACAACGCTCCAAATCGCTCAGCAATTATTTTAACAAATAAGGTCCTGAGAAGGATTGTGGGTAAGCTCTTAAAACACGATTGCTCATTATATCCAATAAAGAGCACATTTACCTTAAAAGGTAGAGAGAAATGGTTACAATTCCAGTGACCACCATTATTTTTCCAACCTCGACCAATCAATGGACATCTAAAAGGACACCTTGGAGTAGGATTGTAATTTTTTTTTTTTTTAAATACTAATTCGCCAGTCATACTAATACTCGAAAGCAATGCTAAACTGGGTTGCATAGATTGTAAAAATGTGACAACAATCAAACTGCTTTGCAAATCCATATTCTCAAAGTAGAAAACCTAATCTAGCATATGTAGACATCGATGGGAGAGGAGTTTAAGATTAGTTTGAAAATACTACTCTACAAAGAGAGCTAAAAACTCTATAGGGCCTACCCCACAAATAGAATGAGAAGTTCTCAACAGAATGACATTGGAGAATACATACGTTGTACTCTCATTTTTCATCTACTGCCTTTCAGTCGCTGAGACTACACACACACATAATGTAGTCTTTAAGTCAAATCATATTTGTATATGTGCATCTGTGAAGCAGATTCAATAGAACCGATATTTAATATGAACTAAGTCCCGCAATGATTTGGCGATGGTTGGAAGGCTTGCTAGAGAGAAAGCATATTTGCTTTTTTTTAGAAATTTCTAAAGCCATCAAGGCTTTACATTTTCCAACACTACAAACCTTCTGTAATAGAACTTTCAATACTTTGATTTGACCGAGCACATGGATAATTAAAAAAAAACAAAAAAAAAAACACAAATTAAAAAAACCAAAAAAAAAAAACCTTAACATTCCCCGATACATTCGGGTTCCCAGGATATCCCCCACCAGATATCCCTGGCTGCTCATTAATTAGAGAGTGTGTGGAACAGATAACTAAAAAAAAAAAAAAAAAAAAAAATCCTAAAAATCTAGATTTTATGAGGTTCCTTTAAGACCTTCGAATGCTTCTACTTGGCTTCCACATGGCAGTCACAGTTCTAGGCACACAATTTCCATATTTTAAAAATACATTTAAATGGTTTTGAGCCTTTTTAATCTAGTAGACCAAAATTAACAGTCGTTTGTAATTAAAAATATGTATTGGTATTTAATGACGCAGATGTATGAAAATATACAAATCGGATGTTGCACAGGGATTTCAATTGGGTTCAGCCAGTGGGATGTGCTATGCATAAGTGTAATTAGGAATACATCGACAAGGAACCGGAAGGGTCAATTTGATTTCTAATGTAACCCACACTACACGTTTTCAAAAAGGCATCACTAGAAGTATGTAAAAGAGGGTAACCTCAATTATAGGCCTAGTAGATACAAAGAAAAGGGAAAAGAAACAAGTTTGTTGGGACTAAAATAAAAATAAGCCTGTACATTTAAATCCTTTATGAGGCATGTAAAATATCTCTATAGTACATGATAAAGCTAAATGTCCATTTTTTGTATTTTAGCCATTCGTATCAATGTCAGTGTTACAAAAGGACATTATACGTAGACTCTCTGCAGTGCTAACATCCCATAGGTGATATTTAAAACCAAATTTTATTAGATGTTCTGAAACAGTTTGTAGTGATTTTAGATAACCAGCAATGACAAAAAAATAAAAATAAACGTTACCGGTACTTTTTGTTTTTTTTTGCATATGGTTCCGCCAGAATGCAGGAAAATTTAGAAACCATTGAAAAAAAAAAAAGTGTTTCCTTGTATATCCAGATATGGGTAAAGGATGAGCATTTAAATTTAGGTTAAGATTTAAATCTGAACTGAAATACAGCCCAAAAAAAATAAAGATCTCACACCTCAACCAATAAACCGCTCAGGATAGACGGCAGAGAGACTGGGTGCAAGGAAGGCTTGAAATAAAAGGAACATAAAAAAGGGCCACAAAAGATGGAGCCATGGAAGTGCACAAAAAGCCCCACAAACATATGAAACAAGGCTAGAGAATATTTTGTTGAACCAGTGAGTAAATGAAAGGTACCAGTCCAAGGGGAAGTGTTACTGTACCCATTATTAACCTATGGCTTTTACACTATAATAGGACATAAACATGAGCTGGTTGAAGACACTGACATCGTAGTGCAACAGCAGTGTCCCCAGTTTGACAACCAAGATATGAATATATAAAAAAAAGCCAGTAGCACTTTACTATAAAAAAAAAATAAAATAAAAAAAAAAAAAGTAATAGAATTTCAAACTATTTTCCAACTTGTATAGATTTGGATATGAGAAAAAGTAACAGTGTTCAGAGACATTTGCCAGATCTTTATCAAAACTACCAAAATCAGGTCAATAGCTGGCACTTCTAGAAAGATTCCAGTTATGGCCTTATAGAGAAATGAAAATTACTTTTTTTTTCTTATTTAAATTTGCATGCTGGCTTGAATAGGAACGCCAGAAATAATCCAGATGTTATTAGCACCTCTTCCTTTTTGCTGCCCACCCATTTTTGGGTAACTGTGAATGCAGTTTGGAAAACTCATCTAGAACACCATACACACACACTTAAAGCATCGTTGTTTTTCAGCTTAACATGTTTGTTCATCTTTCATCTATGTCTGGTAACACAAACTTGCTTGTTTGTTTTTTTTTTTCTGTGGGCCTGTCAATTCACTACTTGAGAATAAAAGTTACTTTACAAACCAGTTCCGCAGTCCAATTACAAAACGTACAATTTCCATTTGTTTTTGTTGTTTTTTTAAAGTTTTTTTCAAGGTTTTATGTAAAAAGCAAATGCACCGTTACAAAAGTGCCGTTTCATATATCATTGTACGCACAATAAAATAGTATATTGAAACAGATTTAAAAAAAAAAAAAATTCATGCAGAATTAAGTTCCCATGAAATTTGATGATTCTCTGCAAATTGCACTACTTTTCCATTTTCTTCTTTTTTCTCCATTGTCAACCTACAAACATTGGATTTATAGTTTTACAAATCAGCGTATTACAGCTGATACAGAAGTGCAAATCTCTTATTTTTTTTTATTTTCATATAAGTTTTAGCAAATGAGCAGCTTTTTGTATTTTTATTTGTTTTAGTATTTTTTTGTTGATTTTTTTTTCTTGTAGTTGCAAATCCTCATGATCCATCCCGTGGCCAGCTGGAAAAAAAAAAAAAAAAAAAAGTCTGAACAGTACTGAAGCTTCTGGGAGCAAGAGAACTGCTGCTTTGTAACTGTTCGGCAGCACAACAGGGTAGGGTGAAGTTCGGATTGACCACAGAGCCGCTATCTGCATAGGTCAGTCTCTCGCTTGTGCTTACGCTTCTTGCTGTGGTAGTGCTGCTGGTGTTGTGCTTTGCCACTTTGAGGATGCCGACTGGGCACAGAGGAGCCTTGGCTAGTGTTGGGCTGACTCTGGAAACTCTTGCTGGAAGAAGTGGAACGGAATAATCTTGCCGTACCGTGCTAAAAAAACAAAACAAACAAAAACAAAAATGAAACATTTGATTTCCATGATCATTGCATGCAAACAGAAGGTGGTGAACTTCTCTGAAAAAATAATTTTAAAATACTAGTTTAAATGACAGATCTAACAAATAAAAAAAATTACAAAAAGTGAACACAAGCTCAAGAAAAAGCAAGACTTTTTTTGGTGACATTTTGGACCGCAAACATTTTTGGGGGCTTTTGCCCCCAAGACAAAAGCCATGGGGATTTAGACATAAACTAGCATAAATTAAGTCTGTTACTTTAAATTATATTAATAAATTTTGGAGTCTGTAACAATGTCATAAAAAACTGTAAAAGGCTTGCAAAATGAATATGGCATGTTTAGAAGGACACTTTCATTGCTTTAATAATTGGCAATGGTGGGATCATTTCTACTAACAATAAATCTCTTGCATAGATTTCTACAATGTGGCAAAAACCAGGGGTTTCATCATGGAAGTAATAAATGTTGTGATGAAAAGCTGTCCGAGCCACAAAAAAAAAATACTATTAAAAATAATAAAAAAAATAAAAAGGAGCTAGTTACCATCAACTCTATGATCATACATAAAAATGTCTATATCACTCACTACTAACACAATTGGCAACTGGACTATACATGTTCCAGGTATGAGAAGAGGAGGATACTTTAAAAAAAAAAAAAAAATATGCAAGACTCGTTGCTTATACTAAAAAGTACTATAAAAAAAAAAAAAAAATGTTGAACTGTAAAAGACAACTTTACAATCGTGTTTAATTGAAAGATTGCATGCACGCACTTTAAAAAGAAATGCTTTAATGAAAGGATACAAATTACCTATCTTATTAAGATCTTTGGAGTATAGCTCTATCAGGGGGCAGACATTTTGGGGGCGAGATGAATGAAGATCTGAACCATCCAAGCCAATATTCTAAAAATTGCAGAAATGCTTTAACCCTTTCGCGACAATGGACATACCAGGCACGAAAAAAAAAATGTCCCTTGGTGACAATGGATGTAGCTCGCCACTGCTTGTGCTTTGACAAGCCCTGCTCTATTACAAGATGTTTAACAAAACACATTTGCGAAAGTCCCATACGATGAATCCTTTCAATGGGCTGCAAAGAACAGAACTTTCCTGGAGACAGTTTGGTTAATTTTTTTAGGAGCCAGGGAAATGGAACTTTACTATAGACTTCTTCTATGTAAAACAATCAAGTTAAGGATTTTAAGAGCCATGGCTTCTGGGATTTATCAAGCCCTGGAATAAACGGATCACTACAATTCTCATGACGCTCATCCAGTTGCAACGGGTGTTGCATTGCAATCAGATCTACCGGGAATCCAATTTCTTTACCTCCAGACATTAGCCAAGGAAGGACACCTTCCTTGGTAACTATTTATGTAAACTAATCACAGCTTTTATACGCCCAAGCTAACATATAAACATTTATTGCCATCTGAACGGACAGTTTTATTGCTGTGGAGTTCTCAATTACACTCATATACAGCAGGCATTCTAGACATTAGCGGACATCAGGATTAGGATCCCCAACCTGAAAGGTATCGCAATTACTCAATCAGGTTTTACCCTCAATTATGTAACGGTTATTAAATCACTGTTTGTTAAAATAACCTGGGCTGTAATACCTGCGGCCAGACTAAAATCGCTAGTAGGGTTGCCACCTGGCCGAGATTTTACCGGCAGGCTTGATGTCAATGCTAAGTCTATGGTGGCACCAGAAAGGCCGGTATTTTTACGTTAAAAGTGGCAACACTAGTGGCTAGGCCTTCAACTGCGACCGCAGAGCTGCAAACCCCCACGATTCCCCAGTAGCTTTCCAGAATGGAAGAGAATTATGGTTCTTGTTGTCCAGAAACAGCTGGTGGGCTGCAATTGGATGCCTAGTCCAAAGTATTTGTTCAAATAAAATATAATGGGGGGGGGGGGGGGGGGGATGCATAATAAAAAAAAATGGATATGACTTGTGCCAAGTCACCTACAGTAATTTCACCTCTCTCACCACAGATTGCACACTTGTGAATCATATACAATAAATAAGATTCATGACAGTGGAGGGGAGGGGGGTGGAGTATATGTGACGCAATT
This sequence comes from Pelodytes ibericus, assembly GCA_036172795.1. Taxonomy (NCBI): domain Eukaryota; kingdom Metazoa; phylum Chordata; class Amphibia; order Anura; family Pelodytidae; genus Pelodytes; species Pelodytes ibericus. Next base: position 182,295,717 of record CM069862.1, read on the forward strand.
GGTTATGTTTCGTATAATAAGCATTATAAAGCCGCACACACAACATAACCATGCCAGTCACACCTTTGTGGATGATACGGCCACTTTAAATATGTTTTTTCCCCCACAGGAAGCATTCAACCTTCACAAAATGTACTACTGAGCACACTAGGTGGAACTCTATATGCAGAACTGATATAAAAGTGATAACAGGTGCTTCAAGATCAACGCAGCAAAAAGAAATAAACAAAAACTGTTCTAACACACAACCCCCTGTGTACAAGTAAGAAATGGTTTCAATAAAAAAAAAAAAAATAGGCACACTGCTTTCTACACATATGAGGTGTGTGTCTGGGTGGGAAGAGTATATTAAATATTGTTTTACAGATCTGTCTTCTTATCCGTGCATGCATATATGACTGCTGAGCTAGTGGATGTCCACTTCCCTTGAATACAGGAATACATTTCCTCACATATATGTGTGGACAACAATGGTAGCGTAGAAGTACAGTGCATATAAAGTCTATGTGCCTTATGTGGTATTGATAGGTCTATGTATAAAGTGGATAATAAGGCAAAACGGGAGTCATTGTTGAATTGGTCCGTACCCAGAATCCTTTGCAGCACTGCATACTAGGGATTTCTGAGGTAAAAAAAAAACGTTCTACTTGCTTGATGGTTTTCGTAATGCTCTATCAATTACTGTGTTCTGCTCATTACAATAATGAATTAAAGATCTAAATCATTGTCAATACAGGCAAGTGTAAATTTATTCTGCATTGAGCAAAAAACGTATTGCTGGTGATGGAATGTAACGGGACGTTTAGTGCTGTGAAGCATATCGATCAGTAAAATGGACCCACCTGGGCCTTGTTGCTGATGTGTGAAGTGCTGAGCGTCTGATTCCCCTGCAGTTTACCGCTGGGCAGCGAGGAGTTTATGCAGGATTCCTGAGAGCCCACTCGGCTGTCGCCCGTTTGCCTGCAGCTCGGCTGCTTCGAGGTTTTGAAAGGGGTTCCGTCTGAGTCCTGAATGCACAGACGTTTAATGACTTTCTTCTAGGGGAGACATGTGTCATGCAAAGGTAAGCTGTCACCGCTGGCTGCACAGCGGCAGACATAAAAAAAAAAAAGTCCCAGAGAAAAACTAAAATAAATTTGTTCACTAACTTTCAAACAAAAACCAAACCTTAACCATCGTCTAGAAAATCTAACCGGATAGTAAAAGATCAGGATAGCTAAACTTTGATTGGTCTAGTAGTCATTGGAGAATTTGCGGTACAGAATGTTAGGATAAATGGAGACGGGATACACAACAGAACATTAAAAAATAAAAAACAGTAAGTGAAATATGTTCTATATGGTAAGGATGTAGGATTGGAATATTGCACGTAGACCTTTTAAAAATAGAAATGTTTTCATGAAAAAAAAAAAAAACATACAAATAAAGTACCTTGGGCTCAGGCCCATCTTAATCAGGACTCTAAAAGCATATCGGCCCCCCCTAATGGAGCTATAAGGACTCAATAAGGTGCTTTATTTGTATTCTATTATTAAAACATTTCTATGAAAATGTAAAAATAAAGAGAATTAATGCTCAGACAAAAAGGATAAATTGGAATATATGATAGTTATAAGTACAGTAAAACAAAAATATTATAGCATAATTATTTTCAATAAGAAAAGCACAGTAAAATGCTAAAATAATTCCAGCATAGAAAATAAAGCACAAATGTCTGAAATAAAGAAAACTTAAGACAATCAACATTGGATGTGACCTATCAACTGCAGAAGACACCGGCCACGTTTGGTCACCCAAGGTTTCTTCAGAGATAAGAAATGTGGTGTAGGATTGTTTATGGATGTAATTTCAGCATGATGGATCTTGCTTATACCAAAGCCACATTCAGTGGAAATAAAAGTTTTAAACGAACTGGTAATGTAGACGTTCAGATGAAAGATAGCTGCTACAGGATCTTTCATCTGAACGTCTACATTACCAGTTCGTTTAAAACTTTTATTTCTCAAAACTGTAAAATTCTTGAGAGATGGCCGAGAGAAGTTGAAATAGTAAGCACTAAAGACGCACATAACCTTCACTGCATCAACGTCTCACAAGACCTCAAATAGAACCGGTATCACCACTTTAAAGATTTGAATTGGGTTAAAAAATAAAAATAAATGAAAGAAATTGATATACAGTAGTAGTCGGAATTTGTAAACCTCACCTTTTCTCTGAATGTGGCTGTGGTATTAGCAAGAGAACTCAGAACCTGTAAACATCCATAAGGTCTTTATTGTACCATCTTCATACGCCACATATATTGAAGAAGCCTTCGTGGCGAAACGCATCTGGGTCTTAAAGTTGATCCGTCACTCAACTTCATATTGGACATTTGCTCTTTGATTTTCTATGTATGTGTTTTAATATTGCATTATGCTTTACGAATTACAGTGTTATCTATTTTTATCGCTGTCCTACTACAGTTGAGCAATAGGAACTGCTCTTTGTAGGTCATTCTTTTTACCCGTCACAGCTTACACCATTATTCCAATCCGAATAATATGCATAGTATATGCATAAATGAAAATAGCTCAAGACAGACAGGAATAGTGCTCCTAATCTTGCAGGTCTACTGTCATAATGTAGTAATTACCAATTTTCTCCAGACACTCTAAGCATGTACTTACCACATCGCTTGAGCTGGAAAGGGTGGAAGATGACGATGACATGGGACACGAGGAGTTGGAGGAGTGTTTACCGAGGGTTTCAGAGGTCTTATTTTTGGCCTGCCCTGGAGTAGTGTTTTGTTCAGACACATTATTGTTACACTTGTCTAAGTGGTGGTGAACATCCACTATCAAGGTCACCTCGTTGCCTGGGGAGAGAAAATTTGTGTTAGTGTAGTGAAAAAAAATGGACAACCAAGAACCTTAAAATCAGACCACTTGTCATCCATATAAAAAGGTGGATGACAAGGATGCCTTTGTGCAGGGCTCGACAAACCCCGGGCGCCAGGTCGCCATGGCGACCAGGAAATCAGACCTGGCGCCCGGGTGCTGTTTGTCACAGGCAGCCCTTGCCGGCTGCCATCCGTTTTACTTTCAGTGCGAGGGGAGAAAGTCTGTGCGGATCACACAGACTGTAAGCTCCGCCCCCTCGCGCAACACGCTGTAGTGCCGATTGTCACGTGACAACACGGCACTTAGCACGAACCAAAAGAAGCTCGGGCTCCAGCATAAATGTCCCCCTCCCCTGCAATGAGGTAAGCAGCAGGGAGGGAGGACAACGTAAGAAATACATTTTTGTTCTTTGGTCTGTGTGTATGTATGTGTGAATGTAACTGGCTATGTATGTATGTATGTATGTGTGAATGTAACTGGCTATGTATGTATGTATGTATGTATGTATGTGTGAATGTAACTGGCTATGTATGTATGTATGTATGTATGTGTGAATGTAACTGGCTATGTATGTATGTATGTATGTATGTGTGAATGTAACTGGCTATGTATGTATGTATGTGTGAATGTAACTGGCTATGTATGTATGTATGTGTGAATGTAACTGGCTATGTATGTATGTATGTGTGAATGTAACTGGCTATGTATGTATGTATGTGTGAATGTAACTGGCTATGTATGTATGTATGTGTGAATGTAACTGGCTATGTATGTATGTATGTGTGAATGTAACTGGCTGTGTATGTATGTATGTGTGAATGTAACTGGCTGTGTATGTATGTATGTGTGAATGTAACTGGCTGTGTATGTATGTATGTGTGAATGTAACTGGCTGTGTATGTATGTATGTGTGCATGTAACTGGCTGTGTATGTATGTGTGCATGTAACTGGCTGTGTATGTATGTGTGCATGTAACTGGCTGTGTATGTATGTGTGCATGTAACTGACTGTATGTATGAATGTGTGCATGTAACTGACTGTTTGTGGTGTGTGTGAATGTAACTGACTGTATGTGGGGTGTGTGAATGTAACTGGCTGTGTATGTGGCGTGTGTGAATGTAACTGGCTGTGTGTGAGGTGGGTGTATGCGACTGTCTCCGTGCGTTTATGATATTGTGATGTGCCGTTGTCTGGCTCCTAAATTTTTTAGCTGGCTCCTAAAACTAAATTAAATTTGTCAAGCCCTGCCTTTGTGACAAAAACACAATTTAATATACAGATTTGCTGTCAAAATCCCATGAAAACTCTCAGGAACCAGGATATGAATGGCAAGTGTGTGTTTGGGGAGCGGGGGGACTGCTCCTGTTCACTTCTTAATACACCCAGACGTAGGTTTGTAGGCCAAGCAGCATCCTCCTCGGATGAGGCTAATGCTAGCATCACTAGGATAGGATTAAATGCCCCAAGGTCAGATATGCTCTATATGCAAACCTCATACGCATGGATATGTAAGTGTCTTACATATGCATACATGTATATGTCCCTTGTGGACTCTACCTTGACACCCTTCCTCTCCCCTCATATACATTTATGAATCTGAGGTAGACAAGGCCAAAAATAAACACATTTGAACCCAACCAGCACTGTCTTTTTAGTCATTTATTTTGTCTTTCAATATCTGTACTGTACCTGTCAGCATAGCTGTCTTTCTCTGATAAGAAGGTATTGACTGAAAGTAACACCATGGACCACTAAATAGTTTTTACACCTACCCCTAGGGTTGCCACCTTTTCTACAAAAAAATACCGGTCTTGCTACTGCCTCCATAGACTTAACATTGGCCTCAGTAGAATTTTCTTTACTGGCCTTGTGGTAAAATACAGGCCAGGTGGCAACCCTACTCCCCTCCCCCCATGCCAAACCCCCCCCCCCCAGAATGTCTGCAATCCAGGACTGCTGTCAAAACATTGCTCTAGGGACTAACTTATTCATAAAAGTAAATAAAGATTAATTTTATCAGATCAAAACACACAATTATACCAGAATAAACATGGTACAAACTAGCGGAAGCAAGCCAAACACTCAATGTTGTCTGATCCTGCGGCAAACCAGGCAAAACATAAGGCCCAATCCCAATGGAGGAGTTTATGAAGGTATTAAAATTGATTTCAACCCTTGAATTATACTGCATAATTCTAACCGGCAAGGGGAAAAAATAGCTATGAGGGATGGAAGCCAGAAGTAAATAGCACTGAAACCCAATCTGGCAGGAAGACAAATAGAACAATTTTATAGTACACACTCTTGCCAATGTCCAGACTGACATGGTGTCAGTAAGGTTTCTCTGATCAGCACCAATAGGAGCAGTAGACCAATAAGAGGAGGCGCCCCGTCCAAAAGATTCTAGAAAGCCAATGCGGTAACTACATGTAATCAACAGGGGTGACTGGGGTATGTCATCTTCCTCTAGCATTGAAACAGGTCCATGAACTTAACTATGCAGGAATGGCCATCCAACAGTAGCAATCCATGCAGTATGTGGTGCGTTCAACAAATGTAGTTTGTTACAAGAACAAGATTTAAACCAGTGGGGTTTATACACCGACAGACAACGGAACTGTCAAAACTGATCATTAGTTGAAAAAGTCAACAACTTGTCTATGTTTCCAATTCAGCTATTTAATGTTGGATTAGTATTTTTTCGATTTAGCAAATCAGCTCGGCGTTTAGCGAGTCGACTTCCGTGCTTTTTCATTCAATGTAACAATCATGTAAGGGGAGGCATTGATAAAGTCATATATGCTAATGGTGTCCAGACAAAAGTTGGGCCCTAGTGCTTCAGCATTGGCACAGCCCATGTTTTACAAAAGAAGAAGAGTATCTGCCAAAGTCACATCTGCAGCTACAGCGCTGATAGCCATTATAAATTAATCGTTAACCTTACACTTTGCGGAGAACATTAAATGGACCCGAATGGACAGATGTATTGATTATGGGGCAACGATTTAAAAGTAATATCAGGAAGTATTACTTTACTGAGAGGGTAGTGGATGTATGGAATAGCCTTCCAGTGGAAGTGGTAGAGGTAAGCACAGTCAAGGATTTTAAGCATGCGTGGGATAGACACAAGGCTATCCTAGCTATAAGACCGGGGGACTAATAAAAGTACACAAAAAAAATTGGGCAGACTAGATGGACCGAATGGTTCTTATCTGCCGACATATTCTATGTTTCTATGTATTGGAACTGGAGGAGAAATCGTTATGAAAAGGCAAAAGGGAATAATAGCTTTGTTTTTTTTAGTATAGCAGCATCTGGTTCAAGACCAGAATCCTTACCGTTGTATGGGAGTTCAGACCTATTCCGTTGTCCCCACTGTTTTGATATCCAGTCTCGGTAAGTTACCACTTCCTGGGTCACTCTAATAATACGGCCCAAGGTGCTGTAATAAAGTTGAGAGACGTGTTACTCTGAATTTATGGAGATATAAAAACTTCTCTAGGACGACAGAAAGCTCTGAAATTTTGAGACAAATCACAGCACACTTTGTAGTATTAGAGCCGGTACTTCTAGTTATCCAAGTATGGTTGTCTCTTGCGCTCATTCGTTTGGGGGAAGGCTACATTTTTGATAATCTGGTTGTCAATGGAACATATGGCAAAAAGGACATTTCTCAGAAGGTACAAATAAATGGGTTAATTAACCCGTAAAAATGTTACTTTTCATGTCGTTTCCACCGCCACAGGTACACTACTAGTCTAAAGAAACTTTTACAAATCTGTGTGCAAACCTATAGATTAGAGATCAGCACAAATACAATAATAGGCGACAGATGTATACATACAAGATTTAGAATACAAACTTCGTTAACACAGATAATAGATTTAATAAGAAGTTAGCACGACATATTTAAATTGCATATTCACATGCATTGCAATGCCACATTTGTACAGATCCCCATTTGACAAGGCTGTATGTGACTCATACAGAAGCTTAAAATTGCACATAAACAGCAGATTGGGAGCATGGAAGCAATTACCATAATGGCCACAGAGGAGTCTACAACCTAGACAGATCACATGATCTTGAATAATTTGCAGCGGTTTAAATATTCTGTTTCTTAAAACTGTACTACTATTTTACCAATAAACAGAAAACAATTAAGTTGTTTTTTTAAAACTGAGAATACATTATTTCCCCACATATATCCATTCTAATCAGCAGAGATTGTACACAGCTCACAGACTGAGCCATGACATGTGTGACACAAGACATGTGCACTGCAGCTTTGCAACCTCTGTCATTGGTAATATCAGGCTGATTTGGAAGAATACAATTTTATAAAAAAAATAAAACCTCATTAAAATTTAAAAAAAATAAATAAAAATTGTGTATTTCTTTAACCCCTTTGCAAAAATGGACGTGTCAGGCACGTCCAGCCGGGAACTCTGTTTCCGCCACGTCCTGCGGTGAAATGAGCGGTTTTCCCGCAAAAACCGCTCTGACTGTGCTGCCCTAATAACCAGCACCGACATTCCACCTCTTGGGCACCCACGATCGCCATACTGCAGGGCTGTGCCCTCTTGTGGTCTGAGCTTCAGAAGTGAAAAAAATAATTCACTTCTGACGCTCTGAATGTGTTGCTTGACTGCCCGTAGAGGCAGTAAGGAACATTGCAATGGAAAAAAAAAAAAAGGCTTAGCTTAAATCTAGGCTTAGGGTTAGAACAGCTGTTAGGGTTACAATTAAATTAGGGTTAGCACATGGGATATGGTTAAAATAAAATTAAAATATATTAAGGGATTGAGTAGGGGTTAAATTTAGGGTTTGGGTCAAAAGGTCAATACTGAAAAAACTTTGGTTTTTGTCCCATAACTAGCGAAAAAAACTGCAGAAAAACCATGGAAAAAAAACATATTTCTGAACTCGGGACAACATTTGGAAACAATTTAGATGGGGTCTTTTTTAATGATTGTATTTAGGTCAAAGTGTATAGTTCAAAGTTAGAACGTTTTTTTTTACATTTTTTCATCATATTTTATGATTTTTCTTGTAGTAAATGATAAGATATGATAAACATAATGGTATCTAATGAAAGCCCTTCTTATGAAGATAAAAACATAATTTGTGTGGGTACACTATGTGAGAAAGAAGAAAATTACAGCTAAACACAAACACCCCAGAAATGTAAAAACAGCCCTTGTCACCAAGGGAAAGTCAAGGTCAAAAGGTCTTGCCACAACAGGGTTAATTGGGAAAATATGATCTTTAAATGTCAACACCCTAAACCATTACAGAACCTGCAAAGCAAGTGGTGCCATGCAGCATACTGCAGAGACTAAGCAAAATAATTAAAAGGGAAGTAGCAAATACAAAAGATTCAAATGAGATGCAATTTCATATTCCGTACCTTTCGGCCTCATTGTTGGGATAGAACTTGGCGATGGGTGACACAGCATGGCTTAACACAACATAAGCGTAATCAAAGGCCTGCTTCACCTGCATGGCTCCGTACGAGCTGCGACCCACATCGTTGCCTTGAACAAAATCAAAAGAAATCCAGTTTTTAATGTTATGGGTCAGGTCGGCACAAAAGTCTGTGCAGGCAAACGGCAAATTCACATATGCCAGCACTCATGGCGATTATGAGAATTTTGCAGTTACAATAAAACAATGGCTTTCTCCCAAAATGTAAAAATGGTGCGATCGTAAGAACATATTCAAATCTAATAAATCTGGAGATGCACAATTTTAGATCCTACAAAAAAAGGAGGGTACAAATTCTTAAACTGTACATCCAAATTAAACTTGGAACATTTAAATTACATGCACCCAGAGATTTCACTTTAACAAAAACGTTGTATTAATATAAAAATAAATACATTGGGCTTGCTCTGTGTAATACGTATGAGATCACTATGCGGTAATAAGGCACTCTCATTATGATGAGACAGCACAAGCTTATTTACTCCTTGACTATACATTTGCTTGCGATTCTACTAAAATGATGGAGAAGTCATTTTGCAAGCTCTGAATTCCAATTTAGGTACTTTACAGTCATTTAAAGAAACACACAAATAAAAGAAAGGAACCGAAATACTGGGACAAGGGGACAGAGGGGAGAGAATAGGTTTCCATTTGCACAACTAACTGGAGGAAGAACAGCTTACATTTCCAAACAATTACAGGTCTGTAGCACTGAGCTAATACTTTGAAGAGGTCATTTTTTAATTCTGCTTACCAGGCTGCAATGGATCTTCGATGTACAGCATGGATGGTCTGTAACCGTCTAGCATGCTTTTCTGCACGTCGTCCTTGGCTACATACGAACCCCCGTCTTTTATCCGTATTCCAGTTTTCAGGTAATTAAAATGCCTTCCGTATAGCTCAAAGAACTCGATGAGCAGAACACCATAGTTGGCATCTGGGCGACAGGCATCTTCCCGCGGATGCAACTGCAGAAGAATCCAGATGTTACATTAACGTTTATTTAAGTGGTGCCCACAATTGAGGCAGCTCATGGTACAGAATAGAATGGACGGTTACAAATCAACTGATACAAACTAGGGCACAAGACAAGGAGAAGAGGCCTGCTCATAATCTAGAGGAAATGAGACAAGAGATGCATTGTGGGTATGTTTCAAAAATCCATTCTGGGTCAACGATCCAAAAGGAACCTTCGTTGGCTTCCGTGGTAATTGCTCCATTTTTAAACATTGCCGCAGAAACAATGAATAAATAACCCCCACAGTGGTTGAAATGGTAGGAAAGACCAATGAAAAGTACATTGAGTGGGGCTATGCTAAGTAGGCCAGGGCTTGACAAATTTAATTAGATTTTAGGAGCCAACAAAAAAAATTTAGGAGCCAGACAATCATGCAAGCATACACGCAATTCATAAACACAAACGCCTACTTTACATATACCCATATATACAGACCCCTCACACACACCTTCTTTACATATACCCATATATACAAAACAACTCACACACACCTACTTTACATATACCCATATATACAAAAACCTCACACACACCTACTTTACATATATACAAACATCTCACACACACCTACTTTACATATACCCATATATACAAACACACAGGATGTCACATGACGACACTCGGCACTCAGACACGTGTTACATGAGGGGGCGGAGCTTCAAGTCTGTGCGGATAGCACAGACTTTACCCACTCGCGCTCCAAAAAAATGTAAAAAAAAATTTTTTAAAAAAATGTGCCTCTTTTGGATAGGCGAACTTTCAGGGTATTTTTAAAAGTTTAATAGGGAGGGAGAAAGTTTAATGTTCTGTTACTGCAATTTAACAATATTAAACGCAGTTGAAGGCGGGTGCAAATCTAGCAAACACACACACAAACACACGATTTTAAAAAGGTCCATGGCAAGTTTACTTTATATGTATATATTAACCGGTACGGCAAATCTCGCAGTAAATTTATTTGTTATAATAATGCATTTGGAAGAACTCACCTGTAGAAAGCTGACAGCCATTAAAAAAAGACTGTAGGAGCCTATTCCCCCAGTAAATACTTCATTAAGATCCCTCTGTAACAAGAACTGCTTTAAAACCAGCACCAGGTAAGGAAGGACCGGATATTTCTGAAAGAAAGAAGTAGTAAAATAGACGTAGCCATCAATATTTCATTTAAAAAAAAAAAAACCTTATAAAAGGCCTAGTACAGTCATGGCAAGCCCTATTATGCCAAAAGAAAACAACAGCAGCAACTCACAACCAAATATGGAAAAGCAGACAAATCCCAAATAAACTAGAAAAAAAAAAATCACCAAAAAGGGATCTGTCAAATTAACTGCCAAAGCAGGCACGAATAACAGAACAGGAAATAATCTACAACTTGGCTAGTCCCAACTCCCCTATTCATGGCTTATTTTTGAAAGTCCCCTCTAGTGAATACTACTCCTTGTGTGGAGAGCTTGGTGCATTCACATTTTAGTGGGTTGGATTCTTCCACTAAGTTTTTGATTTGAGGGTAGCTCTCCCTTAGCGCGGTTCGTTAGCTTTAAAATGTATTACCAACCTTGATAAAATCCCTGATGAGCTGGGCAGCTTTCACCCCATTCTGTACATTAAAACTGATGTCCACTTTTACTTCGGTGAAGGAATCAGTCAATTTAATGATTGGTACCTAAATAAACACAAGAAACCATACATAAAACATTCTGTACACAACAGCATATGCAAAAAAAAAAAAATGGATAACAATGTATTTTTTTTTTTTTAAATATAAAACCTGCTAAGGGGAAGCTTGAAGGGATACTCCCACCAAAAAATTAAAACAGTTTATTTTTTTTTTATTTTGCAATGTTGATTTCAGATGTCTTTTTGTTATGCGAGTTTATTTGATTAAATATTTTACTAAACATGTGTGACTGGGCGCCACCATTTTGTGAATTAAAGTGTTTTTGTGTGCCACCCCCCAGTGACTTTACAGCACTAGTATATCACTTTGGGGCTGGGGGAGCAGAATGCAGTCAGTAAACCTGCATTAAATGGGAGGGTAATGTAACTATTACATCACAAGGGGGTGGAGGTTTTGATCCTGTTTGATCAGGTCAAACTCCTCTCAAGTGATAGAAGGCAGGTTTAAAAAAAAAAAAAAAAAAAAAAAAAAAAAAAAAAGGTTGTACACAGCCACCTAGTCCTACCCACTAGTGATACACTGGTAAGAGAGTAAGAGCGTAGGGGCCTATCTTGACAGGCATGCTGGCTTTGGCCACAGTTGGGACTGTGACAAACTGAGACTTGCTGGAAGAATTGAGACTATTGCATCATGGGTAAAATTCTCAAAATAGATGCTGGAGACAGACTACTTCTATTTTTACTTTTAAATGCACTGAATTCAAACATAGAAGAAAAACAAACTGTGGCATATGTCTTATATATGTTTTTTGTTTTAAATGCACATGTAATCCAGTTTCATCTTATGTAAATGGTAGTGTCCCTTTAGGAAATCCAGAGATTTCATTTACTTTTATATTAAGCCAGAAGAACCTGCCCAACTCACTGTGGCTTTGTCAAGGACTTTGACTGTGTTTTCATCAGCTACTTTGTGTTTCCGCAGAGCTTCTTCCAGAGTCCACAGAGGTAACGTCTCCCATTTTCCAAACACCACAAGGTCAATGTCACTAAACAAAAGAATGAAAGGTCATGGATAATGAAAATGCTGCCAAGTCTGTACCTACTTTTTCCCCTAAAAAAAACCCCAAACAAACTCACCCAAGGGAGGACTAAACAGAATATGTTGGCGATAAGAATCCGTCTGCCCAATTTAATCCCTGGGCTTAATTTATATCTAGGATAGCCTTTTACCTACCCCCCACGCATGCTTAAACGCCTTCACCTACCCTCTCATAATACAGATATTAGTTAAAATTTTGGGGAGCAAAAGTTTAAAAGTATGTCCTATTATTGTGTTAGTTTTTCTTGAAGGGACCCAGGGAACATGTCTATACATAAAAGAAAATATCTAAATATATAATATATATATATTTTAAATAAATAAAAATTTCCCTCTATAAATCAACTTTCTCCAAAAATGATCTGTAGTTAAATAAATGGGATCTTACCTTGTAGGAAGATAGAGTCCGGTCTTAAAGCTTCCAAATATTTGCACCTAAAATATATTTCGACAAAAATAAATAAATAAAATACACAAAAAGCTTTTCCAAAACATTTCACAAGGGAGTGTGTATGACTGAATCTATTACATTGCCCTCTACAGGGAACAACTGGGACTGGAATTTTTGAATTCAATATTCTCACCGTGCTCTCGGAACAATTTATGACTTTAAAACTACAATTTTACCTATTCTTTTCATTATTTTTGTGGGAGGGGTTTGTTTGAAATGGTTGATGAACTTTGTACTAGATATTTCTTAACTGTCAAAAATAGTTAAAATACACACACACACACACACGTTTAGATCAGTGGTAGACATCCTGAGGCCTTCCAGTTAATGAACTAGATCTCCCATAATGCTCTTTCAGCTAAGGGGCTGGCAGAGGAGTATGGGAAATGTAATCCTTCAACATCTAAAAAAGGGCCACAGGATGCCTACACCTCTGGTTTAGATAATAGAATTTAGGGAGCTCAGCTTCAACCATATCTGCTAAATCACCAGTTCAGCGTTAGTCTAAGTCCGGTGCTTAGGTTTTAAAGTCTGGACATTCTAAAGTGCTCTCTCGATATATAATGAATAATCTTTTTCAAGCAGTGTAGGGGCCGCACAAAATAAAAAAATAAATAAAAACAAAAAACACCTTGAGGACCACATTCAGCCTGTGGGTCACCAGCTGCACATCAGCATTCTAGATCAGGGGTGTGGTCCAGCTGTGGTGAACTATATCTACCCTACTCTCCATCCCGCCTCTTAGCTGACCAAGCATTAGGCCATCAGCAAATACAGAGCTGGTGTGCAGGCCAGCTGAAACCTTAGGAACTCTGACAAAACAGCTTTGTAAAATACTGCGGTTATTCTCCATAAGTATGGAAAAAGGACAAAACTGTCACATTGTCTATTACAAATATGTTTAATAAAAATGAATTTGGACCCTTAAGGCAGGAAGGTTATGCAATGAAGTTTATTGTGCTTGTGCAGGAAGCTGGCAGACTGAGAAGACCCCCTAGTATGGTGCACATTAGCGTAACAATCTTTATCAACTCTATTACAGCAAATAGCTAAGCCAGGTTAATAGGACATTAGAAGCAATCGCTGCTCATATTCCAATGTATGATTGTGGACAAATACTGCCATGGATGTCAAACATTTCAGTCTACAGAATATGTCACAAGTGATCATATTTAAAACTTGTATTCCTAATGAAAAGGTTATTGTTTTATTGTGCATCTTTTTAGTCTATTGCAGTGGCATATTAACTTGTGTCACACACACACACACACACACACACACACACTTACGTCTGCATTTGGCCACAGCTCCTTAATGACGTTTTCAATTCGATTCACAACCTCCATCCTCATTTTCTCCTCTTCCGGTCGAGGGGACATGTATTTGTAAAAATCTATCATCTCTTCATGGAGTCTACAGGTCAAGAAAGGAGAAAGGGAAAAAAAAAAAAAAAGGATACTTGAATGCTTATGTTATACTGCCACGTGGATGCCCCCTGAAAGAGACGTTTCTCATATATACCACATGCCTTCCTCCCGTCAGTAAATCAATCTGGGCAGTGAGGTGGTCAGGCGTGGGCGCTTAGATGGGTAACCAGAGCACATATATAAATGTGCTCCTCCTCCATTCTCTGACAGAGGGGAATTTGTGAGGTGTGTGTACAAGGACAACCGTCACCCCCAAAAAAGTTCTGATTAATTAAAATATTATATTAGATCAAGTGTGGATATTTAAATAGAAATGCTTTAATAAAAGAACACAAGTAAAAGTAGCTCACTAGGCCTAGTGCCATGTCACTTCTATGGTCATTAATGGGATATTTTTTAGTTACACGCCTGGCATGTTAACTGTGATGAAGGGGTTAATAGTATTATAGTATTATTTGACATAGATATCCATGTTTTCCCTATGGTGCCCTAAGGACGTGATCAGAAGTGTCACCTAGCCACCTGTGCATTAAAGGAACATTAAATTGAAGGAAGCAAGGGTTAAAACAATACAAGTGCCGGTAGAATTGTGTAAACCCGACGTGTATCTTGATACATGCGGGTTTACTAACTGCTGTGTCTCAAATGCGAGGCACAGCAGTTCCTGGTTATCGCGTGCACGCGCACAGACGAACAGAGCGGGGGCTCGCCCGCTCTGACAGCTGAATGCGAGGGTCTCTTGTTGCTAGCACAGCGAGAGACCCTCGTTTTTGCATGGGATCAGCAGGGGGACCTCCTGCTAATCTCATGCAAAAACGAGGGTCTCTCTGCGCTAGCAGAGAGAACCAGTCTCCGAACAGACAGCTGCCTGATTCCTATGGAAGCATGGCAGCTGTCAGTCAGAGGATAAACTGGCGTGTACTATCAAAAGTACATCATCATACTAGGGGCAACTAACTTTTCACTTATGCTTTCACAAGTGAAAAAAACATTTAGTGTCCCTTTAAACTCTGCCACCTGCATCACACCCCTCAACAAAATGTTCGGAAGAAAACCCATCACTGCCAGTGTGCAGCAGAGACTAAGTCCAATGCGTTATCACCTCAGGCACACAAACCACTATATTTCAAATGAGTACCAATCAAACACTACGAACACTCATTTTTTCAATAGCAGGTTATCTCCAACACTGAAAGGGTTAAAAAAAAATGATCTTCTTACCAGTGTAGCAGGGGGGGGGGGGGGGGGGAGAGAGAGGAGGGTATAAACAGAAACTAGACAATGGTAAAGAAACAGAGTAAACTGGAGAGAGGTCGACCGGATACAAGGAGAAAATCTAAGGGATACTGGCCAATAGGATGAAGTAAAAACAAAATAGTAGTTGGAAGACGCAAAGGGAACCTGGGAAATCCCATAACAAAAAATGTGTAATGGCAAGGGAAATGGTAAAATAAATAATAATAACCAGTATAAGGTCATCCATTCTGGCAAGTAAGAATAGGTAATAAAAAAAATAAAAAAAACAAAAGCACTACTCAAGGTAGCTGTTGCTTTTTCTCTGTGGTAAAAGTGGCCCTGGTTCCTTAGCCAACCCGAAAAGTGTTGGAAATACTGGAGGTCATAACCATTTCCTGGGATATATGGATTTTTTTTTTTTTGTTGTCTCTAGGTGTCGATGCCATGTATGAACTCTACAAGGGGTAAAAATAACCAATCTGCTGTGTGACATAACTGCACTAACAGCTGGTAGAGACAGAGGAATTCCCAAGTGCACTATTTATAAAGTGGATCCCTGGAGCAGAAAGTCCAGCTTGACACAAAAGGCATTTTTCACAGCTTTGCAGGAAGACACAGACAGACAGATATTTCCAAACAAAAATTACAGGAGAGATTGAACCAGCATCTCTTTGCGAATCAAAAATAAGCAATTTTCATCTTGCTTTCTGGAGTAATAACGGTTTAAAAAAAATGTGAAGAGGCAAATAAAAGCCACAGGTATCCGTTTTATAGAGCTGTGATAATCTGCGTCTCATACATCGTTAGATTCCGCTCACTGTAATGTTTGTGAAGTAAACTCGCCAGTCACCAAAATACCAATGGCCTGAGTCACGAATGCAGCTTTAGGAATCACAACAGTTTCCTTTTTGCAGGAAACGAAACAGATTTTCCACGCCTGAGGACTTTGAAAAGGGCTGTCCCACAAAAGATATTTATGGAAGTATTTACAACGCCTGCCTTCAAATCTGTCTACAGCCACACTTGAGAAAAAGAGAGAGTGAGCAAGAGAAAAAACAAATCTCTATCAACAGGAAAACCATAAAACTAGCCTTGTAAGCAGATTAAGCTGCACAGTGTAAATTTAGTATAAGAACATTCATCTTTAACATGTAAAATAATCTATGGATCTGCTGTAGGGAAGAGATTTAATGTGTTTGTAAATGTACTTGATTCATTAAGGAATTTAGATCTACCCTGCTATTTCATTGGCAGCTGGATAGGTACAAAAGCTGGACAGACCAATGCAATTAACCATGTAAAGCATGCTTCCCAAATGCTTCCGAGACAGACTGCCTGGTTCTTTACTGCTGTTGTGACAGACTTTGAAACACAAGGGGCAGCAACATGGGAAGGGAACAAACACCTAATGCATTTGATAAAGGATATTAAAAGCCAGAGGACTACACAATTAGGTGTCAGAATTTGTAGGGCAGGGAGCTTTAGTGAGCATTGAAGGTGAGGGGTGATTTGAAAACATTAGAAACATCCGATTTAAAAAAGGACAACTTCAGTCTGTCAAAAGCATTGAACAAAAACTAAATACCTATTAAAACAAAATCAAATTTATTTTGTTCATTTATATTAATTCCATAGTAGTTTAGGCTGAAAAAAAATACTTGCATCCATCGAGTTCAACCCTTTATCTATTCCTTATTTACTGCGGTTGATAAAAAAAAAACAAAAAAAAAAAACAAGAACATTCCCTTCTTTCAGAAGTATGTATGGGCCCATATTTATATTTCACTTTTCTTCATAACCAAAAACTTTCCACCCCCTTATTCAATTAGCAGCCCTCTGCTGCACCCTCTAGTTCCATAATGTCTTTTTTTTTTTTTTTTTTAGATAAGGCCCAGAATTGAACCACATATTCTAGTTGGGGTCTTACCATGGACCTGTAAATAGGCAGATTATTGGCCTTTGCAGCCCCCAGCTGGCACAGTGCACTACTGCCAAGTCTATTGTCTACAATTACTCCCAAATCTTTTTCATTAGATTTCCCCAAGGAAACACCATTTAAACTATAGGTTACATTATTATTATTATTATTATACTCAAAATGCATCATTTTACATTTGTTTACATTGAATCTCACTTGCCGTTTATTCTTTCGTGTTTCTTTCCCCAATACTCACGCATACAACCTTACCTCCCAACATTGCCCCCTGGCGAATCGGGACACCGGTGAGCACAGTCAGGGGAGGTGAGTGACAGTGATTGTGGAAGGGCAGTGACTCAAAACGGAGTGTCAATGGCTTTAGATCCTGGTATCTGAAGCCAGGATCACAACTGCGGTCCAGAGCCCCGCTGAGCTCTACCTCTATCCCAAAAAGCAGGACAGAGGTAGGACACAGTGGGACAGACCTCCCAAAAATCGGGCCATTCAGTGCAAAGCAGGACAGTTGTGAGGTATGCAAGGTGTCTCCCTTGGCCCAGTTAAGACATGGCTATTGTCTTGGGTGAGAGGCATAGTGGAGATCAATTGAAAAACAAATAGTCAGAGAAGCACACCAAAATGAGTTGTCAACAACAAGAAAAAATAAACAACAAGGTGCATCACCCCAAGGGGCGTCCACTATACACCCCCAATAGGTAGAGTAACAGAGTTCTCTATAGTGGAGATCACTGCATTTGATGACACCACTCTGCTTATGTTCTGTGAATTTTTTTAATATATTTCTTGCATGTTTAAATCTGGAGCATGATGCCCCAAATAAAAATAAAATAATAGTTTGAGACTTTACAAAGATTTGTCTTTGGCAGCCAAACTGACCAATTCAGAGAAAGAGTTTTTCCTATAAGCACATTCTACAAAACAAAGAAGAGTTAGGCACAGACTATGAAAAACATAACGTTGTATAGTGTAAAAAGAAAAAAAAAAAGAAGGTCGGAAGGGTCAATAATCTGGTTTGCCCCCCTCGGCATTGAGGGGGATTTTCATGGTTATCTTTAAATTCCCAGCCCTCACCCCATTTCTCCTTTGCTTTCCATTTATTATGGTTTGATTTAGGTTTGTGAATTAAATCTACATTTTGCCAAATATTTTTTTTTTTTATTTAGTTATTTTATGTGTCGGCTCTATTACATTTATGTTTCTGTAATTGTTTTGTGTAAACCGTAACTTACGATTCACCTTACTGCTCTGGTTTTTCTGCATTAAATTGGAAAATTTGGAAATTTCAATTAAAAAAAAAAAAAAAATAGAAGAAGAATGTTCCATCTGTGCACTGTGCTAGTCAAAATGATAGCAAATATAAGATAAGAAATTATTTGAAACTGAAGTTTTACTCTCCAATCCACTTGCGGATACATAAAACTGAAAGGTCCCTGCGTTATCACATCATTCAGTGAATTGGCCATTTTACTTACTCTGTTCAGTAATAACCTCACCTCTATACACAACTGGCTCGACATTCATGAAAAAAAGTTGCATTGCCCAGATTTTTAAACCTTCTGCATCAGAGATTTGGGTTGGTGCTCGATTTCATGTTTGCAAGCCAAATGTAATTTATTTTTCGGAGAAGCGCCCACACAAGAAGATGTTTTTCCAATCAAACTTTGAACGTTCAAACCTTTGTGCCCATGACTCAGCGCGCGCGCACACACACACACACACACACACCACTGCTTCAATGTCACAATGATACTGTATAACAAAATGGGGGGAAAAAAAAAAAAAAAAGGAAAAGAGAAGAGAAGAAAGGTTGAGTTTGAAAACCAGCGCTAGGCCGTTGTGCAGCTAGGATAGGAAATAATGATACACTGTTAACCTCTCCTGCTGTTTTCAGGGCTTTGTGATCATATCCATCAAGGTCACAAAATAACAGACAGAAGACTACGCAATATGCGCTGATTACAAAATGGATTCGGATCGGGTATAATAGTCTAATTGAAAGGATCCCCAAAATTCGGCTACGCGACTTGGATCCGAATTGGCTGTTTGGACGGTTCAGAAACAGAATCCTTGTAGTCTTTCTGTTCGGTACATTCTTGCCATTTAAAGCCTATAATCTGGCTACACAATATGAGATCAGCACTGAATACAAATTTGGATTTAGGGATTGATTGCCGCATTACGGACATTAGGATTTCCCCTACTCTGAGCAGGAGAACTGAAATAAATATAAATCCAAAAACCTAATAAAAATAAAACCTCCATAAATTAAAAAAAAAAAAAACAAACATTTTTTTTTTTTAAACCCTGCCTCCCAAAAATGTAGGCTGTCCGCCAAATTAGGTGCCTTTAATTCCACCTTCCCCATTGGTTTGGTTTTGAAAACAAACAGCCAATCAGATGCTGTGGATGGGGATCGAAGGTGTCATGGATCAACGCTGACACAGGTAATAGGTAGCGGTGTGGGGGAGGGGAGTTAGGACATACATTTTTATTTTATGTTTATGTAGCATGGGGTAATTTGGCATGCATCTTTAAAAGTACATGCCATTATAAGGCTCAAGTTCAAGGAGTCTTCTGTATATTAAAAGTAGCCAACTGTTATTTCTACCGTTCATTGGTTCTTTAAGACATCATTTGTGAAATCATAACAGTGACAGGGTGTTAGAAGTAGCATGTGTTTTACCACTGACCTGTGTGGAAGAAAAGTGGCTCTATAAATCTACCACCATAAACAATCACATTCCTGGAATGATTCCACCGCTATAACTGAAAATCGGATACATTCAGTTTAATATGTGAATGTTTTTGTAGCACAACCTCTCTAAGAACAGTTACTGTTCAGAAAAGAAGATCAGCTGTCAGCAGCCAGACAAAATGTGTTATTTCCCCATGCTGACCCAATGCTAAGATTCCACCAGGGGAAATGATGCAAAATGTCCTCTGCGCCTAATCAAAAAAAAAATGAGCGAAGGTATGTTTGAAATCTTACTCCATTTTATAATATTTTAAAAAAATTGAGTTTTTAAAAAATAGAGAAAGCATTTGAGGGTGATATGGTAAACATTACATGGTGCCCGTTATAGAGAGAAAAAAAAAAAAAGTTAAACATTGCAGGGTTAACAAAGTGTGCAATTTTATCCTTTTATTGGTGTGCGCATGTATGATGCCACAGTGTACAATCCTCAAAAAGTTAAGTCGATATGCTGTGGTTATAAAAGGGGGGGGGGGGGGGAGGTTGAGGACCAAACTTATTGCTGATCCCTCACCACTTATAGTGGTTAAAAGACTGAAATTAGTTCATGTGAATATAATTAACATGAATATCAGATAGTTGCATAACTGCAGATAAGACATCTATGTGACAAAAAGTGAGTAGTCTTATTTTAGGGAATTAAAGGTGCACTCCAGACATCAAATTCGTGGGAATCCCGGTTTAAAATGTTTCCTGCTGTTAGGGTGATTTGTTTATATTTGCTTTTGTTTACATTACAAGATGATCAGTTCAGGTGGACTGGGCCCTCTTGTGTTGAGCAAGTACAGAAACAGGGTCATTCAGAAACTGGACAATGCCTCACATTAAAAGAGGCATATCAGAGTTTAATAATGATTCAGAAATCAAGCATGACGTTGCCTTAACAGATTGTGGTCCTATTCAGAGAAAACCTGCAATAGCCTAAAAGCAAATGAAGCAAGAAAATATGTGAACATTATGTATTATTATGCATTAATGTGATGCTTGGACACCCAGATAGGTTAGTCAGGCCCGTAACAGGTGTTTGTTTGTGATAGACAGGGTTGGATGAAAAATAGCCAGAACTTATGCAATTCTACAAACATTAATGCAACATCCAGGAGTTTAGAGACCTTCACATCAGTTTGTATCTGGCTGCACGCTACAGTCCCAATCTGTACAGTCAAAGATCATGCCTGGTACAGAGCACTTGGCTTATGGCATACCTGGCAGCATTTGGCTCACCTCCAAATGGCAGACCTACAATCCGAGCCAAAAAATGATTAGCATTTATTATATATGTTGGCCTATTATCCATCCACTACCCAAAGTTGGCATCAGGGCAGTGATAACTAACTAGGCCACGGTCTTTAAAAATGTTAAAATAACTTAAAAAAAAAATAAAAAAATGAAAACCAATTTTTGCTCTTTGCTATGAGGTCATCACAATCCCCCCCTCCCCATAATCAGTGTTTATCCAACTATTGTTCTCTTTCTGCTCAGGACATTATATGATCTGTCACTAGGAGTTTGTGGGATGAGAGCATATGCCACAGATTGCAATTTGTAAGCATTTTGCCTGGTACTAGAGTGTTTTTAAAAATACAAATTTAACTGGCCCAAACAAACACTCATTTTAGAGGGGGGAAATCACATGTAATCCACATTCCATCAGTGTAGAGACACAAAACAAAATAACCTGCTAATAAGACTATTTTTAAAATAAACTATTTTGTGAATCTATTTTAATATAGTCTGCAGTTTCTGTAAGTTATGTTAACCAGATGAAAATAGTTTTAAGGGATCCAGTGCTGGTATATTGTGTATATCACAAACCAAACATAGAAAATAAAAGGTAAAGTAAATAAACCAGTTATTGTGTTATTTACTGACACTAAACAAATCAGTGCGACACAAAACACCCCTGTGCACAATCAGCTGCAGCTTTTCCCTTTCAGTGTCATCTGTGAAGGTGCACACAGCACTCACTGCTCTCATTTAGTGTAACACTGCTATTACAAGGACTTGGTTTATCCTGTGAATAACCGACAAAAAAAAAAAAAATAAAGATACACAATCAAATCAGTTATTAGAATTGCACATGGGGTTTAGGAGTGTCGGTGGTGTTTGTTTATGACATCATTCAATGGGAAATTTAAGTCACAAAGTGAGGTCACCAAATACATTTAAAGCAGCAGTTCCACTCAATGTACTTTCGGTATGTTGTACAGGTGTGACATTATTATAACAAGATTTATCTGTCTTACATTGAAAATAATTCCCCCGGGGCCTCAAAATTCAGTGACGGCCAATAACAAGGCTTGGAAAGAGGTGTTACAGTTACTATACATCTATTACAATTCAGTTGCGGTTTTTAGGAGACAGATGAGGAACACACAGATTAGACAGCTCTGTTTCTATCTCTGTTACAAGATGCGGTACGGACCGTGTAATGGGGACAATGTGTTTCCCCATTGAAACCCAATCTTAATTTTATGTATTTCTGGAATCATAAATAGTTTTTATTCTTATAAACAAATGTTTAAACTATGAAATCCCTTTAAAAAGTCCAGATTTCGCCACTGGATAATCGACTGCACATTTATCCAATGGGCTGCAAAAAAGGCCCACTGCATGCAATCAGGTATCACGGAGGGGGAAAGCCAAGCTGCTTTTAGTATTGGATGCTCAGTCATCACTCACCCTTGCGGCTTGTATCCATGTGTGCAAGGTTTTCGCTTAGTGCCTCCGTGCCAATATGGTATATTTAGAGTGGCAAATAATACGCAAGACCAAGTACACAAGGGTCAAGTGCCTGTGCTGGAAGCCCCACAAATACTAAAACCAGTGTGCATCTGTCTAAAGTCCCAGGGATATTAGTATATAGGAGGGAGATATTTTTAAGAGGCAGTTTGACTTTCTAAGGTGAGAGAAAAGGCATAAACCAGAGTTTTTGCAATAAAAATATACATTTTAACTTCATTTTACAGCTTAGAAAGGTACACTGCACCCCTACATAGAAATAAGGGATGCATTGGGAATGCACATGGGCCATGCATAATGGTTAAATATATTTTACACTGAGTTTCTTTTATCTAGCCACTTGTTTACGGACAATAAAATTGGCGTATTAAAACAGAAATGATTCGCGCCCGTGTCTTACTACTAGACATTTCTCAGTGAAGTTCCAATAGAAACAGTGAATAAACGGATAAGCCCTATAAAGTGAACAAAGTGCAGCAGACACTAGTGCTTTTCCCTACGAAGGGCACAAGTTAGTAAATTGAAAGATAGTGTTGCACAAAGTGAAAATATTCAATAAAATAAAAAGTAAAAAATAAATATACTTATCAGAAGTAAATAGGATGTTCCAAATGTGGATATGTATAAGAAAAAAAGAAATACAAACACAATGTGCAGTATTATAAGCAAGAGGGCAGGTACGGTAATATTCTATTTATATCTTATCTACATCTTTGGAGTACATCATCCCCCTGACGAATGAGCTACAGATACGGATATCTGATACTACATTTGTGGATCATAGGACTTTAAGTCCATCTGCCTATCATACTTAGAGCCGGTCATTTAGGCTCTACACTGTGCGAGTGCATCTTCATTGGGGGAAATATTACCTGTACCTGCCCTCTTGCTTACAATACTGCACATTGTGTTTGTATTTTTTTCTTTTTTATATATCTCCACATTGGAAACATCATATTTACTTCTGATAAGTAGATTTTTTTTTTTACTATTTTATTGAATATTTTCACTTTGCGCAACACTTTATTATCTTTCAATTTCTCCGTGAAGTATTTCTCTCTTATGCTACCTCATTCAGAGGCCTGTCAGGGGTTAATCCATCAGGATAAACTGCTAGGAAACTGTTTTGTTGCTTATAAAATAGATGCTTTGTGGACAGCCAAATAACAGAATTGTCAGTTTATGGAGCAAATACCTTTCCATATAAAGAGTTTTTAATCACTACAGAGCAGTTACGTGCTAGTCTTCACTCAAGAAATTGACATTTGGCTGGGAAAGCCACTTGCCTGACAAAAACGTAATCCAATATGCTGCCTTGGGCCTTGAAAAGCATCATTGTAAACGCTTTATATAAAAAAAAAAAAAAAAAAAAAAAAAGAGTCAACGGGACTTTGCCATATATACACCATGAATACCGTTAAATTAGGAAAAAAAAAAAGGATTAAGCATGATCTATACATTGTGCAGATTGTCATTATTTAGCAGATTTGCAAGAAATACCTCAATTAGGAGAAAAATGAAAAAAAGGTTAATGGGAAAGGTTTAATTTGTATATCAAGCCCCAGGTAACTCCACAGACAAAAACAAATGTAAGAAAAACTACGAAGGCATTTGCTTGCAATTTTGCCAACATAAATGTATAGATCAGGTTCAATAATGTTTTTTGTTCTCTACAGTCACAGTAAAAACATGTTCAGGTGATACAGTCCCTTTAATGTCTGCACAGTCCAATTTATTCCACCCCCACCAACTTGACTCCTTTATAGTGGCACTTGTTAACCCTCAATAGTGAAAAATGTGGTGGCGCTCTAGAAGGGTGTATAGCGCAGCAACCAATCAGGTGGCGTAGCCCCCCCCCTTATACACCACGAGAATGAATGAACTAGTGAAAAATAAAAATGTGATGGTGCGCAAGGAATAAATATAAGAACTTGGTCAAAGTTTGACAAATGAAACAAAGAACACATTATAGTGTAGATGGCTTAAAAATTAACGGTGGTATATTTTCTCCCAGATGGTAGTACACTCACTTGGATCTGAGCCTACAAAACCCGGCTCTTAAGATTAAAGCAGTAATATATAGCTCCGAAGCTCTCAGCGTAAAGTGCTGGACGACAGGAAGCGAAAGAGAGGAAAGGTGCCCAAACGTTACAAATATAATAAAGCTTTTAATTAAAAATAATAATATCCGCTTACATTTAGGATTTTGTCACCAGTCTTAGGCTGAATGTAACAATAACCAACATGGAAGAGACTGAGCCTCTGCGTGAGAGTCTTGGTAATCCCTAAATCCTAGACTGCTCTAGAAGAGAACTAGAGAAGTAACTTGAAATTAAAAACAAGGCACACCAAGTCTTTAGGAATCAGAGATAAACAACTTCCTATATTGAGAACGTCTAAACTAAACTGCCATCATCTGAATCCTAGGAGCCAATGTATTAGGGGATACTGTGCCTACTCTGAAAAGAAAGAAAAAAGTATCACTTTATTTCGAAATAATGGGTAATCTACAGCTTAGATAATCTTACTGAACATAATCTGTTAGCACCCAACCCTTCCCATTTCTATGAGTATGCTCGTTATGCCATCCTCCTATATTAAAAAAAACACACTTTGTTGACCGCGCGGCTGGAGGGGAGCTCACAACGCTTCCCTCACAGCCACAGACCTTCAGAGCACCGGGAGACGGAGCAGGAACGAGGTAAGTACTGGGGTCTGGGGAAAGGGGGGAGGAGGGTGGCATAACGAGCATACTCATAGAAATAACCACGTGTAACCACGCCCCCTTGTGCGATCGCACATTTAATACACTTTTATACTAGTGACAAGGCTGCAGGGAGATCCAACTGAGACACTAATGCATTTCATTACAGACAATGCAGAGTTCTGCATATAAAAGTTTAACGCCTCTCTTTATGGGAATGTGGGATTATATATACCGTATATACTCGAGTATAAGCCGAGGTACCTAATTTTACCACAAAGAACTGGGAAAAAAATATTGACTCGAGTATAAGCCTAGGGTGGGAAATGAGGCAGCTACTGGTAAATATTGCCCCCAATGTGCCATTTCATATGCCAGGATATGGCCCCCAATGTGCCAGGATATGGCCCCCAAGGTGCCATTTCAATATGCCAGGATATGGCCCCCAAGGTGCCATTTCAATATGCCAGGATATGGCCCCCAAGGTGCCATTTCAATATGCCAGGATATGGCCCCCAAGGTGCCATTTCAATATGCCAGGATATGGCCCCCAAGGTGCCATTTCAATATGCCAGGATATGGCCCCCAAGGTGCCATTTCAATATGCCAGGATATGGCCCCCAAGGTGCCATTTCAATATGCCAGGATATGGCCCCCAAGGTGCCATTTCAATATGCCAGGATATGGCCCCCAATGTGCCATTTCAATATGCCAGGATATGGCCCCCAATGTGCCATTTCAATATGCCAGGATATGGCCCCCAATGTGCCATTTCAATATGCCAGGATATTGCCCCCAATGTGCCATTTTAATATGCCAGGATATTGCCCCTTAGTATGCTCGTTATGCCACCCTCCTCCCCCAGACCCCAGTACTTACCTCGTTCCTGCTCTGTCCCCCGGTGCTCTGAAGGTGCGTGGCTGTGAGGGAAGCGTTGTGAGCTTCCCTCCAGCCGCGCGGAACAATAAAGTTTGTTTTAAAAAAAACCACTTTGTTGACCGCGCGGCTGGAGGGAAGCTCACAATGCTTCCCTCACTGCCACGGACCTTCAGAGCACCGGGGGACAGAGCAGGAACGAGGTAAGTTTTAGATTTTTTTTTTTTCCCAGCCACCGACTCTAGTATAAGCCGAGGGGGGCATTTTTCAGCACAAAAAATGTGCTGAAAAACTCTGCTTATACTCGAGTAGATACGGTATATATTTTTTTAATTCAAAGATTCCATCAAGTGTAGACATTTTAAAACAAATGCTTTAATGAAAACATAGAAACAAAAATATATCTTCTGGAGGCCTCAATGCTGCATACAAGTCCAACATGGGGGGGACATGTTTTACAGAATTATGGGTTAGGTAAAAAAAAATAAAAAAAAAATCTAAAGCAATGATTCTAAAACAGCATATACGCACCAGGGGGCTCCATAAAAAGGTATTTTATTTATTCAGTATAATTAAAGTATTTGAGTTTAAATGATACTACACTTAAAAGGATAACTAAGCAAAAAAAAAAAAAAAAAAATCAATCATTCTGTTTAATTAAGACTGCATTATTAACGCCTTCACATTTAGTAAGGTTAGGATAAGGTATTGACCTAAACCAACAACTTCTCCAAGTCTGGTAAATTCAATGTTATGCCCTGCAAGATGTGATAATGGTACCAAACGGCATGGGTATTTAACAAGATAGTGTCTTGCCATCACCCCCTCCGTCATATTATAAAACCACTGACAAAAACAATACAAGCCATATTCAAATAGCTGCCAGACAAAACCACTTCATTTACAGGCTGCCCACATACATTTACACACCATCACCTGACAAAATAAGAGCTCAATAACTGTGTCTCTCTCCAAAGCAGCCAAAAGCCTTAACCCCCATGTGTTGCAAAAAAAAAAAAAAAAAATACCCCAATCAACCCACACATCAGGACATGGTCCATCACGTGAGAGAATGTTCTATGTTCAGAATGTATTTACACTTCGAAATGTAAGTGTTTTTGGAGTATATTCATTTTCTCTAGACTTTTTAGATTACTTAGGCGCCCTGGTTCCTCAGATGGGTCAAGCCCTCCCCAACTTTTTCCTAATTATTTAACTCTATGGAAGTATCATTTACAAGGCTCCTAAAAATAACCAGACTGGCCACTAAATTGGTCTGTTGGCTACTAAAAAGTCTAAAATATTTGTCATGCCCTTGTTTAGTGTGGTACAGGTTTATCCCAAGGATGTGTGTCTATTACAGGACAGCCTTTTGATGATCCTAGATAGATCTTGCGCTTTTTACCTTAATGACCACATGATTTAATACATTACGGGAATATTCAGTCGCAGTGCCATAATTAGCACTGAGCAGAACTTCCATGCATGCAATCCTTTTGCTGTCAAAGCCAGTACAGGGGCTTCAACAGCTATAGCCTCCCCTGCCTCCTACAGCAATCCTGGCCATACAATCGTGGTTACCATGTTCTTCATGAAGGAGACTTGCCATGCATTTGAATCTGCAATGCCTTTGGAGGAGACCAGTCTGATGTTATTGGAGACGTCAAGCCAAGGTGATGTCATATTTCTCTTATTTTAGGCATTCTGCTAGCACAAAGTAGAGATTTTTTTTTACCATAATTTTCTACAATCACAGTTTAAATATTTAGATGACCAAATCCCTTGTAGATATCTGAAGGCTATTCCTGTCCCCTCCTCACTTCCATTGATCCAGCAGTAACTACTCACAACTCACCAATTACAGATGTATCTATTAAACTTGCTTGACTAACTGACAGTTGACCCCCTAAAACACCTTCTTTCCCTTCCCTGGCTTTTCTGATACCTTATTGGGCATCCTGTTCCTCTCCTTTGCAAACAAGTCTCCAATAGATCGAGCCGTCTCATTTAGATTACGTTTTTAACATCTGCTAAAGGACAATTAAACTGTTTTTTAATCCCCCCCCCCCCCCCCCCCCGATTCCTTGAAGGAAAACCACTACAATCCCTTTCTTAAAGGGACCGACTAGTGCTCAAAATGCATCTTCCAAATATTAATGTGCTTTCAAAGTACGTTAAAATGCATGGCGTACATTCTGCATTGCTTAAATATAAAATACTTACAGCTACATGAAATTGTGAAATTACAGCAGTTTAAGAAATCAGGACTGCCCACACTAGCCGAGTAAGTCATTTCCTTATTTTTTTTGCTACAGTAATCAATGAGAATTATGCCATTCAAATGAATAGTATTTCCTATCTCTCTAGTGAGGTCATCAGACAATGTGTTGCACTGTTACATGATCCTACTGTGTACAAGAGCAAGGTCACTCTGAGTCCACATAATGTATTTGATAGGAAGAGCACAGGAAGTGACTAAATAAAACAAAATTTTACATCCTCAGTGTATATATAATCAGTGATGCCGCACCTGCAACCAATTTTTCAAATGTGCTTCTATATGGAAACAAAACAAGTGAAAATTATATTTTAGTTGCCCTTTAACAAATATTGAATATTGCGTGCTCCGTCAATATGGCTATGCCCTCTTGTAGTCTGAGCTTCGGAAGTAAAAGTAAATTCACTTCCGTCGCTCTGAATATGCTGCTTGACTGCCCCTAGAAACAGCAACCAACATAGCAATGTTTAAATAAAAAAAAAGATTTAGTTATCTTAAAACTGGTAATATAGCTAGATTAGCCTATAGGGTTAAAATTAAATATTTTTTAGCATAAGGGATAGGGTTAAAATTAAAATATATTAAGGGATAGCATAAGGGTTACAGTTGCGGTTAAATGTTGGGTTCGGGTTCAATTTAGGGTTCGGGTCAAAAGGTCAATATATTAAAAAAAAAACACATTTTTTTGCCCCATAACTCGCAAAAAATACTCCAAAAAATATGGAAACATGCATATTTCTGAACTCGAGACAACATTTAGAAACTATTTAGACGGGGACTTTTTAAAGGATTGTATTTGTGTAAATTATATATTTTAGGTCAAAGTTAGAAAAAATGTTTTTTTTTTTTACATTTTTCATTATATTTTATGATTTTGTTGTAGTAAATTATAAGATATGATGAACATAATGGTATCTAATGAAAGTCCTTCTTATGACGATAAAAACAAAATATAATGTGTGGGTACAGTATGTGAGAAAGAAGAAAATTTCAGCTAAACACAAACACCCCAGAAATGTCAAAACAGCCATTCTCACCAAGGGAAAGTCAAGGTAAAAATGTCTTGTCACTAAGGGGTTAAGGCTTGTGAAATATTTGTAGAAATTAGGAGCCACCAAACAGACATATTTAGGAGTCAGAGGATTGGTACCTACATATAGTTCTAAGTTTAATTTCAGTTTAGAGAACTATTTCAAAAGCCATGGCTCTCGGGCTTTGGCGGAGATTTGTCAAAGAAGGACCCATGCATCTCTAGGGAGGCTTTTGATGCTCTCCAAAGAAGTACTGGAGATGGACATTTCATATCTATGTACTGGGCAGGTCAGAATCAATCTCTAGGAGGGAAGCCTGCAAAAGCGAAGTTTTCAAAGTAAGTGATGAGCAAAACACCCAAAAACACATTTTTAAATGTTAAAGGTTAAGGTTTATTAATTTGGAATGAGGGGTAGTCGAGATATGCGCATGAAGGCCAAGTGCAGGAGAATTTACTGATCAGTCCACAATAAAAAAAAAATGTGTATTTTGAATTTCAGATTTTACACCTCATTCCCGAACATGGGATGTTAATGGAGGTCTCCATAATACAGAAAAGCTGATCTGGAATTGTAACTGATAAATGACAGACTAACAGAAGCAAAAAGGTTATTTTTTTTTTTTTTTAACTTGGAGAGGCGATTAAGAAAGGAATTGTAGCAGTGGACATGGGAGCCAAGAGGTGTAGTAGGATCTTTAAGGAGCATTGACCATACTGAAAGAGGTGGTGAAAAATCAGGTCATAGTAGATCTACAGCAAAAGCATAGTAATAGTTTGGAAGTTGAATCGAGGTAAAATCTTTTTAGGATGAAAACAAATTGGGACATGTTTAAAAATGTAGAAACCAAATCTGCTTTACAAAAACACATGGAACCATCTCGGGGAGCTATAGAAGAGCAGGCAGTTGAAATAATAAAAGGGAACAGTCGTTTCTAAAATTGTAGAGGACAAGTCCAGATTCAAGCAGGTATGTGTACTTAATTTTTATATTTTTGCCAGCCAAAAATGTAGATTAACAGGTGCAGTTAACTTTAGGGTACCACCTCCACCATTATGGGGTCTTAATACTCAGAGATGGTGGTGGACGTGAGAGCATCCATCCACTTCAAACAGTGACATCATCGTGCAAGTGTTACCCCAACTATGGGCATGTGATGTCATCATATGATCGAGCAGATGTTGCACGCTTCATTTTTGGTTTTTGACCGCTATTTCTTTGGCATACAGGATTTGTACCGAAGCATTAGAACTATTGCCTTGCTTGAACAAAATCTATTCATTTGCTGGCAAATGGACAAGCCGATTTGACAATCTGTTCACCCTCTTTAAAGCGAGGCACTTTTTCCGAAAGCCGAGAAGGAAATTTAATGTAAAAAACAAAAACAAAAAAAAAACAGATTAGGGGCTTAATTCATGAAAAAAAGAGAATTGCAGGGAAATCTCTAAATTAAGGCCAACTTTGCTACTTTGGCCTTAATGTTTAAAATTCCTTTCTCAATTCCCCCTTTCTTAAATAAAGCCCTTGGTTGTAACCTTACCTGAAGTTCACATACTCCCAGATCTCTCCATGTGCAATACACTTACAACTAGTGCATGGCATTTCAGGATTGGACACTGGGCATCATCGATGCACGTAGGGTAGCCATATTTGGAAGCTTTCAGATAGGTGCTTTGCAGTACCTAATGCTTCCTGCAAACATGGAGCTAGAACTTTCACTAGCACATTGAATCGCCAAACAGATATTGTCTATAAAGTGACACCATCTCATTCTTGCATGACCCGTGCATTTGCAGGGTCACTGGAGTACAAACTAGAAGTCATTGATAAATTTTCTTTGGCATGAGATTTTCCAAACTAATTGCCACAGGCAAATGTATTAAATTCACATCCCAGAATAGCATTTGGTTGTTTTTTTTTGTTGTTGTGTCGGGCGGTACTGGTGTCCCGGGCCCAGGTCACGCCAGGTAAAAATAAATAAATAAAAATTCACTGTTAAGCCGGTCCGCAGCTGTGAGGGAGGGTTTCTGCGCTCCCCTCCAGCCTAGCGGCTGCAATAAAAAGTTTCTTAAAAAATAAAAAAAATGCGACCCGAGTTACTCTGGTCGCATTTTTTTTTTTTTTTTTAAACAAACTTTATTGAAGCCGCGCGGCTGGAGGGGAGCGCAGAACGCTTCCCTCACAGCCGGGGACCTGCAGAGCACCGGGAGACAGCAGCAAGGAGGTAAGTACTGGGAAATGGGGGTGGCATAAAACGAGTATACTGAGGGGCTAAATCCTGGGATATTGAGGGGCTAAATATTACTGGCATATTGATCAACTGCTCCCAACCACCCTCCATATTACACTAGACTGGTATAACATGCTTGTGAGGGTAGGTGGGGTGAGTGGGAGATATTGTCGGGGGGGGGGGGGTCCAGAAAATTTGTTCAGTAAGGGGCCCTGAAATTCCTGGTGGCAGCCCTGAGCTGACATGTGGGATATAGTATGTCAGCCACCTTATTATTTGGGGACAATTATCGCTGGGGCCAGTGTCCTCCCAGGATCCAGCAATATATACAAAAGAAAACAATGGAGAACTGCACTGGCCAAAAAAAAAAAAAAAAAGAAAAGTAGCAGTGTCAAATTAAGTTAAGGTACATGCATATGATAAGCAGGTCAGTAAGAAAAAAAAAAACTTACAAGCCATGATTCTCATCATCAGCATACCAAATAAAAGTCATTATAAATATTTTTTTTAAAAACCACACAAAAAAAGCTAGGGGTTTGCTTTAATGTACAAGTTTCTCTTACATGAGTGGTTGAGATGGTTCCAAAAATACTTTTCTGTAAGAGTCTCAGTATACATGAACAAACAAGTGAAATTTCAGACGTTTGAAAATCTGCTGGGGGAGCAATTTGTGATTGAACAAAATAAATAAATGAAAACTTCTTACCACCGTGCCACCCCCCCCCCCCCCCCCCCATGTCAAAAATAACTGCACCCAGTTTAAAAGGTCTTGTACTCATTAAGGGGATACAAAGCTACAGTTTATCCATTTATAGAATGATTTAGAAAGGGACTTAACTCTTTACATACAACAGTGTACTGCTGAGCAATTCTCTGAAGGCGAATCAGTGGAAGAGAAAGGGTTAATTTAGTTATACCTTTAAACTGTCAAATTTAGCAGGCCTTATCTTTAATTGAAACGCAAGCCAGAAAGATTTTAAATAATAACCTCCTCCCTTTCCATTATTGCAACCTTGTGACCTGCCAGTTACCTTTATTCATCCAAATAGGAAAAAGAAAAAAAAAAAAAAGTGTAAAATTGGATTTCGGCCATACATTGCCCTGCAGGCCTTGAATACAGCATATTCTCAACACTAAAAGTCCAGTTCCAAAAAATACTCTGCAACTTATTATCTTCACTACAGTCGCAAACTATTTTGGATTACTGCCATGCAACAGATTTTGCCAAACTTAAAAACAGTGAGTTTTGCCGAGACAAATGTTTTGACTCAAGGTTCACTTAGGTAACACACATTACAGCTGTTCAAGCTGCAAGCCCCATAATAACACAGGGATGCGTGTAAGAACTACAATGTGCACACTGCTTGCTACTATACCTTTAGAAACAATAACCGGGAATAATAAACAGAATGATTACGCCTCTGTACACGTTCCTGAAAAAAATTGTTAAAAGTGAAATACCTATGGTTATACGAGATATGTTAATAGCAGACAAAACTTAAGATTAACAATTCAAAGCACAAAATATGATTTGATGTGAGGCAAGAGGGTACGCAACTCACCCTATGACCTCGTCGCTGTAGTTCCTGGCTTTCCATGGCGTCCCATTGTACGAACCTCCAGAAACATTACTCCCAACCGGACCTTGTAGCTGGCTGTAGTTGAGTCCGAACGTACTAGCCTTGTTGTCACGTTTCCTCTTGTTCCTGTTGATGGGGTCGTTTCCCTTCCTCCAACCTCCTGGACTCTGGCTCAGGAGCTGATTATTGTTATTATTGGTTGTCTCCAAGGGTAGGAAGTCCCCTTGTTGCCCCAAAGATTGAATGGCGGTGATGGAGGAAGCCTGAGCTGGCCCACTGTCCCGGTACATGGTGGCCTCACACCCTGAGGAACTGTTAGAAGATCCGCTGTGCGCGGGAGAGGATGGGCTGTTTTGGTTGAAGTATAGGTTCCTCAGGCCTTGCGTGGTCTCCCAAATCTGCATCCACAGGCTGTTAGATGGGCCAAGCTGCTCTGGCTGGAACCAGGCGATCCGAGGATCCATCAAACGGAGCCTGGGCCCCCTGTCCTACCTCCCCCGGGGCGTTCCACTATGTAGCTACCTTTTATTCCCCCCCCTTAATAGTAATTGCCCCCAACCCAGAGATGCCCAACAAACCTCTTTCCAATGTGTTGCCCCCAAACCTGGACTACATGGCCATCAAGACCTAAAAAGGTCTCACCCCAGCTCTTCTAATTAGAAACCACTACCAACCCCCCTGAGTTTAGCTTGCTGGTCCTCTCTAACTGCCCCTGCTCTGATTAAGCGACCACCACCTACCTACCTACCTTGTTATCGAATACCAAGGACCTCACTTCTGACACCTTCCCTCCTTTCCCAAGCTCTACCCCCCCACCCCAATTAAATGTCCCTTATACCCCTCCCACACCCCTTCTTTCCCCCACCCGCCCCCGATTCCAACTCTCATTCACTATGTAACCCACCCACCCCCCTCCTCCCTGGTGTTGTCTACTCCCAAAGAGATTATAAAAACGATTAAGAAGCAGCTACGCCCTTACCCTAAACTCTAGAGACAGTCCTTGTCCCAGGGAGTTAGGCTCTTACAGTGTATGGGGGTCCCATGCCCGCCCTGAGGTCTGTCTCTGTCACACACCGGCCACAGTAATGGCGGCTCCTCCCTCGCTCGGTCTTATTGCGCATGCCACAAAGAGTCTCACGTCGGACCGCCCACCATGGGGGAGGAGCTTAAACGGCAACGGTGCCGACATGAGAGACAGCTTACGTAAGCGCCGTCGCCAACGCCAGGACGTCTACGGAGGATATGGTTTGAATGTTAGGCTACGATTTCTAACATTAAAACTGAGCGCGTTTCCTCTCTTATTCAGCCAGCCACATAATTTACATTTACCGTGATACTCTGCCAGAGAGTTACTCGACGAGCAAAGCATCATGGGAAGCTTAGTTCACGACCTCTGGGTTACCAAATGTTACATAGCAATCCCTGGTGCAGAAGCAGCTTACAAGATAAAGTAAATGCTGAAGAATGTAGGATACCACAGATAATTAGAATATACAGTGTGTATTTGTGTGTGTGTTTTTAGGTGACATGGGTGGTACAAAGTATTTGAAAGAACTGAGAAAAAAAAAACAAATCTGTTTAATAGAAAGATTGTATCAGGTGTAGACATGTTAATTAGAAATGCTTTAATGAAAGCATACAGATAAAGTACCCTATTGTGCCCTGTATATTTCCATCAGCGGGTAGACATCTTGGTTGAGATCTTCATTCATTTGATCCATCTAACTCAAGATTCTAAACAAGTCTGCCCCCTGTTGCAGGCAAAGAGGGCATTACCCCTTCCCGACGCTAGGACGTACTATGGCGTCCTGATTTGACAGTGCCTAAAAGACGCTAGGATGGAATAGAACATCCAGCGTTAAACAGCTCATCGCGATGAGCTGGGCTCTGATCCCGCTGCAGGGACTGGCGTAGAAAATGTAGCCAGTGCTGAAAGCGAGCACCGGCTACTTTTCACTAAATCGCGGGTACTCCTCCATGACGTCCAGAGGTCTCACAATTTTTTGGCAGGGACTCACAGGGTCTATTAACATCCCCTCTGCCATAGTGTTCCTGGCTACCGATCACCTTGTGAACGGTGGCCAGGAACAAATGGTGACGTTTTGGTGCTTGCGTCGTTTTGGGACGCAAGCACCATGTGTCACGAAGGGGGTTAATAAGGTACTTTATTTGTATTATTTCTTTAAAACATGTATATTTAAAATACCTACACGTGATGCAATCTTTCAGTTAAATCTGTTGTGATCCACTAAAACTTCAACCTGTCGCAACTCATAGATGTCAACATCTATGTTTTCAGGAAGGGGATGGGACAGTTCATCGCGGCTGCATTAACTAACGCAGCCGCTTCACCTCCCCCTCTCGTGCGATCGCCAGGTCATCGCGGGACATTTCAATGCTAAAGGTGAGTATTGGGGGGTAGCATTAGTATTAGGGTTAATTTTAGTATTAGAATTCAGGGGTTAATTTTAGTATTAGGGTTTGGGGGGTAGCATTAGGGTTAATTTTAATATTAGAGTTCGGGGGTTAATTTTATTATTAGGATTTGGGGGTAGCATTAGTATTAGGGTTAATTTTAGTATTAGAGTTCGGCGGTTAATTTTAGTATTAGGTTTTGAGGGGGTTTCATTTATTAGGGGGGTTCATTTATTTTGGGGTGTACGTTTGTAAGCGGTGACAGTTCAGCGCTGAACTGTCAGCCCTTACATTGCCGCGATGAAGTGGCCGCGTTCATCTTCACCGCTGACAGTTCAGCGTTCAAACTGCCGCGCTGAACTGTCCCAGACGCTTCAGGGCTCATATTGTTCCACATGCTGCAGAAAGACCATGCAAAGTGCAGCCCAGCAGTATGTAGGATGGATATACGCACAGACACAATCCAGTTAATTAATCAGGGTGGAGATCTCATAGGACCTACCCTGAATTGGATTCTGTCTGTCCCTATATCCATCCTACATACTGCCAGGCTGCATTTTGCATGCTCTGTCTGCAGCATGTGGAACAAATATGTGTCCCTGGAAACATGGCCAATGTTGGCAACTATGGCAGCTCCATAAAGCCTCCAATCAAAGCACTATGTTGGGAGAAGAGAGGCATCTGGGAATATGCTGGGTTTGGTGCTGTTCCACTGGGGAACCAGGGGCACCCTGCTTTCTTTACATTGGACTTGTCAAAACAGGGTGGGAAAAGCGCTAGACAGAATGATTACCCTGGAAAGGACAGTGGAAGGGATTTTATATAAATGTTGTGATTTTTAATCAGACATTTTGTCCTGAATTTTCTTTAAATTCACTCCTACAACTTCCTTAACCACTTTTAGATCTTCCTTACATCACCACACAATTACCGGAGGTGGGGGCTAACACTAACCCTTTATTAAATGGTACTGTCAAAGTTTGGAAACAAGTGAGAATGAGACGTGGATTAAATTGGAGATGGGGTCCATTTCTTTCTTGGACGGAGAACCCTGATTTTAAGGGAGGACATGCCCATACTTCCTTAAGACGTTGGAATATGTCAGGTATACATGTTGTTGATAAACTGCTTCATAAATCTACGAAGTATATTCTTTTTTTATACAAGCCTGTAAAGAAGCCTTTCCTTGTGTCCCCATCTCTCTATTTCAGTATATACAAGCCCATAGTTATCTACCCAGAGTCTCCCAGAAATTTACTGATGAGGATTAATCTAATAGTCTGGATGCAATCATTCAAAATAGGTTTCTAAAATCACATTCTACTAAAGCAGGGCTTGACTAATTTAATCTGATTTTAGGAGCCAGCAAAAAAAATGTAGGAACCAGACAATCACGCAAACACACACCTCACACACATACAGTTTTTTTTCCTTAACCCCTGAAGGACAGATGACGTGCCAGGCACGTCAGGGCGAATCGTGGACTTGCCGACAGGTGACGTGCCTGGCACGTCATGCACTAAACTGTTTTACTCTAACGGTGTTGCTACAATGCCTCTAGGTAGAGGCATTGTGCAACACCCCCCAAATGTGCAGGGGCGCGCTACGATCACTCCACGGAGTGATCGTAGCAGCCATTTAAAAATGGCTGCGCCCGCTGCACACATGTGCTTAGAAAGCGAACGATCGTTCGCTTTCTAAGCATCTTAAACTTAACAACACCATGCTGCATCTTAAACTTAACAACACCATGCTGCTCCCCAGAGCCGATGGTGGTCGCTCTCCTGAGCGACCCCATCGGCTCAGTAGAAGGGAACGCTGCCTATACAGGCAGCGCTTCCCTTCTAATGGCAAGAGCATCGGAAGTGAAAGTATTTCACTTCCGATGCTCTAGGGGGAGCCAATCAATGCCGGCACAACAGATCTATGTGATCTGTGTGCAGGCATGTATGGTAAGTGCTCTGATGAGCACTTACCATACAGTCAAAGGCAATATTAGCAAATATTGCCTTTGACAAGTATTGATCTGCCTCCCTCACCTTACTAGTTATAGTAAGGGAGAGAAACAGATCAGATAAAGTAAAAAATAAAATAAAATAATAAAAAAAAATATTTAATAAAATTTTAAACAATTTTGCTATCAGCATTTTTTTTGTCAGACTCGCTAGGGGTTAATTATACCCACTAGGCGATTACGTGTATTCCTTTTGAAGCTGTCTGAACGCGTGTATAGCGATCAGTAACAGCCGATCAGTGGCAAAGGTGGTTTGGTGATTTCTCAGATGAGCATCACCATTCGTCTGGTTCGTAAATATTGTTCTGACCCATATGGATCTGCCTCCCTCTCCTCACTTGAGTTTTAGTGAGGGAAAGCGACAGATCTGTATAACATAATTTTTTAATTGTAATAAATTAAATAAAATGTTAAAAAAATGTGAGTCCCAAGGGCTTTTATAAAAGCCATACCCTTTGTATAGTGTAGTGTATTAACCCATTCCCTGCCACTGATAAAGTAGACACCCTAGGCTATCTCGAATGGTGGTATTTTTATACTTTCCATGCACTAATTCTACCACCAGCCTTTGTCAAAGTTTGTGGTAGTAATTTTTTTGTGTATTTTTTTTTTTTTACCATATTTTTTTTTTTTTTTTAATAATATGATAAGATATGATCAAAAATATGGCATCCATAGAAAGCCCTTCTTGTCCCGATAAAAACAATATATAATATGTGTGGGTACAGCAAATGACGAAGAAGAAAATTACTGCTAAACACAAACAGCACAGAAATGTTAAAATAGCCATTGTCCAGAAAGGACAAAAATGTTTCCCCACCAAGCTCATAATCAATTATCAGGGAAAGAACCATATTATCAATTCACCGAATCAGCTTAATGACCTTCTGCAAACATGGGCCCTGCCATGAATACCTATCTATCTTAGGATCTAGGCAGCTATGCTGATTTATTCTTTACAGGGGAGTGTGTTTTTTTTTGACCATATTTATTTGCACTAGCTTGTACTATTAATGGTTAGAAAACCTACTTCTCACTGTTAGCTCGCATCTCCTTTTTTTTTTTTTTTTTTTTTTTTTTACACAGCACTTGTATTAAGCACGAATTTGGTTCTGCTTGAACTGTCCTACATAATAATTGATACATCACTTTTATAACTTGGTACAGTACGTTATGTATTTTATAAGTTTTGACATTTTCACACTATATTTTGTTTCATGAGCACTATAGGGATACAATATTTGAATTACCCTAAGAAAGGGGGGTGGGGGTGGGGAAAGAATTCTCTCCTTTTGTACTGAATTAGTTCGCACTAATCTGTATTCTAATGTTTAGAAATTTACTACTCACTTTTTGTCTTGTCTTCCTCTCTCAAAGTATAACACTTTACGTATTAATCACTTAGGTAAAATAAGCACGAATTGGGTTTTTAATGTACTGTTTCACGTAATATTTGACAATGCTTTATAACGTTGCACAGGAGGCTATGAATCCAATTTGCTTGATATTTCCATGTCATAGTCCGCTCTGTAAGTATTACAGGGAAAAGACTTTGGAATTACTTTATACTAATTTCCCCCTTTTCTTCCCCTCCTTTTCCCTTTTTTTTTTCCCTTTCTGCTGTTTTGTTTTGTTCTGTTTTGCTCTTTCTCTCTCTTTTTGAACTGAATTAGCTTGCATTAATCTGTATTTATAATGGTTGGAAATTTACTTCCCACTTCGTGTCTTGTCTCTTTTTTTCAAAAGTATAACACTTACGTATTAATCACTTACGTGAAATATGCACGAATTGGTCTTCAACGAATCGTTTTATGTAATATTTGACACTGCTCCCCCCCTTTTTTTTTTTCCCCTCTCTCCTCCCCTCCAGTTATTGTTTCAGAATTATCTATAATACTAATTCCCGCTACTTTCGTTCTCATTGTCCTCCCACTGACCTTCAGTCACTTGTTTATCCCCTACAATGGAAGTAGGGCTTTTGGGTTCAGTAGAGCTCTGTCTTATTACTGAACATTGTCTGAATGTTTTCTTTCCTTTCTTCTTTCTCTTTGTTTTTTTTACTTTGTCTCGTTCTCTAGGGTGCCGCCCCGTGTCCAGGGTCGGAGGAGTACTGGTCTCCACACGCGATCTCGTCACGAAATTGATTGATGCCGGTTAATTTCGTGTCAAACTCTCAGGGCCTTAACTCCCCACAAAAACGCGCCAACCTTTACAACTTGTTAATTCACAAAAAGATAGACGTATGTTTTGTTCAGGAATCACATTGGAAGCAATCGCCCTCAAAACTATGGAATTTTCGTAAATACCCTTTTGTATTTGAATCATCTTTACCTGATAAAAAAAAAGGGGAGTTGTAATTATAATTTCCACAGCTATTAAATTCCATCTAATCCATTTCGAATCCGATCCGAGTGCTCGTTATTGTATTCTTGTTTGCCAGCTCAATGATATAACCTATACCCTGGTCAATATTTACGCTCCCTCAACTGGGACCATTAGATTCTTAGATAACTTGATGGTGAGATTGGATCGTATAGAAAAAGGAGTCCTGGTCCTTGGGGGGGATATGAACTGTGTCCTTGATCCAAAATGGGATAAGAGTTTGCCCCACGGCCGTAGTATTGACCCAGGGATTAGATCTGCCTCCCAGGCGTTTACCAGCTTTATTCTAAAGAATCAGCTCTTTGATATTTTGCGGCTCCACAATCCCCAAGGGAAAGATTATACCTTTTTTTCTAACCCTCATAATTCGTATTCACGAATCGATTATTTTTTTACTAGGGCACCTCATCTTCACAATATAATTAGAAGTGATATTGATAGTATAGTGTGGTCAGATCGCGGTCCGCTGTTCTTGACACTTATAGACAATCCAGGATATGCCGCCAGGTCAAATTGGAGACTGAACGAAAACATCCTAAACCTAGAGAAGAACAGGGCAGATTTATGCACGGAAGCAATAAAATTTCTTGAGTTAAACGACAACAGACTGGTCTCAGACCAGACGCTCTGGTGTGCCTTTAAGTGTTTTCTCAGAGGAATTCTGATTAAAATGGGCACAAATATGAAGAAAGCATTTGGCAAACCTCTCGCAGACCAATACATTCTCTTAGCCAAAAAACTAAATATTAATAAATTGTCTCCCACCCAAAATATTGCCGATGAAATTAGTGAGATACAACTCTCTATCACAAAGACATTGGAACAGAAGACCAAAAAAGCGATGGCTAGACTAAAGCAAACTTGGTACTATTCCAATGCCAGGCGTAGTAAGACTCTGACAAGGAAATTAAAATTTAAAAATCAGCAGGCTAGGATTAATAAAATCATCTATGAAGGCAAAACTTGTTTATCTCCATCTCACATTAGCAAGGCCTTTGCAGCGTATTACAGCAAATTGTATAACTTACCAACTCCCATAAGATCGGACCTAGAAATACGGACTTTTTTAGATAGTCTTTCTCTCCCGAAACTTTCTCCCGAAAAATTACAAACTATAATACAACCTATAACGGAAGCCGAAGTAAAAACAATATTAGATACCATTAAAAAAGGGAAAGCCCCGGGCCCTGATGGTTTCCCGGTAAGCTTCTACCACATCTTACAGCCAATTGTTTCTCCTCTTTTAGCGCGAGTTTATGCCGAAGCTGCAACACATAGTGGATTTATCTCTGAAATGTTAGAGGCCTCAATCTCTCCAATCCTTAAAGAGGGCAAGGCCCCTACGGCTATTTCCAACTATAGACCCATTTCCCTGATAAACTTGGATATCAAAATCTTCTCAAAGATTCTTGCTGAGAGACTGAACCGTGTTATTTCGGATCTCATCCACCTGGATCAGACCGGATTCATCACGGGAAGGTCAGGCGCGGACAATGTAAGACGCATTCTTAATTTAATCCATAGGGTCAAAACATGCAAAATTCCATCAGTCTTTGTGGCTCTTGACGCCGAAAAGGCTTTCGACCGCGTCAGTTGGCCCTTCTTGGCACATTCCCTGGAGGCCTTTGGTATTACGGGCCTGTTCAAAACCTATACTATGGCCCTCTATTCCACCCCTAGGGCCAAGATCACCGGTCCCTTCCTGAATTCAGATTATTTCCGGATCAGTAATGGGACCAGACAGGGCTGCCCATTGGCCCCCCTCTTATATGCGCTGAGTATGGAAACCCTGGCGGCCCTAATTAGACAGTCTCCTGTGATTAAGGGGATAGAAATGAACAAGGCGGATTATAATATAGCTTTATATGCCGACGACGTTGTCCTCTCTCTGACCTCCGCTGAGACATCAGTTTCCGGTCTTATTACTGTAATTAATCAGTTTAGTACCTACTCTAATTATAAAATTAACATTTCCAAAACCCAAACTTTGGCATTTTCTCTCTCTCCTTTTCAAATAGCACAGTTATACAAAACTGTTCACATTGATTGGCATAACACTGTCCTAAATTATCTAGGGATAAAAATTAAACAAGATTTAAGGCAAACACTACTATTTAACTATGAAGGCCTCACTCAACAAATTAGAGATTTACTTTTTCGCTGGAGAGGCCTGGAGATGTCCTGGCTGGGCCACCTGCAAATTTTAAAAACATATGTCCTTCCGAAAATACTATACGTAATGCGAACGATTCCAATGCGTGCTCCTCACCTATATCTGAAACAACTGGGCCTGTTGTTCTCATCATTTGTTTGGGAATCAAGGACCCAAGAATCGCAAAGGCAATACTACAACAGAATAGTAAAAGAGGTGGCCTGGGTTTTCCAGACCTATTTAAATTAGCCGATGCTTGTATGTTCTCCCATTTTTTGGCCTGGCGGCATGCCAACACATCCTCCACAATTTGGTTTCAAATCGAGACCGGCGACCTGAATGGACAAAATCCTATGTACTTTTATTGGTTGGACGAGGTTTCCTTGAAAAAAAGATCCTTTCCTAATCCAATCATAAAAGAGATAATTAAAGCAATGATTAAATTCAAACATAAATTCTCAAAACCTCATGGCATGACCCTTCGGGCGCCGTTTACATTTCTTTCTCAGGTTGTGGAGAATCTTAACCTGACTGGATGGTCAAGTAGGGGCATTCTTAAGTTGGGTGATATTTTCCAAGGACCCTACATACTCTCCTTTGAGGACCTGAAAAAGAAATATACACTACCCGACCATGAATTCCTGAATTATTATAGGATAAAGTCATATATGGCTAACAGGGACCTGTCTGACCCAACGGATCTAGAAGGTTTTATTGAATCACTGAATAAATGTAAGAATATTAAACTTCTTGCCTTGGTAGACACAGTATCAGACTGCATTAGACCTAATGCTCTCAACGCGTGGGAGGCAGAGTTAAATATCCGATTCCCTACCGATCAATGGTCCCATGTTGTTTCGGCTTCGAAGAGGGCAGTTGGTGGTCTGAATCTAATCGAGCTATTTTTTAAAGTAGCTCTGCGCTGGTATTGGTCCCCCAGAGGCTTTCCAAAATTCATCCAGCCAATTCTAATCT
This sequence comes from Pelodytes ibericus, assembly GCA_036172795.1. Lineage (NCBI taxonomy): Eukaryota > Metazoa > Chordata > Amphibia > Anura > Pelodytidae > Pelodytes > Pelodytes ibericus. The sequence goes on from CM069862.1 coordinate 182,339,002, forward strand.
GTGTTGGCGATGCGGGGCCGCAGAAGGGACACACTCCCATGTGTGGTGGGGATGCAGTTCACTCAAACCCCTTAGGGATAGGATTTCCCACACTCTAAGCGCTATAATGCAATCCCAGTATATTTTGACCCCTCAGGCCTTTCTCCTCCACCTGGATTTAAACTCCCCGAAACAATCAAACAGATCTCTGGCGATCCACATTTTCTTAGCCTGCAAACTCTCACTCGCGAGATGTTGGAGATCGCCAGAAGTTCCCTCTTGGGAAGTTATAAAATCGCAAATCAATCTACAAATGGATGCAGAGGCCTTTATTAACCCTGCTGGGAGAACCTCTCCCAAGTTTCTTGATATATGGGCCCCCTGGATTCAGTATCTTAAAGCTAACCCTGAGAGTTAATAACTGTGAATGTCACTATCCTCTACTCTCGCTGCGGACTTTAGACCAGTTGCTCACCCCGGTCCTGGCTCCGGACCGGCACCCTCCCTGGGCGACATGTCTGTTTTCTTCTCTCTCCTTTTTTTTTTTTTCCTTTGTTCGTTTCTTTTTCTCTTTTCTTTTCTTTTTTTCTGTTTGGTATATATGAATGCGCTAAATATGTGTAATTGTTCCACTTCTCTTTAAATCTGAATACATACGCGATAATTTATACTCTCCGCTCCGGATCTGGTACTAATGTTGTTTCTTCTGTTTTGATTTATATAATATATAACAAATGATTATAGATTTTGGATAAGGACACAAGGATGATCCGCAACACACGTAAATCAAGCATACAATTTATAATTGAAATGTGTGGCAGAGTCTGAGTGTTTAATAAAAAATAAAAAAAAAGTTTCAAAGGCTCTGTCCTTAAGGGGTTAACGGGACAGTTTAGTCCCTAAACTCACATTGGTGCCTGTTGAAGACTTCTGCTTGCCTAGTGCACAGGCTTTTTTCCAGTGTGATTTTATGCAGGCATACTGCATACATTACATTTTTTTTTATTTTACTCAAACCCTCCCCCAATGATTACACTGTATTATATATTAGACAAACACCAGTCATATAAAGTTTTGTTTCATTTAGTCACTTCCTGTGCTTCCGGAATTGAATGCACTGTGTGGAATCTAAGTATCCTTGCTCTTGAACACAGTTGGATCTCTTAACAGTGCAACACATTGTCTGATGTCATCACTAGAGAGACGGAAGTTTCAGAGTTATGTTTTTACGTTTTTTAAATTAATATTATAATTCATAATTTGTATATTAATATAGTATATTTTTGGAGGAAAATGTAAAAAGGAAACAATGCCTTTTAAATTTTGCAGGTTTATTGATTTATTGAATAAAAGTTTATTGATTTATTTAGATATTTTATAACTTTTTTTGCTTATTTAACATATATAAGGATAATTGCATTGTTCTGGTTGCTGAATAAGTATATGTTTTTATGTTATTATATACTGCAGAGAATTGGCTTATCCAACTGTGATATTGTTGTGCCCAATAACCAAAAAAATGTAAAAGAAAAATAAATAAAAATGTGATTTCATTATCTAGAGTTGTCTAAATATAAGTGTTATGTTTTACTTCAACATCGTTGTTGTCTGGCGATTTGGGTAAATTGCTATATCCAGCTAGCTTTCACCCTACACAGGACAAGAGACTAAACATGGCTACTATAAGCCAAGAAGACCTACACTGCAGAGCTACTCCTCTTGCTTATCAAACCTCAGGTGATGTCAAAAACAGGAGTTTCCCCAGATATTTAAAATACTTATAAAAAATGATCTGGACTTTGTGTCCGCAAAATAGCAAGCGAATGAATAAGTGAGCTTTAAATGTAGATGTGGCGTCTCTTCTTGATGACATCACCTGCCATTTCCGCTTGACCGCAGATAATTTGCAAATCAAGCCACAGGTGATACACACAAGACTCCACGGATATTTAAAATACATCTTTCTCTTATTATTTGCATTTGCATGCAATTTGCTATTCACAGTATTTATGGTGCCTCCAGGATCTTCGGGGATCTCTCCTAATTTATTCATACACAATGCTTTTTCGGGGGTCAAATAAAAGCCGAGTTTTAAATTTGTCCCAGTCTTTAAAAATGTAGTAAAGCCATCACAAGCCACAGTGGTATTCAATGGAATCATGATAAATCTGTTGCATTCTGGAATTTAGCCTGTTAGGATTGGGCCATCTGATCCACCAGTATCCATGGAAGGGTCTCATTTATTTATTTTACATTCTTCTTTCTATTGCAGAAAAAAAAAAAAAACAGGTCCTAAATAAATTTGTATTTAAAAATAATTAACATATGAGAAATGTTCCTGTAACATAGTTTTTAGGTTGTGATATGTTGTCTGTTACACTCATGTACACAGTTAAAGGGACACTAAACTTTATATTTCACTTGTGTTTCTAATATAGAAGCACAAGTGAAATGTTAGTTGTTCCTAGTGTGAAGATGAACTGGCAGATACTTTTGACAGTACACGCCAGTCTATTCTCTGACCGACAGCTGCCATTCTTTCATTGGAAGCAGGCCGCCGTCTGGTCAGCGACCCTCTCTCTCTGCTAGCTCAGAGAGAGCCCCTCGTCTTTGCATGAGACATGCAAAAATTAGGGTTTCTCTCTGTTCTAGCAGCGAGAGATCCTTGCATCAAGTAGTCAGAGCAGTGCGAGCCCCGTCTGATTGGCTGTGCGCACACACGGACGACAACAGGAACTGCTTTGTCTCAGATGTGAGACACAGCAAGTATTAAACCCGCGTTTATCTATTTAGATGCACATCGGGTTGACTTCAAAGTCCAGGACAGGTTTTTTAAGGGTTAAAAAAGGTGCAATGTTCCTTTAAAGCACTCCACAAAGTTAAAAGGACAACTGTATGAAAATTCTTAAACTTAAGTTTGCATCCTGTGTTAAACATTTGTAATAGAAATGCTATAATGAAAGGATTCAAATAATGTATTTATAAAGTTATTGAGCCTTCTTTGCTCCATATAGCTCTATCCAAGGGGTAGACATGTTGTTTAGAATGTTGGGTCTGATCTTCCTTCATCTAGCCAAGGTAAAGAAATACCTGACCCAAGATTCTAAACATGTCAGCTCCCTGATGGAGCTTCATACAGCAAAGTGGGTTCCATAAGGCACTTTATTTGTATTATTCCATTAAAGCTTTTTAATTTAAAAAGTCTACAATCTTTCAATTAAACATAAGTTTATTTTTTGATTATAGTTGCCTTTTAATTGTTTTAATTCAGCACTGCCAAATTATACCTTTTAAAGGGGCAGTCCCCCCTAGAGTCAGTCTTCCTACTACCTAAAAACTGCAAATAAATTGTAATTGAGTTTTTGTTGTTTCTACAGTACAGTCCCCCCCCCCCCCCCTGATCTCCGAAAGCCCCCCTTTTATAGGTGTGGGTGATATTATTTTCCATGTAAAAGTAATGGAGAATTAGAACGGTTTTAAAAGTAAAAAAGTGAATTTCACATATATTAACCACAACTGCCCCATTGAAAATCTACAAATCCCGAATAACTTACAAATCATAACCTTATGTCGGATCTGATGATTATTTTTCAAGTATTATTTATAAAAGCACCACCATATACCACCTAGTTACATTACATTACCATTTATTTACGCAGCGCATTGGTACAGAGCATAATAAGGGCATTAACAACAAAATGCAATAGACATATTTAGCCTAAAACATGAGGCAGAGGACACTGCTGGCAAGGTTACACTCTAGAGGGGACAGTTCAGCGCGGCAGTTTGAACGCTGAACTGTCAGCGGGGAAGATGAACGCGGCCACTTGATCGTGGCGATGTAAGTGCTGACAGTAACGGGCAGACGATGTAACCCTAACTCCAAAAGTGACCCCCCCCCCCAAACCCTAATACTAAAATTAACCCCCGAACCCCAATACTAAAATTAACCCCCGAACCCTAATACTAAAATTAACCCTAATGCTACCCCCCCCGAACCCTTATACTAAAATTAACCCCCAAACTCTAATACTAAATATAACCCTAATACTATACTTAACCCCCAAACTCTAATACTAAAATGAACCCTAATACTAGAGGGAGTGTGTGTTCCAGCTAGGTGGGATCGGCTAGAGGCAAAGTGACTGGTAACTAGTGGGTTGGGTAGTAAGCCTCTCTAAAGAGATGAGTTTTGAGGGACTTTTTAAAGTTTGAAAAGGAGGGAGAGAGCTGGATGCTCCGGGGAAGGGAGTTCCAGATAATACTAAAATTAACCCTAATACTAATGCTTCCCCCAAACCCTAATACTAAAATTAAACCTCGAACTCTAATACCCCTATTAAACATCCATAATACTCACCTTTAGCGATGAAATGTCCCGCGATGACCTATCGCGCGATGAACTGGCCATCGCACGAGAGGGGGCGGTGAAGCGGCTGCGTTAATGCAGCCGCAATAAACTGTCCCATACCTGGGATGGGTATCATAACAAACATAAGATGCGTGAAGAGGCAGGAGTAAAGGTGAAAAGTTATACAATATACAAGTAAAAACAAATTTAGACATACCAGCTCAAATGTGCTACAAATGTACAGTCAAACAGAACGTGGGGATGAAATTACACAAGACGGAGAAAGTCAAATCATTTGAGCGTCTTCACACGTCAACAAGCACGAAAAGAATACGAAAATTCATATACTTTAGCGCTTGTCGAATTGGCAACAGAGTGAGTGACTCTGTTGCCAAATTCGTAGATGGCGTCGCCTTTTGGATGTATTTCTGTGGTTTGTGTGCTCTCTGTACACAAACCCCAGAAATACATAGCGCGGGTGCTCCGTGCGCGGCACACACCTAGCACATATAGAGCATCCGCCAACTGTCGACAGGGACCCACAGGGTCTGCAGAGAACCGGATTTGGTCTCTGCTTCTATGTTCCTGGCTCCCCATCACGGCCAGGAGCACTAAGACGCTGGTTTGGTGCTTTGGTCGTTAAGGACCAAAGCACCATCCAGTGGGAAGAGGTTAAGTGAGAGTTTTTAAAGATTAAACTATGCCTTATCCATGGCCAGCTGGCCTCTTCTGACAAGAGAAATTTACCAAGTTTGTTCCTATTGACACTAGACAATGTATAGTTGAGTTGCAGAGATGAAATGATCCTAGGCTCTCTAAATCTACAGGTATACTGACTGACATGCTCACATCCAGGAGCGGAAAGTGGGGGTGGGGAAGTACTTTGGAAACAAGACTAGGAAGATCTGTATTGGGCATTTAATATTACAAAAACACTTCCCTACATATCAAAACAAAATTGTTCAAGTAAATAATTTAGACACACAAGGCTAATTGCCAAATAAATCTTTATTTGTATATAAATCTAAATCATTATATATTGCAACAACCCGAAGATCCTGATATTGCAAAAAAAGAGATCTCCGAAAAGCTTATGTAAAATACATTCTTGATGAATGTAAAAAGTGTTTCATTTCATTTTTTTGCTTTCATATAACGGGTCGCTGATCCCAGTTAGCCAAACGGCAATTCTCTTTTTTTACCATTTGTAATTCCCCCCCCCCCACTGTTCTGAGAACTTTAACATACCGTAAAACCTTGGTTTTGATTTTCCAAAAAAGTTTCCTAAAATTCCAAGTGTCAGAAATACCAGCAGCAATACCAGCAACAAAAAGTGCTGTCGTTTTAACCTGTCAATTCAAAATGGCTGCCAAAATGACACGGACACATAACGTCAAGTAATGCAGATTCCGGAGGGCGATGATGTGTTAAAAAAAAAAATAATTAAATGCCAAAAACCAGTAGTTAAACTGGGTAGTTATGCTAAATGTCTATTCCAAATTTCAAACTGTGACCAGGAGAACCACCAATTATGATCAAATAGAAAACAATACCATGTTACATATTGGTGGTTATTGCCACTGCATGCTTTTTTCACTGGAAAACATATATTTTTGGATATATTTTGCCTCCCTTGTACTTTAGGACTTGTACTTTCTCTCTACACTTTCCACATAAGCTATGAATCGTCTCAGATTTGTCCTCACATTGTCGAGGACACACAACTGGTCCATGCTACACTTCTCTTTGCCTTCTTTTCGTATCTGTTGGAGAGAGAGAAAAAAACCAAACAACTTTAACACAGTAAGAATTTCGATTACAATAACCATGAATAAATTAGGGTGGTTTTTCTAGAACAACAGTTATGGGATAAGAAGAAGGTCAAGGATTAAATCAGGCATGAGGAGGTAGAACGAGGGGCAGAGTAGGTAGGCCGAATGATTCTTAGCGCTTGACACATTCCATGGTTCCCCCTGCCGAAGTCACAGTTGAGGCGAAACGCGCGTCGGGTTAGGGTCCTCTCACTGTCCCAGCGTCGCATATATGCTGCATTATGACCTGAATTTAAGTCTACTCCAAGTGTTTTTCTGTCATTTTTTGACCAGCGTGTGTGGTGCTGGTTTCTTGCTGCTTGACTATTAAGTACATTGTTCATGGATATATTTCCTAGCGCTAATACCGTTGTCTCCCTCCATATATTGTATATACTACTAAGCACAACATAAATAAAGGGGCATTGTGGGATATAAGGCTGGCTTTGTATATTGGACAGTAGGCTTTAGACAGGTAATCTTCCTACAGTATGTAAACTAACACCTGATGCTGTTTCAGTACTAAATTATTACTAACTATTAAATAGAACTGCTAAGTGCACCCTACATTCAAAAAGTGCTGACATATATTAATTTTCAGATACTGGTAGGATTGCACATAACAAATTGTTTTTATTCACAATGTATTCATGTTTTTTGCACTGTAGCACTGTTTTACATATACAGACTCTTTTTGTACTCTGTAAACTAGGGGTATCCCCCTCTTTCCATATTATTATTGCTATTGTAAAGACTTTTTTTTTTTACCAATTTCCATACACTTGCCAAGACCTTCTATATACAGGATAACCATGGATAAATTCATTAGAACATGTGACTAGTCAATAAACACTCGAAACAAATAAAAAAGTAGGACTTTAGTGGTTTGCCCAGCACTGTTGTTCAATGATCAAACATTGCTCGTTGACCATGGGATAGGCAATTATTACTTGGCTTAACATATTATATATATATATATATATATATATATATATATATATATATATATTGTAATTGGACTTCTAAAACTATACTATAGAAATAAGTAGGTGAAGAACAAAATGTAGATGCACATGCTCTGCTTATAGTGTGCGCTTGTACTGTTCGAGTAGTTTGAGAAAGAAAAGGGGGGTTGATGATCGTCCACTTGGAGAGAAAATGACGAAATAGGGCTGCAGGAAAGTGCTGTATCAAAACGTTTTAAATGTTGTAAACGTACAGCTGGTTGCTTGTGCGCACAAAGTGGGATTACCCAATGAGACAGGAGCCTACAAGGTCAAGATGCCCTTGACAAAGGGCAAGCGCGCAGGCGTGAAACGCGTAGGCTCCTGTCTCATTGGGTAATCCCACTTTGTGCACACAAGCAACCAGCTGTAACGTTTACAACATTAAAACGTTTTGATCCAGCACTTGCAGCCTTGTTTTGTCATTTTCTCTCCAAGTGGACGATCCTCAACCCCCCTTTCCTTTCTCTAACTACAGATTACTTGTGGTGAGAGTGCAGAGAGGTGGAGCCCGCGGAGGAATACAGAGCAAATCCGGCCGTTTCTACTTTTTACTTGTACTGTTCGAGCCTCACACCCTGTGTTATCCAAGCCAGAACTTTAAATTCTCCAACATGAAAGCCCAAAGTCAAGATAAAATGAGTAACAAAAGTCAGTTGAGAATGGCAGTAGCCAGATAACCAATCGGTATAATTGGCAAATTGTTTTCTTTTTTGAAAAGATGTAAAAAGGGATTGACCCATCCCTCTGTAGATTAGTTCTATTAATCTGCATGGAACTCTCACAGCCATTCCTTCAACACAGCAAAGTGCCCCTTATAGGGTCAAAGTAATACACGTCACCATGGTGGCCATAAAGCTTACCTTTGTTTTGAAAGCGGGCTGAATTTTCTTAAGGCTTTGGAGTAATTTGATCTCGATGGCAGCTTTCTCTGCTTCTTCACCGTCAGCATATACATCGAAAATAGCATCGAGAGCGGCCCCAGAAACTACTAGAGAGGAGTCGTTGGAGGCAATTCCCAGAAGAAATGTTCCAATTGACTAAAAAAAAAAAGAAGACAATGTTAAATGAATAAAGACGGCAAGAGTTATTAAAAAATGTGTGAAACTGTGTTTTTACTTCAAGGACAAAAGGTCTGGATTAAAAAAAAAAAATTCAAGTGAAAGACTGTTGCAGGCATTTTAAATAAAAATGCTTTGAGGAAGAAAATGCAAATAAAAGTACTTTAATGAGTCTTCCCTGCTTGGATAGCAGGGGGCGGACATCTTGTGTCAGATTTTCCTTTTAGAATTCTACACAAGATGTCCACCTCTGATCACAAAGGCAAATTTATATTCTTTCATGAAAGCATTTCTATAATGCTTATACTTGGTGCATTGTTTCAGTTAAACAGAAGTTCAGTTTATGCCGAATATTGTATCCAAACAAAAACCTTCCCAACTACAAAAATGAAATATGAATTAACAAGTAACACAATTTTACTCTACAAAGTTCTTCTATGAAACGTGTGCTGCTAAGACACCGTTCAAACGGTATTTAAATCAGGCAGTCATGGCCTCAAAAAAATGTAATGTTGGATGACGAATGATTAAAAGGTGTGTGAATACAGCACATGACTTCTCAGATGCAAGGTATGTACAGAAGGCTACTTTGAGGAACAAATAAAGTGAAATAGATGTGAGATTTCATTAAAACGAGTCACTGACTATCAGTCAGGACAATCTTAGTCTCCATATACAGAGTAATTCCAAGCAGATTCTGACCGGCTCAAGCCCCAAATAACAGTGGAGTGAGTAAAATTAACTTCCAGGTGCTGTAGCACAGAAAAAGGGTCTACTCACACCCCAGGCAGACAACAGGAACAAACAGAGGTAGTGCCAGCTGAAGTCATCCGGAAGGTAAACAGCATCAATCCATAGTTGGTTTGTAAAAAAGTAACTTTATTAAACCAAAAAAAGAATAATAAAACCATCGAGCAGGGAGACAGGAACAAAACGGATACGACACACGTTTTGTTCCTGTCTCCCTGCTCGATGGTTTTATTATTCTTTTTTTGATTTAATAAAGTTACTTTTTTACAAACCAACTATGGATTAATGCTGTTTACCTTCCGGATGACTTCAGCTGGCACTACCTCTGTTTGTTCCATATACAGCGTGCCATATCGGTTTGTTTCTTTAAATATAATGAGCTGTAATAGGTTGATTGATTATTGCAGGAGACAGGGCCGGCCTTAGGGGTGTGCGACCTGTGTGATCGCACAGGGCGCAACACTCCAGGGGGCGCCTGTCCGGCCGTTAAAAAAAAAAAAAAGTTAGAAAAAAAAAAAAAAAAGCCGGTAGAGGCACTGGGTTGGGGAGATCAAAAGATCCCCCCTCACCAGCCCTCTGCTCGGCATTCTCTGCTTGGTCCAGGGAGGGGGCGGAGCTAACCGGCTCAGTCGTGTAGCTCCGCCCCCACCCTGTGAAGCAGAGCAGCGTCTGCTTCACAGGTAGCCACAGACAGCAATAGAAGGTGTTGCTCGGCTCCCCATGCCTGCATTAAGCATGGGGAGCCGAGCAGCACTTTCTATTGCTGTCTGTGGCTCCCTGTGAAGCAGATGCTGCTCTGCTTCACAGGGTGGGGGCGGAGCTACACCGGTGTGCCGGTTAGCTCCGCCCCCTCCCTTGAACCACACTTGCAGGCAAGGGGGGGGGGGGGGGGGGAGAGAGAGAGAGACAACAGGAGGTGAGAGAGGGACAGAACAGGGGGAGGGGGGGAGAGAGAGGCAGAACAGGGGGAGGGGGGAGAGAGGCAGAATAGGGGGTGAGAGAAGGACAGAACAGGGGGAGGGGGAGAGAGAGGCAGAACAGGGGGAGGGGGGAGAGAGGCAGAATAGGGGGTGAGAGAAGGACAGAACAGGGGGAGGGGGAGAGAGAGGCAGAACAGGGGGAGGGGGGAGAGAGAGAGAGAGACAGAACAGGGGGAGAGAGAGACAGAACAGGGGGTGAGAGTAGGACAGAACAGGGGGGGAGAGAGAGACAGAACAGGGGGAGGGGGTGAGAGAGAGACAGAACAGGGGGGGAGAGTAGGACAGAACAGGGGGTGAGAGTAGGACAGAACAGGGGGTGAGAGTAGGACAGAACAGGGGGTGAGAGTAGGACAGAACAGGGGGTGAGAGTAGGACAGAACAGGGGGTGAGAGTAGGACAGAACAGGGGGGGAGAGAGAGACAGAACAGGGGGAGAGAGAGAGACAGAACAGGGGGAGAGAGAGAGACAGAACAGGGGGAGAGAGAGAGACAGAACAGGGGGAGAGAGAGAGACAGAACAGGGGGAGGGGGGAGAGAGAGAGACAGAACAGGGGGAGGGGGGAGAGAGAGAGACAGAACAGGGGGAAGGGGGGGGGGAGAGAGAGACAGAACAGAGGGAGAGAGAGACAGAACAGGTGGAGGGGGGATAGAGAAACAGAACAAGCGAGGGGGAGGAGAGAGACAGAACAGGTGGGACGGGGGGTGAGACAGACATGGCAAGGAAGAGGAAAGGGACACATACATAGGGGGGTGAAAGACGGGGGGGGGGGGGGGGGGCGCCATGGGGGAAGCCCGCACAGGGCGCCGTAACACTTAAGGCCGGCCCTGGCAGGAGATGCTGCATGGACATAACTGCGTTGGGCTTCATTCTTGGCCAAAATTGCAGAGTAGAAAAATAATCCAAGATCATTTGAAGATTTCCCCCCCCAACTCTGCTACTTTGGTCTTAGAAACATTGACTGTGTCGGCAGATAAGAACCATTCAGTCCATCTAGTCTGCCCAGTACTTTTATTAGTCCCCTGTTCCCGGTCTTATAGCTAGGATAGCCTTGTGCCTATCCCATGCATGCTTAAACTCCTTGACTGTGTTTACCTCTACCACTTCCGCTGGAAGGCTATTCCATACATCCACTACCCTCTCAGTAAAGTAATACTTCCTGATATTACGTTTAAATCTTTGCCACTCTAATTTAAGACTATGTCCTCTAGTTGTATTTGTATCCTGATGAGCATGATGGTAAGGAGTACTACTGGAAATATAAACTGTTGGTAGAGGTTCTCTGTTGTATTCTACAAACAATGGGGGTTATTCATGATAGAGGTCATTGACAAGGGAAGAGGGAATTGCAGGTAATTGACAAGGGAATTCCAAACCTAAGGCCAAACTGGAGTTTTTGGTTTTACCACTCTGCAATTTTGAACTTAAGTTTGAAATGCCTTGTCAATTCCCTCTTTGATAAATAAAGCCCATAGTTTGGACAACACGGCAGAGAACCTTTTTCAATAATCCATTTGTATGATGAGTAGTGCTCATCTGGAGGCCTCAAACCAATTATCAGGTAACAGTTGGGAGTGGTATTATTAATGGAGGACTAGTCAAAATCGCAAAACTAGGTTTCACCATTACCCACTGTATAGTCGCTCGACATAATAAATGTGTTACCTTCAGTGTGTCTCCGGCATTGTCAGTCTTGGCCAATACACCGCCTGTGATCCCAATTATACTCACAGCATTCACTCTGGCGCTAATATTGCTGCTTTGAGCACATGTCTCGCTGAAGCTCATTATCTGCTCCGGGGTCATACACTGCGATCAACACAAGGAATCGTAAGACAAGCAAAAAAAATCAGAATCTGACATGAGAAGTAGAGCACGAGGGAAGAATACAATTACTTGAACTACAAATAAAAAATAAAAAAAATTAAAAAGCAATAGAATTATATAAAACATTACAAAAACAAAGGTCTTGGCACTACTAGAGTATTTGATGTAATTAAATAATGCAGCTCTCTTAAGTGTAGAAAATACCTATATTTCCAGCAAAAAAAAGCCTAGAAAAAAACAAGAAAAGGATTGCTCCTTTTCTTATTTTTTCTATATAAAACATTAAATTTGTTACATTATAGGAGGCTGGTTACTACGATTGCTCTTACAAAGTATGGATTTTTTTTCCTGCATGGTAAGCTTTTCCTTTTTTTTTCGGATATGTCTGAAATTGGAGAAGTGTATTCCTCTTTCATATATGCACCCCTGCGTTAATTGGGGACAGTGGTCTTTAAAGTCAAAACTTCCACTGTGTCCAATTGCCGCAAGTTGTGATACTAGTAATGCTGCTGATTAAGTTTGTCGTTCAGTCTGACTCTCGTTATTGAAAATACTCGGCACGCACAGGAAACTACCGTAGCACTGTAAGTCTGCTATAGAGACTTTGCGGTGGGCTTTGGGGAAGATCAGGTTCACACAGAAGGATGACTCTTCCCAAGGTCACCCCTGTACTGCATACTTCTGAGACCGAGGTGTCTATACACTAAAATATCAACTGCGGTGAACAGACAATGAAACTGCAAAAAACGGGAATGGGGAAAAATTCTCCAACTTGAAAATCTTTCCAAATATAATCCTTTTCTCCACCTCGGTTTAATCCTACAGCCCATTTCCACTTGTACCTGAGGTATTTCTTTGGATGCCATTGTCTGAAGTAACGCTCGGACTGCGCTGCTTGCCGCTTCTAAAAAATCATCCCTTTTCGGAACATCTAAAAGAAATTGCAGGTAATAAATATGTAGAATTGATAATAAAATCCAGAGGAACTCGCTTCTTTCCAATTTACAATTACTGGTTCATATTCCTTATTAAAAGGGGAATTGTTATCCAGGTTAATTTCTTTATGTACACAGCACTGTTTATTTTAAAAACAACTGTCGTTTTTCTGTAGTTTAACACTGAAAATGATTTCACAGGGACTCGAAAATTCTATGATATCCAATAAGGCAGGTATGGAGGTAAAGGCAGGACAGCTTCTATAGAAACAACAATAAATCTATTAGACTTTATTTGCCGTTAGGAGACGGGAAGTGTAAAGGACAAATATGGCTCTACAAAAGTGTTAGATATGATCTAAACATCTTTAAAAGTGCACATATTGTATGGTGAAATAAATCACTTATTCATGGGCAACGGAGCTCCTCTAACAGGAAGAGCTCTCAAAGTTTGGCCGTGCATTAACTATAGCTGAGTCGGTAAGATGAAATGTTCAATAAATATAATAGGTTTTTAAAACGCCAGGGTGTACAGAAGTTTCAGGACTATTAACCAGTCATACATGAAAAACAGCTACAAAGCATTAAATAAAAATTAAATAAACAAACAAACAAATTCAAAAAATTATTTAAAAAAAGGACTAGAATACCAGAGAAGAGGGCAAGGGTTGACAGGGTTAAGGATTTAATAATGCTTTGGGAGGTGCACAAGGCTATGTTGAAAAGTAAATAAGAAATGCAAGTATGAAGTCTAATTCGAGCCAGAGAACATGGGCCCCACTGACTCTTGGCTGAGAGTCTATGTGTAATTAGTCTCTTGAAGTCTTTATAGTGTGTACGTAGAGATATCCCATTACTGATAATCAAGGGATGTTCCAGTATGCACCACATTTTAGTATGTTTCACTGCTTTCCATCTAGTAAGAATATCATACAGTTTTAGGAGTCTTGAGAGTCTGCGGCTGTGTAACAGCTGCTGCTGTAATCTGACCTTGGACATTTTTATCTCTGTGTTTTTCTGATTTGTTTAATGTTCCTGAGGGAATGAAGGTACACATCAAAGGTGAGCAGTAAACGGAACAGGTTGTGTTAGGAAAGACTCCCCCTACTGGTTAATGTACATACTGCAGCAATGGCATGATTTAAAGTGCCACTCAACTTTCAAAATAACTTTGGCTTCTTTAAAAGCAGCCAGCCTTATTTTGTTTTGTTTTTTTAGACTCGGCATAGTAACTACATAATAATGGTAGGTATATTTAATGATACATTTTACATCTACTCAAGAACCATGTATGTGCAAATCTACTGCCCTATATATAAGTCAGTTTAATAATTAAGGCCTCAAACACACACACACACACACACACACACACGTATGGGGGCCATGATCGCAATACATGAAATACAGGGTCCTAGGCTACATAACTAGATGAGTCCCTGCGCTGGGTTGAGCACTTTTCTTTTTTATAGGGACTACAGACCAGAGCAATTCTTCTAGAATGAAAGCAGCCTGACCTGTGATCCTAGTTTGCATTCCAATGAACTAGAATCTGTGGTTGTTTAAATGTAATTGTCCTCCTCTCCAATCAATGGACCCGTACAGGTTATTGTTTTGTTTTTTTAAAGAACAGTTATTTTATTTATTTAGAAAGTGTTTTACCAGGAAGAATACATTGAGATTTCTCTTGGTTTTTTTTAGTATGTCCTGGGGACCCAGTCCAGAATGGAGTTACACATTTAACAGTACATTAAAAATACATACATACATATATTTAAAGAAGTTGGAAGGAGAACATACAGGGTAAATCATTATTAATACAAAAAAGGAACAACATGTACAGGATACAAAGGAGTTAGTAAACTAATAACAGGTACAATCTGTTGTGAGGATTTGAGAGACACTCATTTTCAGGGATTTTAGTCTAGAGGATGATTTGGCAGAATTAGGAAGGCTGATTCCACATATGAGGAGCTCTGAAAGAGAGCGCACCTCAACCTGCTTCCTTTTTGAAGTTAGGGATCGCTAGTGAAGGGCTGGTGCAGGATCGGAGATTGTAGGATGTGCAGGGAGTAAGAGTGAGCATGCAGCTCAGGTGGGGGGGGGGGGGGGGAGAGCAATAGTGATCATGCTGCTTGGGGGGGGGGAGTAAGAGTGATCATACTGCTCAGGTAGGGAAGGAGTAAGAGTGATCATGCTGCTCAGGTAGGGGGGGAGCGTTACAGAGAAGTGGTTATGCACTAAGCATGCTAGGTGGAGAGTGCGCCTGGAGGAAAGCGTCAGCCAGTTTAACTCTTAACATTTTACAGTGATGAGTGTTATAATCACTCTGTAGGGCAAATCGGCACAATATATTGCACAGAGTGTCGAGTTTACCGAGATGGGTCTGCGGCGCAGAATCATATACAACATCTCCATAGTCTAAGATCGGCATTAACATTTGAGCTTTCTTTCAGATACCGTATACATATCTTACAATCACATTGACATGTGATCATTGTGATTGGCCATCGCAGTGATCACATGACCTCCGGAGCTGCAGACTCCATTCAGGAATACTGCCTCATTTGCAAGGCCGGTGCCTGAATCTGTCATGTATGACGGGTTATCCAGTCATAAGGTGTCACACACACACACACACACACACACACACACACACACACACACACACACACCTTTTATGATGGGAAAACCCATCATAATGCCAGAAAGGGGTTAAAAGATAGTGGAAAATCTTAGACACGGAGCACACCGCAAACACATACCTGATTGGCTAAAGAGAATCCCAGAGAGGTGCTGAGCCAGCTCCTGTAATGCAGTTGCTCCTCCCAAGACTTCTATGTCCAGCATGGAGAGGATGTTGTGCAGGCAGGTCAGTGCTCTATGTTGGACAGTATACATCCTGAAACACAAAATAATAACCCGCATGGACTGTAACCTTAACAAGTCAGCATCTCCGACTCAACCACCACATGCTATGCGTTAAAAAGCACAAAAAGTACCATGTTTTACATAGGAAACATTCTACTGTTAAAGAGCAGATCAAATTGGCGTATATTTTTAGTGGCCATTTAAAATAGTCAGGCCTGTCACATGACTAAGTTGCCTTAGGGATTAAAAAGGAATGGGGGAGGAGAGAAAAGGGGGGGGGGCAGAACCATAACTCCTCAATGAAGAAGAGAACCTGTGGACTGACATCAGATAGGGTTACTTCGGTTTCTTTATTAAAAAGAGGGACTGAAATCTTTTAAATCACACAGAAGAAGTGTTGGACGATGACAAGCCTTCTAAACAATGCATACTTCTGCTTTTCTTACCATGTTCCAGTAGCGAGGGGTCATCAAGATTACCACAAAGAGAAGAACACGTGTTGAATACAGAGAATGGCTTCCATGCTGAATTAGTTAGCAGGTTATACGACTAGAATATGCTTTATGAAAGTAACAGAAGGGGACATTGGACAGGGCAAGGGAGAAAAAGGCTGGCTGAGCGTGATGGGAACAGTATTACTCTCATTGCTAGGTGACAGTGTCGTTGATGTGGTTGTAACAAGGTGAAGTGATATGTACAGTACCCAACGCATTCAAACACATTTTTTTCTTAACCTATGCACTTGCTTGCAGTTGAGCTGGCCCAATGTGTAAATAATTAGGTTTTATTCCCTACACACTTACAGCATAAATCAAATATTTAAGCGACTAATTGCCCACATGATAAAAAGACACAATTTCCAAAAAGATCAAATTAAATAGATTCTAAACAATATAAAATATATTTCCTATACACAATTTGTAAAAAAAACAAAACAAAAACACCACTATGAGCAAATCCTATCAACATGAATGTTTACAAAATATAATCGTTTATAATTTTACTTTGTAATTAATGGTTTCCATGCAGAGGCTTGTTTACAGAGGTCAATAGCAGAGGTACTTGGGAACCTGGTCTTCTCAAAAACCTGTAATGAAAGAAAAAAACGGTTATTTAGTTAAAAAAATAAATTAGGAATATTTGCAGTTGAAAGAAAGCAGCATGACATTTGATCCTAGTTTGCATGTTAATGAACTAAGATTCCCACGATGCTTATCAAATACCGTATTTGCTCGATTATAAGACGACCCTGATTATAAGACAACCCCCCAAACTTTGGATATTCCATTAGGAAAAAAACTTAAAGCCTGAATATAAGACTACCATATAGGAAAAAAGTTAAACTTGTATATATTCACATGTAAATTGCGTTTTTAATAAAAAATAATGATATGAAAAAAATGCATTTCTTGTTTGTATTTCCTTTTATGTGCCAATGCTGCCTCTCTCTTTCCCTTGCCCCCAGCTTTCTCTCTCTCTCCCCCTTGCTCCCCCTGTCTGTCTCTTCCCCCCCCTTGTCTGTGTCTTTCCCCCCCCCTCCCTCCCCTTGTCTGTCTCTTTCCCCCCCCCCTCCCTCACCTTGTCTGTCTCTTTCCCCCCTCGTTTCTCTGTCCCCCCCCTTCCTCCCCCTCGTTTCTCTGCCCCCCCCCCCCCCCTTCATACTCTGTCCCTAGTGGGGGCAGCCGGGGGACGTTTGCACGATACGTGCAGACATCCTCCATGCTGCCCGACACGGCAGTCTATTATGACGGACAGCTGGTCCGTCATAATAGACTGCCGTGTCGGGCAGCATGGAGGATGTCTGCACGTATCGTGCAGACATCCCTCAGCTGCCCGATTCTCCCTGGTGGCTAGTGGGACAGCAGAGGATGTCTGCACGATCGCCGGGACTTCTGTGACGAAAGCGGAAGTACCTGGCTTCTTCATAGAAGCCCCGGCGGTCGTGCCGATGCGGCAGCAGGGGAGTCTGCGCTCATCGCGCAGACATCCCCTGCTGTTAGAGAGGGGGATCCAGGTCCCCTGCAGCTCTGCTGGGGACCTGGATCGCTGTCTTATAATATGACCTCAATTTGAGATCAGATTATAAGAAGACCTTGATTATAAGACTTTTTTTTTTTTCTGAAAAAAACCTCCTCTTATAAAATCGGGCAAATACGGTATAGCAGAGGACATTAAAGTAGAGAATATATCCAACGTTGTACTTCTCAATCATCACCATGATGGCACACATATTAGCTTTTGCTATCCTAGTATCAGAGATCCAGAACCAAAACTGAGAATTGTTACATTATCATAGCGTATCAACATATCCAAAAGCACTGTGCAATGATGAAAAAACAAACAACAACAAACAGATAAAAAGGAACGTAACCAATTGGACAAAAGGTGTGGGGGAAAAATAAGGTCCAATGATATGCCATTCTTGAACATCCAAGGAGAAGAGGGAGTGTATATACACAAACAGTATACTCCAGTATTTACAGTTAAAGTATTTGGGTTCCATGTATTTATAACTATGCGGTAAGAGGAATGTTCGCATCGGACAATAAAAGAAAAATATTTGAGAAAAAAGGGGGGACATGGTAAAGAACAATGGGGGCTTTTCAGTTAGTTGGTATGTTTCCCTTAAAGGGTTTGTCTAAACATTGCTTATACTGTGAATGTAGAGAATAATAAAAATTATTATCTATATATTGCAAAAAAAATGAGAAATACAGGTTTTAAAATGTGTCAGAGGTTTATCCCGCTTTTGACGTCACCTGTGGCTTCATATGCAAATTAACAAAATATCGATGGGAAATTTGCATATGAAGCCACAAGGTGATGTCATAAACAGGAGACTCCACATACACATTTAGAACATATATTTCCCTTTTTTTATACAACATATAAATTTGTGTGGGTACAGTATGTGAGAAAGAAGAAAATTACAGCTAAACACAAACACCCCAGAAATGTAAAAACAGCCCTTGTCACCAAGGGAAAGTAAAGGTCAAAATGTCTTGTCACTCAGGGGTTGAAGTAAAAATAGGCGCATTCCATGTATATTAAACACGTGTGCAACATATATAAAATAAGCCAAGTGGTAAGGCCCATTTAAACAGTGGCATATCCACTACATTAGGATTGCAAGCATGCATAAATTAAAAGAAAAGAAAAGTATTTTAAATATGTCTGATGTTACATTGAGCTTGATATGCAAATTACATATCCCATTGAAGTTAGCTCATTTGCACAAACAATGACCCTATAAAAAGTCTGGAAATTATGTATTGAAAGCTGCAAGGGCTTTACCTTCTTGGGAATGAAATGGTTCAGGAGAGCAGAATGAACTTCCGCAGACAGACACATTGGTGATAGCAGCTGTCCTCCTCCATCGTTCACAGACTTTTCTAAGCACAGTTCACTCTCGTCACTGCTGGAGAGTTCTTCCCATTCATCATCTGATGGATCTGGGGAGGAAAAAAAGATATGTGGTTCTGTTTATTCATCTTCCACTGAGTAACATAGCAGCATCCTGAGAATGATGGGGTGGCTAGCCCTGTACTAGAGCCCTGTACTACTTCTCCCATAATGCTCTGTCAGTGTACAGGCTGGCAGGAAAGATGGGAGAAGTAATCCACCATCAGCTGGAGGATGCAGTTTCACACCTCTGTTCTATATTGGATGGATATTTTCAGCAATATATCTATACAATCAATTTGGTCCAGTATGATGAATGGTGAACCTATGGCACAACTGGTACTCAGGAGCCCTTGATGGGGGTACTCCACATCTGGAAAGTAGCCATTCTTGTTTTTCATGAGAGGAACACATTCTGCTGGGCATGTTTGGTACCAAACAAAAGAATACAACCTGGACAATCTAAATATACACTTATAGGGGACCTTTTCATAATATATAGCCACGTTCTTCATGTTTAATATTATGTGGCTGTCCTCCAAATCACCCCAAGTCAGAGCATATGCCCCTATACATTTTATGACCCCCTATAAGTCAAGCTCTGGTGATTGTTATCTACTAATAACATTTTATGCGTTAGACCTGGTGTTAGATCAAAGCCTACAATACAGGTTATCTTAACAAATCCTAAACAAACTATATTACATATCAAAGGGCAACTTATGCTTTGGCATGACCAGAACCCAGAGCGGTCGTTGTGCAATGTGAGATCGTGTCTGAAGGGATTAGATCTCGAAAATGCCACAAATATTCCACTTGTAAAAAGTCATACACACCATCACTGCAGCACATGTTCACTATCATTTCCAATGCCGTTTTCTGTGCCACCAGTAACGCTGCAGCTTCTCTCACTTCTTCATTAGCAGGCTTGAATCAGGAGAACACAAGCAGAATGAAACAATAATTAATACATAAATAAAACATACCCTACCCTAACAATTCAACATGTATGTACTAAGTGGCGTAACAATATGGCCCAGGTGCAGTTATCTTTTTTGGGTCCTTTTGCTGTGTGGACTACATTCCCTATATCTCTTGTGGTGGGAGCGATGATGTGGACCCCTTTAGCCTAGATCAGTGCGATTCCGCTCCCTGCCTGCTGCACACTGCCGAAGAATGCAAAAACGTGGCAATCACTAACATTATCGGCCCTGTTTAAAATGGAAAGCTTTCCCCGTCTCGTCTAGAAGTCCTGTCTCTTCTTCTCAAACACAAATATATAAAACCCCCTTCTTTCCAAGTTTTTATGGAATAATAAAAATGAGTTTAAGGAAATGACAACAGACAGGAAAATTAGGATGCTTAAACATCCCCAATTTTAGAGATTGGATCTTTAACAACTCAACTTGCACATCACCAAATATAGATCAGACATTTACCATTTCCATTCACTTAACCACCCTATTACATACACCGGTGGACCTTCTGCCAAACTGGGAACAAACCCAATGCTTTTCAGTACAATTCGAGCCTGGCAAAATTCTCAGGGCACAGCTTACTTTGTCCATCCAGTATTCCCTCTTCACACCCTTTCTCCACAACCAGGCATTTCAAAGGGGACAAGCCAACTACCCATTCATACAATGACCACGTATGGGGATCTATAACATATCACCATTTCTCAAATCAACCAGCAAAATCCATCCTTTCACAGCAAGAAATACAAACAAAATCCCCCACTGTCCCTAGAATACCATTTATCTACCAAACAAGACACTTTAAACAAAGCCAAATAGATAAATACTCACCTGATGACTGGGAGAAAACAGTAGACATATTAATTGACACAACTACACACTGTAGATACCCCACCTCACTAATATGTCACCGGATAAGATACACATATAAAACAGGATGATGTAAAAAATACAGGGCTGAGACATTGCCTCACTTAGAAACATAGAATATGGCGGCAGATAAGAACCATTCGGTCCGTCTAGTCTGCCCAATTCTAAATACTTTTATTAGTCCCCAGTTCCCCATCTTACATCTAGGATAGCCTTGTGCCTATCCCACGCATGCTTAAACGCCTTCACTGTGTTTACCTCTACCACTTCCACTGGAAGGCCATTCCATACATCCGCTAACCTCTCAGTAAAGTAATACTTCCTGATATTGCTTTTAAATCGTTGCCCCTCTAATTTAAGACTATGTCCTCTAGTTGTGGTAGTTTTTCGTCTTTTAAATATACTCTCTTGCTTTACTGTGTTGATTCCCTTTATGTATTTAAATATTTCAATCATATCCCCCCTGTTACTTCCTTTCCAAATTTAACAACTGACAAAAATTTTAGGAGGTACACTACCGCATGATGGGCACAATCCCATTAACATTATATAGGGATATGTTCTGTAAAATTCTGCATTTGGCGTACATCCCTTCCATATGGCTACAGACAACTATTTGAAATATCACAAACCATCAGCAGACCTCCTACATTGTCTATGGCAGTCAAATCCAGAGATACACATCAACTCCAACTGGAGTCGACCCCACCCCACCCCAAATGACATTGTTTAACAAGAAACTTTTTTATTTGTTCAGAATGTCTTGTTTACCGCCCCCAAAAAACCAAACAAATTCACGCCTCAATCTTCAGTTCACAGTGGCAAAAATAAATCAACGCTCTCCCCAAACCTACCAGATAATTAATAAAAAGAAGGACATTCCAGAATACAGCATGGTACATGAATCAAATACTACAATAGAGAAGACTAGATTCTAAAATAATGAATTTTAAAAATAATAATTACAGGAAGAAACAAACAAGGAGTAATTTGTTACACAGAAATTCCAGACGCTAACACAACGGACCAACGCATATATACCGTTCCAATATATCCTTATGATTTAGCTAACTTTCAAATAACAATTGAATATAGCATACTACAGGGCTTGACAAATTTAATTTAGTTTTAGGAGCCAGCTAAAAAATGTAGGAGCCAGACAACGGCACATCACAATATCATAAACGCACGAGACAGTCGCATACACCCACCTCACATACACAGCCAGTTACATTCACACACACACACACACCACATACAGTCAGTTACATTCAATCACACCACAAACAGTCAGTTACATTCACACACACACACACACCACATACAGTCAGTTACATTCACACATACATACACAGCCAGTTACATTCACACATACATACATAGCCAGTTACATTCACAGCCAGTTACATTCACACATACATACATAGCCAGTTACATTCACACATACATAGCCAGTTACATTCACACATACATAGCCAGTTACATTCACACATACATAGCCAGTTACATTCACACATACATAGCCAGTTACATTCACACATACATAGCCAGTTACATTCACACATACATCCATAGCCAGTTACATTCACACATACATACATAGCCAGTTACATTCACACATACATACATAGCCAGTTACATTCACTCATACATACATAGCCAGTTACATTCACTCATACATACATAGCCAGTTACATTCACTCATACATACATAGCCAGTTACATTCACTCATACATACATAGCCAGTTACATTCACTCATACATACATACATAGCCAGTTACATTCACTCATACATACATACATAGCCAGTTACATTCACTCATACATACACACAGACCAAAGAACAAAAATGGTATTTCTTACGGTGTCCTCCCTCCCTGCTGCTTACCTCATTGCAGGGGAGGGGGACATTTATGCTGGAGCCCGAGCTTCTTTTGGTTCCTGCTAAGTGCCGTGTTGTCATGTGACAATCGGCACTACAACGTGTTGCGCGAGGGGGCGGAGCTTACAGTCTGTGTGATCCGCACAGACTTTCTCCCCTCGCGCTGAAAGTAAAACAGATGGCAGCCGGTAAGGGCACTCTGTGACAAACAGCACCCGGGCGCCAGGTCTGATTTCCTGGTCGCCATGGCGACCTGGCGCCCGGGGTTTGTCGACCCCTGGCATACTAGACTGGCAGCACAGATGGACAGACTGTTAGTGTGGAACAGAATTTTTTAAGTATAGAAGGTTTGAACCGTAACAGCCCATCTGGGACTTTTCAAAAACTTAGTCGCCCCACCCACACCCTTTTCCACAAGAGCTTATACTACGGTTTTATCCCCCCCTCCCCTCCAGAATTGTGCCCCAGCGACAGCTTTTAATAAATGTTAATAAGCCCGGTCGCTGGGTATGTTCTACAAGGTTTAACTGTCCAGATTGATTGCGATTGGCCAAGGGGTTAAAGCCCACTCCATATTTGGAGTGAGTAAACATAACTCTTATTTTGATTGGTCGCCGAGTTAAAGGATGGGCGCCAGTACGTCTGAGCACTAGGTCCGTTGCTCAGCGTCCCATTGTCGCTACTATAGCAGCTTTGTTCGCATTGGTCGGTACATAATCTGGTACCAAACTGAATTAGGATTCGCTATTGTGTGGAGATAATCCGTTTAACTTCCTATTTTTCAATCAGCTGTTATCATGATCTGTAAATGTATCAATATCCTGATTGCACTACAATAAAGTGTACTTGGTTTATTGTTCAAGAGAACCGTGTCCTGTGGATTATTTTGTGAACATATATAAGAGCGCCAAGCGAATATTTGTGGTTATCTAGGGAATCCACCGAGGGCTAAGAAGGACATCGGTACCCTGATAAGCGGAGTTACCAAGCCTGGGTATCCGTCGCATCACAGTTTTATTCTAAAACAAATGTTTTGTTATAAGTAGTTTTCAGAATGCACTTAATATTTCCCGAATTATATGTGACATATCTGTAAACATGCAGTTATCCAAATAAAACTGTAAGAAAAAAAAGGAAAGAAAAAAGGTCTGATGGCAAGAAACTGGTAGTAACCATCATTCTCGCAAAATGAAACCAAATATTATTTTTCTATATCCGTGTCATGAAAACAGAAGGATGTGAAAGAAAGATTTGATCTCCAACAAAGCTCTACAGAATACAGAGACCAAGATATACAGAGCCGTCCATTCTTTCTATATTACTCACTGGTATGAAGTCAGAAATGTCTTTGACATTCTTCTTTTCTTTCACTTCACCATCCATCATCCCATTCTCCTCATTCAATGTGGCTTCTTCCAAAATTGCTGTAGCCTCTTCAGTTTCGGCCTCTGTTGCAACAGCACTTAGATGCCGGGTTTCCAAGTCCTTCATCTCCGCTATGAACTGACCTGCGTCCACCGACAAGGCCTCAGCAAAGATCCGCAGAATGGCATTGATTGTGTCGGCCTGACTGGAGGCTGGAATCCTCTCCTTCAAGTTCCAGACAGCGCCTGAGAATTTACAATACATACACGCTTATGGCTTCATTTAGGAGAAGAAACAGAACTAGATAGAAATGTAGTGCCCTATGCTAAAAGGTGTTCATTGTTGACTGGTTTTGCATATGCCTACCCAGAATCCCTTGCAGTGATGGTAGCACTGGGAATGCAATTTCTGTGGATATGCTTGTTTGGAGTGTGTATATTTGAGGATGTTTGATAATGCCTCTGCTACCCACTGAAATTCAGATGGAGGGTGTTTTCCCATCACCTTTAGCCCACCATTACTTTAATGGTTTTCTCTTTATATTTTAAAGTTTCAGATAGTAAATTTGTCCACCAACACTTATGCTATGGTAGGAGTACTGGTTCCTAGCGTTGATTTTTTTTAAGCAAGTGATTCTCTTGCTCCTAAAAATAGATAAGTGGACTCCTAAATTGAATTCCTAAAGTCTGTTTAGCTGCTAGAGCCTATAAATACCTGCAGAAGTGAGTGCAAAAATAACCCCCTCAGGTAGAAAATACCATTCAATCGAAATATTTGCTGTCACAACCAGGGCCGCCATCAGAAATTTCAGGGCCTCTTACCAAAAAAAATAAAAGTTCGAGCGCCGCCCCCCCCCCCCCAAATAGTTTAACCATTAATAGCCCACCCCTCATAATTTGTCCATTAATAGCCCACTCATTATTGGTCCATTAATAGCCCACAATCCCCCGCCCCCTTCCCCAGTACTTTCTGCTCGTCGGCCATCTCCTCCGCAGGGTTTCTTCCCGCTGCGTGCAGGAAATACAGCCACCGGATATGACAGGATGTCACTTCTGGAAGCGGTGACTAAAAGCCGGGTCCATCTGCCAGCTGCTGCCCGATCGTCTCCGTAGGAGACAGTCACACGGGCAGCAGGGGCACACGGGGCAGCTGCCCCGGTTACCCACGTTTTATTTATTTTTTTACATTTTTTTTATTGCCCGTCCCCTCTGATGGCGGCCCTGGTCACAACTGTCAAAATATATGTAGCTTAAATGATAACCTATTTGTCTGAATGTACTGCCATTAACTGTAGGAGACCGCATGTCCACACACAATCCCAATGTGCAACACCAGTTTAGTTTTAATCTCCGAGATATCAAACATGCCATTGATGTTTAAAGGATTCCATCTTTTACTTTAAATTTAACAAGCACAATATTACATTACTGTATTTTTAATTCTGGCATGACAGGATCAGTGCTACTGATAAGACTTGCAGGCAGGTTTGCATTTCCCTTTTTATTTATACATTTTATCAAAAACATCCCCAAATTACAAACTTACATATATAAGTAAAGACAATGACATTTTCATTTCACTTAGATTGACATTTTTGTTATATCCAAAGCAAAAAATGAAGCAGTGTTTTATTAAAGGATTGCATCAAGTGTACAAAATAAATGCAATACAATACAAATAAAGTACCTTATTGAGCCATCTTTATTCCATATAGCTCCACCAGGAGGAAGACATTTTGTTTAGAATCTTGGGTCACATGGGTCCGATCTAATTTCATCTAAACCAAGGTGAGTGAAGATCTGACCCAAGATTCTAAACAACATGGCTGTTCCCTGAGAGAACTATATGGAGTAAAGAAGGCTCAATAAGGTTCTTAATTTGTATTATTTCATTAAAGAATTTCTCTATAATTAATCTACACTTGATACAATCTTTCAATTAAACATAAGTTTTTTTCTTTTGCTACAGTTGTCCTTTAACCCCTTTGTGACACTAGGACAGGGGCGTCCAACATGCGGCCCATGGGCCGCATTCATCGAGGTGCAGCCCGCATGACAGCTGTAACCGCACCTCCAACCGCACGTTACTAGAAGCAGCGTTGGGGAGCTAAGTTCCCCGGCAGAACGCTGCAGTGCGTGCCCAGCACATAATCCCTCCTCTGCCCTGCACGTGACATCATGCGCACGGGTTAGAGGGAGGGAAGATTAAAAAAGGAACCACTACTTGCATGATGAAGCAGCCCATATGCCCGGTATCAAGAAAATATAGAAGTCTAAGTATGTAAGTGAACCTGTGTGTGTGTGCAAGTGAACCTGTGTGTGTGTGTAAGTGAACCTGTGTGCGTGTGTAAGTGAACCTGTGTGCGTGTGTAAGTGAACCTGTGTGCGTGTGTAAGTGAACCTGTGTGCGTGTGTAAGTGAACCTGTGTGCGTGTGTAAGTGACCCTGTGTGCGTGTAAGTGACCCTGTGTGCGTGTAAGTGACCCTGTGTGCGTGTAAGTGACCCTGTGTGCATGTAAGTGACCCTGTGTGCATGTAAGTGACTCTGTGTGTGTGTGTGTGTGTCACTGTGTGTGTGTGTGTCACTGTGTGTGTGTGTAAGAGTGACTATATGTATGTGTATTTGTGTGTGGCTGTGTTTATAATTTTTTCTCAATGAAATAAGAATGTGGCCCACGAACATATAAATTTTATGTGATGTGGCCCACTGAAAAAAAAAACTTGGACACCCCTGCACTAGGACATTCTATGACGTTGTTAAACAACTCATCGCGGCTCCTGCTGTGCTTGGATCCCACTGCAGGGACTTGCAGTCTGTGAGTTTAAAAAAATTAGCAATGCAATTCTCATTGATACACTGTTTAGTCCAAACTCAGCTCTATCACTGGAACTGTACCTGCCACTACTGTCTGCAAGTGTTTCATTTCCATGGTGTTAACAGACGACGACAAGAGAACCGACTCCAGTGTCTGCAAAGAGGAAGCATCAAACGTAGATAACAGGTCGGAGTTATCTTCTGTTACTGTCTGTAGACAATATGCTGTGGGAAATAAACATATGTCAAGAAGAGGGAAGAGAAGAGAGAGAGAGAGAGAAAGAGAGACACACACAGACACCGAGAGGGAGACACAGACAGAGAGGGAAACACAGACAGAGAGAGACAACCAACCATTCTTAACACTGGTACCACACATTAATTAATAGAAAACCTAGGCAAACATAAATATGAAATATTTATGGTATTGCCCTTCTATATGATGGATGTGATTGTTACAGTTTGAATAATTCTTCCATGGTATATGTATTGCAATTTAATAAGATTATAAAAAAGTTGAATAAAAAAAATTGATTTATAAAAATAAAAAAAAATGAAATATATAAAGCACACATACGTAACAATAATTTAAAAAGGTCTCGGTCAACCTAAACACTGCTTATCCTATGAATGTAGAGTCTAAAAAAAATTATCAAAAGTGATCTATACACCGTGTTATGCCAGTACTGCATGCAAATGCCTAAACGATGTGCTTTAATTGTGTGTGTGGAGTCTCCTGTTTATGACATCACCGGTGACCTGATATGCAAATGAACTGCTTTTCAATGGGAAATGTGTAATTTACATAATAGGCCACAGGTGATGTCATAAGCAGTAGACTCCGCAGGTACATTGTTCAAGGTAGCCTTATCAGACCACACATACACAGGCATCCTTAGATTCATTTAAAAGGAAGCACTCACATGATCACTCACCTGCTGAAATTGCCAACTCCAGATTATTTGGGAACTTGCTCAGACACTGCAGAACAATGTCTATACAGCTTTCCTTGTTGAAGATTGTTAATGCTTTACTGCTGCTTTCACTATTCAAAACCAGTAAAGAAAATATATAGGGTAAGACAGCAACCAAACACATTGCAATATGCTATCAGATGTGTCATAGTCAATAGAGATGAGAAAAAGGTTATTATAACTCGAAATCAGATTCCTGTAGTTCAGGGCGTGACAACATTTCGGAACATCCAGACCAACTCTGTAGCCAGCCTTTTTATTTTAATTAGTTAGGATGGTAAAGAATCACGTAAGGTAGGAGCGTCGGCTCCTGGGATTTATTAAAGGACAACTGTAGCAAACATTGAAGTTCGGTTTAATTGAAAGATGGCAAGTGTAGCAATCTTATATAGAAATGCTTTAATGAAAGAATACAAATAAAGTACCTTTTTGGAGTACTCTTTGCTCCATATAGCTCTACCAGGAGGCAGACATTTTGTTTAGAATCTTTTGTCAGGTGAGGTCAGATCTTTACAACAAGATTCTAAACAACATGTCCTCCCCCTGAGATAACTATCTGGAGTAAAAAAAATAAAAAAAAAGGCTCAATAAGACATTTAATTTGTATTCTTTCATTAAAGAAATTCTTTATAATTCATCTACACTTGATACAATCTTTCAACTAAACAGAAGTTATTTTTTTTCTCTCCCATAATGCTCTTACAGCTAACAGAATAGCAGAGGAGCATGGGAGATGTAGTCGTGCAACAGTTGGAGCATTGCAGTTTGGAGACTCCTGTTGTAGTTCTTTTATTTTCACGATCTAGCAGTCTCAAAAACCTCAAGTTACATTAGACCAGGGGCGTCCAAGTTCTGAAGCGTGCCATCTGTGTATTGGGCTTTATTACATTGCTTTGTTTATAAGTATGGTGAAAAACAGCGAGTTATACTTAGAAAAATGTCTTAAATGGATAATAATACAAAAGCAGTCTAAAACAAGTTAAAATTAACATTACGGGAAGTTAAGACACCTTGCTGACAAGTGGGCTGCATTTGGCCCACAGGGCATACGTTAGATACCCGTGCTAGATCCGCTTTAACGATATTGATTGGCTTTGTCACCAGAGACATATGATTGCTGTGATTGGTGAGTACAACCATTAGGACCAGTCTAGCACAGGAGTGCATGCTGCTCTATGACATCAGACATATATACCTCTACAATGTCAAAGATTATGGTTTGTTGGATGCATATGTCTGCTAGCACAAAGGGCAATCTGACTACAATCGGGATTTTTAGGAAAAGGACTTCCTTACCACACATTCCATAGCACATTAATGGCCTGATTAGCGATATCTTCCACATAATTCTTTGATAAATCTTTGCTCTTTGTGATGGGCTCCATGTTTGCATCCAAGCCAGTGGTACACTGCATTAACCAAATAAAGACAATGTTTCATTGGAAATTTGTGTCCTTGTTCTATTTTTTTTAAAGTGTTAAACTTTCTAGTTAAAAATACAAGCATTGTAATAACTTCAAAAAATAATTTAAAAAAACAAGCAAAAAAATAGCATTATAAGAAGTAAAAATATAAAAGTGGAGCAAGACTCTAAAAAAAAACACTACAAGAGAATCAGAATAGACACATTAATATGTGGCAATGGCAGAATACCAAATTTAGGCCCTTATTTAGAAAAGCTAAAATGGAGAATACTTCCGACTCAGCTACTTTGGCCTTTAGTTTGAAATTCCCTGCAATTTCGTTTTTCATAAATAAACCCCTTTTTGATTAGTCATTGCAGCCAAAAAAAAAAAAAAAAGATCTTATTGGCCCATAATCTATTAAGTCAATGTGTTCATGCAGTGTATACCCTCGCTGTATATGTATGTTGGTATAAGGGAACTATCCCTACAGATTTTTGCTATTGTTTGTAACTGCATTTTATCAATGTCTGTATTTTGATACTTTAATAAAAAAAATATATATATATGCCACAGTTTGGTCATTAACATATTCCCCTGACATGTACCCAATAAAATATGCAACAGTTTGGCCATTGAAGGAACATCAAACAAGCAAGGGTTAAACAAAACATGTCCCGGGACAATTAAGTAAACCAAACGTGTATCTTAATAGATACACGCGGGTTTACTATCTGCTGTGTCTCACATGTGAGACACAGACGTTCCTGATTGTCGCATGCTGAATCAGAACAGAGGCTCGCCCCGCTCCGACTGCCGAATGTGTGGGTCTCTCGCTGCTAGCGCACTTAAGATCCCCCCTGCTGATGCCATGCAAACACGAGGGTCTATTTCTGCGCTAGCAGAGATAGAGACAGTCGGCGACCAGATGGCTGCCTGCGTCCTATGGGAGCATGGCAGCTGTCGGTCAGAGGATAAACTGGCGTGTACTATCAAAAGTACCCGCCAGTTCATCCTCACACTAGGGACATCTAAAATTTCTATATTAGAAGCACAAGAGGAAAAATAACGTTTAGTGTCCCTTTAACATATTCCCCAGCCATGCGCCCATTAAAATATATCACAGTTTGCCCATTGACCCAACAAGGAGCCCATTAAAATATGCCACTGTTAGTTTGCCATTTAAGATATTCCCTAGCCAGATACCCATTTTAAAAAAATGCCATCATTAGTTTGCCCATTAAAATATTCACCAGCCAAGTTCCCAAGAAAAACATAACACCCTTCTCCCCCTTCCCCAGTACTCACGTGGCTGCAGCTCTATCGTGGGCTAGGTGTTCTGACAAAAAAGTCAAAACACAGACAGTCTTCTTTTTACTTTTCACCACAGGATGGAGTTAAATTGCTGCAGGACAGGACAGTCTCTGGCAGCTATGACAGCAGCGAAGAAACCGCATTGGCTGCTCCAGCACTAGCATCTCTGGATGCGGGCTGGATAATTAACTTTATGCAAGTTGGCACTGTGGGCCAGATAGTTTTTCCCAACAGGCCGGAGCCAGCCTGCGAGCCGTAGGTTGCCAACCCCTGCTCTAACAGCTTAGTCATAAGTAGTAACAGTTTTACCCACTTTGGTTTTCATGGATCGGCAGTTACTTGAGACCTACCTCATCCTATACATCAGAGGTAGGCAACCTGTGACCATCCAGATGTTGCATGACTACGTTTCCCATACCCCTCTGCCAGCCTCGTAGCTGAAAGAGCATTATGGGAGATGTAGTTTGTCAGCGGCTGGAGGGCCGCAGGATGTCAACCCCTACTATACATCCTAGGCATCCAAATGTGGCCCTCCAGCTGTTTCAGTACTACAACTACCATAATTCACTGCCATTCTACAAATTTGATTTGGAATTATGGTGTTTGTAGTTCTGTAGCAGCTGGAGGCCCGCTGTTAGCCCGCATCCAACAATAAACACATCAGTCTTATTTTATATTGACCTGAAAGAGTGAAGTTTATTTCTGATCAATACATAAGGATGCTTAAAGACGTCCGTGACAATCCATAGCTGGATTTATTCTTCCACAGAATTATTTGATATAGTTTGCTCATCACTGCATCTAAGTGGGTGGTACACTGTATAGAACCAATAACAAATACAGAAAATAACTAAGCCAAATATTACAAACCTCTCTCAACAAAGCCACCAATGGAGTCATGATATCTCGTGTCACCATGTCATCGCATACTTCAAAACCTCCGCAAGTGCTCAGGTTCCTAGAGAAATGAGAATTTATATTAAACGGTGAGAGAATTCAGGGAGATCAGTTTACGCTGAACTCTTAGAACTGAATTGTTACCGTAAGGCCCCTGCGGCAGTCTCACGGACGGACATGCATTTATCGAGCAGCAATGGTCCAAGGCATCGCACGACATCTCTCTGGAGAAAAGTGGGGATGACCTGTTTCTGTTGGACAAGTGTAGAAATGCTGGCACAGGCAAATTCCCTAACTTCTGGACTAGAACTCTGGAGCTGTTAAATAAAAAAACACAACAAAAATATAAAAAATAAACCATGAATTGAATTTTATAAACAAAAACAGTTCTCTTTTTTTCCCTCAATCATACAATTAACACTATACACTTATTTATTTTTACTTGTGTTTCTAGAATAGAAGCTCAAGTAAAATGTACTCTTATTGGTACATACCAGGTATACTCTGACGGGCAGGCTAGCGAGTGAGGGACCCTTGTATCTACCTAAAATCAACAGAGGGGACCTTAAGCCCTTTGTGACGCTAGGACATTCTATGCCATCCTAATTTACAGGTCCCAAAAGATGCTAGGACGGCATAGAATGTCCAGCGTTTAACAGCTCATCACAGCTCCCAGAGATAAGCTGTGCTCGGATCCCGCTGCTTAGGATTGACTGGTCTCACTCGACAAGGAAAATGTAAAAGATGCTCAAAACGAGCACCGGCTACTTTTAAACAAATCGTGAACTTCCGGGGTTCGGGCACGCCTCCATAACGTCGGAAGGTATCGCAATTTTTTGGCAGGGACCCACAGGGTCTATAAAGACCCTGATCGGGTCCCTTCTTGGATGTTCCTGGCTAAAGTGATCGGCGCCCAGGAACAAAAAGATGCCGGTTTGGTGCTTTGGTCGTTAAGGACCAAAGCGCCATCCGGCATGAAGGGGTTAGTGAAAGAATACAAATAAAGTACCTTATTGAGCCCTTTCCACTTCTACAGCACTATCAGAGAGATCCTTCATCTGACATAATAGTCTAAACAACATGCCTGCCCCCTGATAGAGCTAAACAAGCAAAGTGAGCACAATAAGGAACTTGATGCAATAACCTAACTTTTTGCGGACCACTGTCCTTACACAAAACTTACAGACACGAGCAGCAAGCGTCCACTTTGATTGGCTGTGCACGCGCTGACACTCACAGTGCATACCAATCTCTAAATCAGCTCTGCCTCGGCTGACAGACAAAACTGAGAGTAAACCCACCTTGATGTACTATGGGGAAGGCACACTTTTTCTTTTTAAACTCTTGCTTCTCCTACGTAAACAAGATTTAGGAAAAGGTTTTGCATTCCTTTAAGAAGGATCAACATCCAATAGTGTAGACACGCACTCCAAATGTCCAGTGCAAGGTCGCAATCTCACCCTTACTTCCAATAATCACTTCAATAGATAGCCGAAGCACCACATACAGTGACAAAACGTGGATTTTAGTCTGCTGGACAATAAATCGACGTTGTGTCACTTTATGTGCTGGTTCGGCTATTTATTAAAGTGTTTAAAAAGTATCCGTCATATACAATCCTCTTCAGGTAATTAACAAGGTATCAATACTTCTTTTAAATCAAATTCAAGTTTAAAAGTGGAGCAATCACCATGGAAACCAAAGCAATGTATCTGCTCAGTATAGGTTCCACTTCTAGGGGTAGGAAGACATTACTCTCTGCATATAATCTGCTGCGTCCATTAAAGGGCCAGCTCTCATACACACACACACACACACACATGGTCCTGGTTTTCACAGCCATGTTTAAATGACAAGCCGTGTCTTTTTTTGCCTTCAGATACTCAGCTTGCCCTCACTTTCTGCAGTAGATCCTCAACCTGCAAACCGTCCCCATCTCCCTGGTCTGCCAGTTCGTCATGCTGCTTGGCAACCGGGGTGGGAGAGAATCCAGGAGGCTTAAATTTCCGTGCCCGGCTCTTCCCCATGGTTTTCCAGCACTGAGCACGTCAAATAACTTTATTGACACACTGTAACTGCACAAAACGAAGGGTTTTTTATTTTTTTTTCAACACGCTTTATTAACATGAACACAAGCGGAAGAATGGTAATGGACAAAATGTAACTAGCTTTCGGAATGGTTTGCTTGGGTTATCAGAGCATCTGATGAGACACTGAGACATGCCAAATGGTAGACGTGGATATTGCTTATATCTACAAACAATTATTCATGTTTATATCAGCAGCAGGGGAATATTAACTCATACCTACCAACAGACCCTTCTTAGAGGGGGGAGCAGTCCCTCTTTTCTAGGAGCTCAGAATATTTGTGGTGTGTAGGTGTATGACAGAGCTCCTCCGTTCTGGAGCTCTGTCATACACCCACACATAGAAAATATTCTGAGGGGAGAAAAGAGGGACTGTCCCTCCTCTAAGAAGGGTCAGTTGGTAGGTATGAGTTAATATTTAATGTAAATCTCACATTAAAGTCTATTTTAAACTGCATTAAATGGGTTAATATATTAGTAATTTGTAAGTAAAATGCTTTATTTACAGTCTAAACGATCTCTCAAGTGTTATAAATAGCTATTAATTGGGCATAAATTCACTTAAAACATCTCAGTAATGCACCGCCATAATCACATCGTCCATCAGCCACTCCCCCAAAACCAAAATTGTCCCTTGTTGGCCATTTGAAAAGTATTGCTGTTTTTGTTTTTTTAATGCTTTTGTTATAGAAACAACAATGTAAAAATGATGTGGCAATTGCCCTATGTGCCATTTGTTATTTCTGCCAAGGCAGGGATTGGCTGCAGGCGCTCGCACAGGCAAATAATGGTGTGACTGTGGGGGTCTAATGTGGGCTGTGAGTGTGTGTCGCTCTCTCTCTCTGCCAGCTAAGTGAGAAACCCTAGGGCTTTATTCAAGACAAAATAACTGCCTGCAATAAATAAGTTATGTTTAACTGAAAGATTGCACCCAGTATAGACATTTAAAATTCTAATTTAATGAAATAATACACATTAAGCATAGTTGCCAACATCGGCCATGTTTCCAGGGACACATATTCATTCCACATGCTGCAGAAAGAGCATGCAAAGTGCAGCCCGGCAGTATGTAGGATAGATAAACGCACAGACAGAATCTTATTAATTAATCAGGGTGGAGATCTCATAGGAACTACCATGATTAATAAATTGGAATCTGTCTGTGCGTATATCCATCCTACATACTGCCGGGCTGCACTTTGCATGCTCTTTTCTGCAGCATGTGGAACAAATATGTATCCTTGTAAACATGGCCGATGTTGGCAACTATGATAAAGTGCTTGTATTGCTCTCTCAGTGGGCAGACATCTTGGGTCAGATTTTCCTGAACAAAATGTCAGCTTCCTGATAGCACCATACAGGCACAAAGGACTCAGTGAGGTACTTCATTTGTATTCTTTCATTAAAACATTTCTGTTTTAAATGTCTACACTTGATGCAATCTTTCAGGTAAACAAAATTAATCTTTTTTTTGACAGTTGTCCTTTAAGTTTGAAATTCCCTCTTTCATGAACAAGGACCCTAGTTTTTAACTATAGGGGACCTATTGATATATATTATATATATAAAAATCAGGATCTCTCACCATGCTAGACAATTCTCAGCCAGATCAGTCTGCATGCATGTTCTATAATAGTATTATCTAGCAGCTCTTTACAGTTGTACTATAAACAATATGCACTTATACTGCAGTAGGTAAGAATATATATGTATATATATTGTTTTCTAATTCCGCTCCTACAATATATAGAATTTTTTTTTTCCCGTTAGCTACCAATTTACGGTAATATACAAAATAAAGTATAAATAAATAAAACATAATCAACAGATAAATGAATATAATTGTAACAATTAGATCTAAAGTTAAACACTATATTAATACATATAACTTGTATTTCTAACTGCTCTTTCTACTTTTTACAAAATAATATTACAAATACAAAATAATATTAAAATACAATTAAACAAATTTAACACAATTAGTCAAACCTTGAAGTGCATAAGAAAAAGCAGCAGCAGATGTGGTTATATATCCAGGTGTATATCCTGGGTAATGTGAGTGATAGAGCAAGTCCTGGGTCTGCAATGTGGGTGATGGGGCATGTTCTTGGTCTGCAATGTGGGTGATGGGGCATGTTCTTGGTGTGCAATGTGGGTGATAAGGCAAGTCCTGTGTGAGCAATATTGGTGCTGGGGCATGTGCTCGGAGTTCAGTGTGGGTTATGGGGCATGTCCTGGGGTGCTGGGGCAAGTCATAGGTGTGCAATGTGGGTGCTGGGGCAAGTTATGGGTTTTTAATGTGAGTTATCTGGGGCAAGTTATGGGTGTGCAATGTGAGTTATCTGGGGCAAGTTATGGGTGTCCAATGTGAGTTATCTGGGGCACATCCAGTGGCGGATCCAGGGGGGGGCAACGGGGCAATTGCCCCCCCGCCCCCCTGAGAAGAGAAAAAAAAACGCTGCTTTAAATAAAAAAAAAAACACGCTTGCAGGCAGAGACGGAGGTGAGAGGAGATCAGAAGATCCCCCCTCACCATCGCTCTGCCTGCCAGGCTGCACGGGTAGGCGAACAGGCAGCACAGAGAAACCTCCATGCAGTGTGATAGACAAACCTCCGTGCTGCCTGTTTGGCTCCCCGTGCAGTGTGACACGGAAGTGCCAACAGTCACGTGACCGGCGCACTGACGTCATACGCGTGCCGGGTCACGTGACCTGTCGGCGCAACCGCCTGGGAGCCGAACAGGCAGCATGGAGGAGACCATGCTGCCTGCCACTAGCCACCAGGGAAAGGTAAGTGCTGGGGAGATGGGGGGATTTGGGCAAATTGGCTGGGGCTAATTAAATGGCAAATAACACTGACATATTATTGGGCAAATTGGCTGGGGCTAATTAAATGGCAAATAACACTGGCATATTATTAGGCAAATTGGCTGGGGCATATTAAATGGCAACTAACACTGGCATATTATTGGGCAAATTGGCTGGGGCATATTAAATGGCAACTAACACTGGCATATTATTGGGTAAATTGGCTGGGGCATATTAAATGGCAACTAACACTGGCATATTATTGGGCAAATTGGCTGGGGAATATTAAATGGCAACTAACACTGGCATATTATTGGGTAAATTGGCTGGGGCATATTAAATGGCAACTAACACTGGCTTATTATTGGGCAAATTGGCTGGGGCATACTAAATGGCAAATAATATTGGCATATTAATAGGCAAATTGGCAGGGGCATATTAAATGGCAAATAATACTGGCATTTATTGGGCAAATTGGCAGGGGCATATTTAATGGCAATTAACACTGGCATATTATTGGGCAAATTGTCTGGAGCATATTAAATGGCAACTAACACTGGCATATTATTGGGCAAATTGGCTGGGGAATATTAAATGGCAACTAACACTGGCATATTATTGGGCAAATTGGCTGGGGCATATTAAATGGCAACTAACACTGGCATATTATTGGGTAAATGGGCTGGGGCATATTAAATGGCAACTAACACTGGCATATTTTTGGGCAAATTGGCTGGGGCATATTAAATGGCAACTAACACTGGCATATTATTGGGCAAATTGGCTGGGGCTTATTAAATGGCAAATAGCACTGGCATATTATTGGGAAAATTGGCTGTAGCTTATTAATGGCAAATAATACTGGCATATTATTGGGCAAATTGGCAGGGGCATATTAATGGCAAATAATATTGGCAATGTGTATGTAATGATGAGTGATGGAGGCATGTAAATGGGGTGATGGGGCATGTCCTTGGTGTGCAAAGTGGGTTATGGGTCATGTCGTGGGTGTGCCTCGTGGATATGGGGGGTGCCCACATTTTTGCCTAGGGCAGCACAAAACCAAGATATACCACTGGGGGGGGGGGGGGGGGGGGAGAGGAGAGAACACGGGGGAGAGAGGAGAGAACACGGGGGAGAGAACACTGATGGGTGGGGGAGAGAGGAGAGTACACAGACGGGGGAGAGGAGGAAAAGAGACAGCTATTGGGAAGAGGAGAGACACATACATGTTTAGAGAGACAAAGAGACCGTCATAGGAGGTAGAGAATAGAGAGAGACATGGGAAAAGAGTATACAGACAGACACGGGAAGGCAGAGGACAGACAGACAGACATGGGATGGCAGAGGAGAGACACACAGATATGGGAAGAGAGAGGAGAGAGACATAAATGGGAAGGGAGAAGAGAGAGACATAAATGGGATGGTAGAGGAGAGACAGACAGATATGGGTTGGCAGAGGAAAGACAGACCGATATGGGATGGCAGGAGAGACAGACAGACATGGGAGAGGAGAAACAGACAGACATGGGAGAGGAGAAACAGACAGACATGGGATGGAAGAGGAGAGACAGATGGACATGGGAAAGAAGAGGATACATAGACGGACATGGAAAGGAAGAGGAGAGAAACGGACATGGAAGGAAGAGAGACAGAGGGACACGGGGAGTGAGAGGAGTGCGACAGACATGGGAAGGGAGAGGAGTGCGACAGAAGGACATGAGAGAGAGGAAAAGACAGACGGACACGGGAGAGAGGAAAAGACAGACGGATATGGGAGAGAGGAAAAGACAGACGGACATGGGAGAGAAAAAAAGACAGACTGACATGTGCCCCTCCCGAGATCAGACTCTGGATCCGCCCCTGGGCACATCCTGGGTGTCCAATGTGGGTGATGGGGCATGTCCTGGGGTGCTAAGTGCTTATAACGTTAATACTATCCTGTATTTTTTTTAAATATGGTTCTATTTATCCACTTTTTCAGAATGGTAGAATTAAAATTTAAAAAGGTGGATAAATAGAACCATTTATCAGGAAGGGGCTTATGTGTGGGCAGGGCTTCCATATAGGTGGGGCTTGCCCGTGGACGGTCTTAAGGGGGCCCCATGAGTTGTCATGTCAGTCCACCCCGGTGCAATTGTGCTATAATTAGCATCTATAAAATTACTTCCGCCAGAAAAAAGCCACTGTGTGCCTGTTGAATTCTGAATTCTGTCGCAGACTATGAATCAACAAAATCGCAAAATTGCCCTTATTTTAGATCACTTTATTAGACTACAGATCTCCGGCTCTCCTAATCTGGCATTATCTGCACTGAAAAAAAAAGTTACATAGTGAGAATAAAAAGTTACAGTTTTGCCCCTTTTTTTACATATGTATAAAACCTATGGAGACATGAGCAAAAACCTGACTGCCGGTGTTCTGACGAATTACTGGAGCAAATTCTCCTGCGCAATCGCAGGAGAATTTGCTCACTGCGCATGCGCATAAAGTTACAGCTGATAACTCAGCTGTAACTTTATGTCCACCGCGCATGCGCGAGCTGCGCAACCCACAACCCGCCCCCCGCACACCCCTTCTTACCAGATGATCGGACAGCGGCGGTACACAGCGCATGCGCGCGGCTATCAAGCCGTGTGGGAATGCGCTGTGTCCGTGGCTGGATTCAAACAAAACGCTGGTAAGTAACACGGGGCGGGGGGGGGGGGGGCATAAGGAGCCAACAGAGAGGTAAGCACCCTGGTGAGGGCTGCCTCATCTTCATGGGAGTTGTGATCCTCCTGCTGTATTATGCAGCAGGGGGATCACAACTCCTATCAAGATGAGGCAGCCCCCCTTGTTATTTGTTATATGCTACATGATTCAGAGTATAATCAATCATTAGGTGAATGAATGCCTTTTTAGTCTTTGGTAGAAAATAAAGGTAGACATAAAATATGAAATGTATAAGTAATTTACTTATGTTCAATAAAGGAAATGTTTCAGTAAAGAGAGGATATACATGGAATGTTGGATGAGTGTATTTACTATCTGCAGAAAATGAAAAGCTTTTGCAACAATGCAAGATACATTTGAAACCACCTATTAATATCTTTAATGTGCATTTTTTTTTATGTAGAACTAGCATTCCAAATTTTGGCTTCTCTGACCATCACTATCTCATTTATAGCAAAATAGGTCCCTCCCTCATTATTCTACATTTACTTTCTTCTTACCTATTTGATGTACATAAATGTTGGTGTTTTCCCTGCATGACTTCAGGTGTGCCTAATATGTGGTAATATGAGCGGATGGCTCATTATTTGGTGGACAGTTGCCTACTGACATATTCTCCCTCCCCTACTAGCCCATCTTCCCCTCCCACACTCTTATCCCCCACCATCCTAAAGCCACTAAACACCCTACCCCCTCCGCTTCCCCTACTTTATTAGAAAAATGCAGGGTGCTCACTTTATAGTTAATGTTTTTATTTGTTTTATATTTTACTTGTAATAGTTGGAAATGAAGATATGTCAAAAACAAAACTTAAGGTGTATCAGAAATGGTCTCTAAATCTTTCATTTCTCCAAAACTTTCTCCATTTTTTAGTAAGTTTCAGCATAAAATAAAAAATATATAAAAAAAATATATATATATATATTATATATATATATATACCGTATTTGCTCGATTATAAGACGAGGTTTTTTTCAGAAAAAAAATTCTGAAAAATACCCCTCGTCTTATAATCGAGGTCGTTTTATAATCTGACCTCAAATTGAGGTCAGATTATAAAACATGGATCCAGGTCCGCAGCAGAGCTGCAGGGCACCTGGATCCCCCTCTCTAACAGCAGGGGATGTCTGCGCGATGAGACAAGGGAAGGGAGGGGGGGGGGCACAAAGTAACAAGGGGAGGGGGGGGGCAGAGAGAAACAAGGGGAGGGGGGCAGAGAGAAACAAGGGGGGGGAGAGACAGAGGCGAGGGGGGAGTCAAAGGGAGGGGGAGAGAGACAAAGCTGGGGGCAAGGGAAAGAGAGAGGCAGCATTGGCACATAAAAGGAAATAAAAACAAGAAATGCATTTTTTTAATATAATTTTTTATTAAAAAAGCAATTTACATGTGAATATATACAAGTTGAACTTTTTTCCTATAGGGTAGTCTTATATTCAGGCTTTTAGTTTTTTTCCTAAAGGAATATCCAAAGTTTGGGGGGTCGTCTTATAATCAGGGTCGTCTTATAATCGAGTAAATATAGTGTATATATATATTATATCCAACTGAAGTGCACTCAGGTCTATAAATGTAGAAACCGGCTTTGACTGAGTGCTGTGTCGCACAGACACATATGTTTATATATATTTTGCTATATCATTAGAGGTTTTATTGCTGTTTTACAATAATTTACGTAGCACTAGGTACAGAGCATAGAGAAGGGACTACATACTAAGTTAGACAAGAACAGCTCACAATTGTGGCTAAATTCTAATAATCAAACCATTTCATTTTTAGTTGTTTTTTTTTTTTAAATTTAACCACATTTTAAAACATTTCCCTTTTTGTCATTAATCCGTGGAAATTGCTAAGCACTGTCAGCTGACATGTTTTGATATAAAACAAACACTAACATTTAAAATTGCAACAACTTTATTTACAAAGTGTCTTCCCAGTAAAAATTCCTTTCAAGTATTTCCTGAAAAAAGTATACAGTACAATTATACGCAGGTACATAGATGTAAGAACAATAAAATAAACAAAGTAAAAAAATCAAAAAAAAAATCAAGAAAAAGCTTTGAAATACAGGTTATCATTTAAAAATGTATATTATTTTTATTGCAAACTTTATTTTCTGGATTTTATTATTCTGTTATCCATGACATCAGGCTTTCTCAAGGGCCAACACAAATGTGCATCCTTCCATCTCCGGTAGGCAATGAACCGACACTGTTAGCGTCCCATGACAATTCTTATTTCCCTCCTCACTTGACCGTGTGTTAAATTGAGGGATGAGTGTGGCAGGGGGCTTACTGCTCTGCGGGTGAGGTGTTAGTCGTAGGAAACACCCGTGAACACTGTGACAATGGAAGAGCAGGTCTCACGTGCAATTGGCAACTCAAGAGGATTCTAGGCCTACCAATTCTCTTGGCTCGTAAAGAGAAAATAAATGAATACAAATGAGAATATTACCATCTCTGCTGGTTTTAAAGCAGTAAGTGTGCAGTTCCACAGTGCAGACTGTGAACATAGATGGAAGCTAATCTGTCAGTGTGACATAGACCCTACAAATATAACATATGTACAGCAGATGTGTAATGGTTTTGTATTTACAGATCTAGTTAATGTATTTAATTTTTTAAAATATATGCACTACCATTCAAAAGTTTGGGGTCACTTAGTAATTTTATTTTGTTGTATTTTTTTATTTTTAGAGAGAGAAAAGAAGATTTTACATAGAAACATAGAATGTGTCGGCAGATAAGAACCATTCGGTCCATCTAGTCTGCCCAATTTTTCTAAATACTTTTATTAGTCCCCAGTTCCCTGTGTCTATCCCACGCATGCTTAAAATCCTTGACTGTGTTTACCTCTACCACTTTTGCTGGAAGGCTCTTCCATACATCCACTACCCTCTCAGTAAAGTAATACTTCCTGATATTACGTTTAAATCGTTGCCCCTCAAATTTTAGACTATGTCCTCTAGTTGTGGTAGTTTTTCTTCTTTTAACCCCTTAGTGACAAGACATTTTCACCTTGACTTTCCCTTGGTGACAATGGCTGTTTTGACATCTCTAGGGTGTTTGTGTTTAGCTGTAATTTTCTTCTCTCTCACATACTGTAAATTATATGTTGTTTTTATCGTCATAAGAAGGGCTTTCATTAGATACCATTATGTTCATCATATCTTATAATTTACTACAAAAAAAAATCATAAAATATGATGAAAAATGGAGGCGGAGCGATGACGTAAGGGACGTTTTCGCGGGGTTTGTTGAACCTCCGGAGGAAGTACCCGAGAACCAGGCAGAGAGAATGACTGGCTCCCCGGTGGCAGGAATTCATTGAAATTCACGGCGACCTGCGGTAAAGGAGAGACAGTGGAAGCCTGGGTATGTGTTTAAAGCAGCGTTTAATGCGTGAAGAACGACTACAGTCAGAGGAGGAAACAAACCTGATCTACCTGACCGAGAACCAGCTGGGGGAAATGGACAGATCCTCAGAAAGCTATAAGTCCCATTTAAACTGTATATATTGTTAGAACACGAGGGAGAAATAAACCACTGTTTAAAGCCTGTAATACACCAACCTTGCAAAACACAGGGGAGCTAAGAAAATATAAGATGGAACAAACGAATATGAGGAATATATTAGTCGTTTAGACAAAATTTTGTGACTGTTTCAAAGGAGCACAAACCTGGGGACTGGTTAATCATTTGTCAAGTTGTTGAACTGCCCTTTTCTTGCATCCTGCTGTGGATCAAATGCTGTAAACAGATCACAGCAGCGAGTTTGAACCTAATTTTCTCCTTTCACTGTGCGGTAGCTTTAAACTTTTAAATAGATCATAGCGGCTGAAGCATGGGCTATAAAAGCTGATAAACTAAGAACTAATGACAAATGTTTTCCCTTTTTCTGAAGCTTTAAATATTGCAAATAGATCACAGCTGTCGAGGTATGGGCTGTGGGATCTGATAAATTAAAAATTGGTAACAAATGTTTTCTACAGCAGCGGGTTGTAGCTTTAAATTTTGTAAACGGATCACAGCTGCTGAAGTATGGGCTGTAAGATCTGATAGACTGGGAACTGGTTATACTTTTCCCAACACCTTGCTGTAGTTTTAAATTCTGTAAACATATCACAGCTGCTGATGTATGGGCTGTAACTTCTGATAAACTAAGAACGGGTGACTCATACCCTGTAAATAGGGGTTTTAACACAGGTTGCTAAGCCTTGAAATATTAAGTAAGGATCCGAACCTGAACCAAATTTTTTCTCACATCCTGCTGTAGCTTAAACTCTGTAAATAGATTGTAGCTGCCGAAGTATGGACTGTGAGATCTGAGAAACAAAGAACTGCGGACTAACTTTTTTCCCGATATCGTGTCGTACCTTTAAATTTTGCAAATAGATCACAGCAGCTGTGTGAGAACTGAGAAACAAAGAGCTGCTGACTAATTTCTTTTTTCTCCTCAAATCGTGCCGTACCTTTAAATTTTACAAATAGATCACAGCAGCTGAACTAAGGATTGTAAGACCTGATAAACCAAGAATTGGTGACATATGGGGATTGATACAGGCTGCTAAATTTGAGATGTTAAATCCGGGAAAGGAAGTTGGAAACTTTAGAGTATTAACTACCCACTCTGGGAATACTAATATACAAGGGATTCTCTAACATCTTATTGGATATACGCAGGGCCGGACTGGCCCACCGGGATACCGGGAAAAATCCCGGTGGGCCGCCTGCCCCGGGGCCGCCTCGGCCACTAAAATTGAAGAATTCGGCTGCTGCAGCATCCGGCCGCAGCAGGCGAATTTCTTAAAGCGGCGACGGCCGCCGAATTGCTTAAAGTGGCGGTGGGCCACTTTAAGCAATTCGGCGGCCGTCGCCGCTTTAAGAAGTTCGCCTGCTGCCGCCGGATGCTGCAGCAGCAGTTCCGGCGGCGGGATGGGAAGTAGAAACCAAGGTGAGTGAGACATACAGGGGGAAGGGGGTGAAAGACACTACAGGGGGGGGGTGAAAGACACTACAGGGGGGGGGGGTGAAAGACACTACAGGGGGGGGGGGGGTGAAAGACACTACAGGGGGGGGGTGAAAGACACTACAGGGGGGGGGGAGAAAGACACTACAGGGGGGGGGGGTGAAAGACACTACAGGGGGGGGGGGGGGGGGGGTGAAAGACACTACAGGGGGGGGGGTGAAAGACACTACAGGGGGGGGGGAGAAAGACACTACAGGGGGGGGGGGGGTGAAAGACACTACAGGGGGGGGGTGAAAGACACTACAGGGGGGGGGGAGAAAGACACTACAGGGGGGGGGGAGAAAGACACTACAGGGGGGGGGGAGAAAGACACTACAGGGGGGGGGGGAGAAAGACACTACAGGGGGGGGGGAGAAAGACACTACAGGGAGAAGGGGGGGTAAAAGACACTACAGGGAGAAGGGGGGGTAAAAGACACTACAGGGGTTGTGTGAAAGACACTACGGGGGTGTGTGTGAAAGACACTACAGGGGGGGGTGAAAGACACTACAAG
The DNA here is from genome assembly GCA_036172795.1 of Pelodytes ibericus. Lineage (NCBI taxonomy): Eukaryota > Metazoa > Chordata > Amphibia > Anura > Pelodytidae > Pelodytes > Pelodytes ibericus. Next base: position 182,383,592 of record CM069862.1, read on the forward strand.
GGGGGTGAAAGACACTACAGGGGGGGGTGAAAGACACTACAGGGGGAAGGGGGGGTGAAAGACTCTACAGGGGGAGAGGAGGGTGTGAAAGACTACAGGGAGAAGGGGTGAAAGACACTACAGGGGGAGGGGGTGAAAGACACTAAGGGGGAAGGGGGGAAGAGAGACGCCACAGAAAGGACACACTGAGAGAGAGACGCCACAGAAAGGACAGAGAGAGACGCCACAGAAAGGACAGAGAGAGACGCCACAGAAAGGACAGAGAGAGACGCCACAGAAAGGACAGAGAGAGAGAGACGCCACAGAAAGGACAGAGAGAGAGAGACGCCACAGAAAGGACAGAGAGAGAGAGAGAGACGCCACAGAAAGGACAGAGAGAGAGAGAGAGACGCCACAGAAAGGACAGAGAGAGAGAGAGAGAGACGCCACAGAAAGGACAGAGAGAGAGAGAGACGCCACAGAAAGGACAGAGAGAGAGAGAGAGACGCCACAAAAAGGACAGAGAGAGAGAGAGACGCCACAGAAAGGACAGAGAGAGAGAGACGTTACAGAAAGGACAGAGAGAGAGACGCCACAGAAAGGACAGAGAGAGAGACGCCACAGAAAGGACAGAGAGAGAGACGCCACAGAAAGGACAGAGAGAGAGACGCCACAGAAAGGACAGAGAGAGAGAGAGACGCCACAGAAAGGACAGAGAGAGAGAGAGACGCCACAGAAAGGACAGAGAGAGAGAGAGACGCCACAGAAAGGACAGAGAGAGAGAGAGACGCCACAGAAAGGACAGAGAGAGAGAGAGACGCCCCAGAAAGGACAGAGAGAGAGAGACGTTACAGAAAGGACAGAGAGAAAGACGCCACAGAAAGGACAGATAGAGAGACGCCACAGAAAGGACAGAGAGAGAGAGAGACGCCACAGAAAGGACAGAGAGAGAGAGAGACGCCACAGAAAGGACAGAGAGAGAGAGAGAGACGCCACAGAAAGGACAGAGAGAGAGAGAGAGACGCCACAGAAAGGACAGAGAGAGAGAGAGAGACGCCACAGAAAGGACAGAGAGAGAGAGAGACGCCACAGAAAGGACAGAGAGAGAGAGAGAGACACCACAGAAAGGACAGAGAGAGAGAGAGACGCCACAGAAAGGACAGAGAGAGAGAGAGACGCCACAGAAAGGACAGAGAGAGAGAGAGACGCCACAGAAAGGACAGAGAGAGAGAGAGACGCCACAGAAAGGACACAGAGAGAGAGAGAGACGCCACAGAAAGGACAGAGAGAGCGAGAGACGCCACAGAAAGGACAGAGAGAGAGACGCCACAGAAAGGACAGAGAGAGAGAGAGAGACGCCACAGAAAGGACAGAGAGAGAGAGAGAGATGCCACAGAAAGGACAGAGAGAGACAGGATACAGGATATGTCTCACACACTGCCCTTATATATACCTCTGCACAGGGCAATTCATATAACTCTGTGTACATACTGGAGGTATATATATTGCCCTAGACAGGCTTTTATATCAGTCTTATCTATAAATAATACACTGTTCAGATGTGCTTTTTAAAATGCATGATTTTCCCTTCTATGAACAAAAAAATTATATTATGCTATGGGCTGCTTTAAAAATCTTATGCGACGGGGCTGGTATATAAATTTTTTCCAGGGCTGGTTTTTGTTCCCAGTCCGGCCCTGGATATACGGAACTATAAAAGTTCTAAAATAAGCTGACAAACCTTGCAGCATTGAAAGCAGGTCCCGAAAGAAGCTGCTTAATTGGCTGACTTTCCCAACCCCCCCCCCCCCCCCCCCCCAGGAATCTTTCAAAGAAAAGTCCTCCTGAATTTGCTTAGAGACAAATATCGAATATAGAATAGCATCAAAAAAATCGGCTGAGCCTAAACAAACTACTAAAAAGAAAATGGATAAAAAGACAGAAAAAAGGCTGTCAGGTTTTTTTTCCCCACAAACAAACAGAGGAGAAGCAAAAATATCAGCTAATGAGGAAACGTCACTTTCCGATACAGGAGATCGGATATCAGATACAGAGGGCCAGGGGGATCAGCCCGCATCCTTACCAAGCATCTCGGCTGAGTTTATTAAAAAATGCTTCGTACAACAAGCAGAGGAAATAAAGAAATACTCTCCAACTCTCAAGAGATAAAACAAGAAATTACCAACATGGGGAAAAAGTTTGAACAACTGGAAACTCAGATAAAAAAAGATGGAGAATCAGATCAAGAATCAGACAGAGAACATTGAGGAAATACAGAAGAGAATGGATAATCTAGAGTCAAAATTGGCAGACCAAGAAGACAGAAGCAGGAGGAACAACATCAGAGTCCGAGGAATACCAGAGGAAATAACAAACAAAGATCTTGAGAAATTCATGGAAGATTTCTTTCAGTTTTTAGACCTTCACATAACAAAAGATAACAACATGATGGAAAGATGCCACAGAGTTCGCAGACCGGAGAAGATACCGGAACACATACCTAGAGACATTGTTATATGCTTTCAGACTTTTAAATTTAAACGATCACTAATGACTGCTATGATGGGCAAATCTTTAGAGGGGACAACATATGGAAATATAAAAGTCTTCCCCGACCTATCAATCTTTACTAGGAAAGCACGGAAGGCTTTTGCGCAAGAAACCCAGATACTTAGAAGCAGGGGGATAAAATACTCATGGGGTTTCCCTACTAAAGTAATGACCCTATACGAGGGTAAAAGAGAGATATTTTCCTCACCGCAGGTCTTAGCCCAATGGATAAAAAAATCATAATTTGACTGGGGAGTGAATGATGAATAAATAAATAATACGGGGGGAGGAGGAGGGGGGGGGGGAGGGGGGACACTTTAATACCCACTAAATGACATTAATAAATTTCAGGGGGGTTGGAGGGGAGGAGGTATTGTAAATTGATAATTAAGAGAGAGGGGAAACGAATTAGGATTATATCGAAAGACAAAGAATGATCTAATCCAATAATTTACCACTACTGAAAATGCACTTTATAAAGAAGTAATAGTTTTTATAGAAGATTAAGCTCACAACATTTATTTAAACACGGAGATACACAAATATAATGGAGAAGGAGGGAGAAGGAAAAGGAAAAGGAAACAAAGACATTTTAATAATGGGAGAGATGCGAGAGGGTCTAGGCTAATTAATTATACTTAAAACAAATAGAATAAAGATTACCTCTAAAGCATAGAATCACATGAACAGGAAAGGAATTAACACAAAAGAATTTAACTCCACTTAATAATTATAGGTAAACATTAGATAGGAGTGCTAAACAAACAAAGTGAATTGAAGTAAAATATTTATACACACAGATGGGAACATTTTCACATAAAACAAGGAGCACTAGATAGAATTCTCTAGATTCATAGATTCACTAAATATAAAAATAGGCTTTTGTCCCTTCGTCCTCTTTTTGCTCATGCTTACTCTCCTCCTCTCCTTTCCCTTTCTTTTTCCCCTTCTCTTCTCTTTCTCTCCTTTTTTCTTCTCTCAGCCTGCTGGAAGGGTGTGTGAATCCAGAGAACAACACTCTATCCATTAATAGTTATGGATTCAATTGTGGACCTGGGCGTTCCCTCAAAAGAACGCTCAGATTCACGGGTGGGTGGGAAGGGGTTTGTGCAGTTGGATCCTGAGAAGGACCAATGCAGGATTGTATATTTGTTGGTGTCTTGTTGTGTCATGTATGTAGTTGTCCATGGAGATCGAGGGAGGTCGGGGAATGAGTGCCAGAAAGCTGCCTTCATATGAGTGGTTTAAAAGTGCTTACAGTTAACGCGCGTGGGATTAACACGCCTCAGAAGAGAATGGTTGTACTTGACTTTCTGAAAAAAGAGAGGGCTCATATATGTGCGATACAAGAAACTCATTGGAAGCAGGGAGATGAATTGAGAATAAAATCTAGGGACTACCCAATGATATTAAGTGCTTCTCTCCCTGATAAGAAAAAGAGAGGGGTTGCATTTTTGTTTTCCAAAATTCTTGATCCGGTAATTATATATTTAGAACTTGACCCAGACGCTAGATATATCCTCATAATATTCAAAGTTCCTCAAAATTAGAGACAAAGTTTATACATTAGTAAATGTATATGCCCCAAATCACTCCCCTGCTTCATATATCCAAAAATTGTTTGTTAAAATAGACAGAGTAAAACAAGGAATAGTACTGGTAATGGGAGATTTTAATTGTGTTATGGACGAACATCTAGATCGTAGGTCAGGTAGGGGCGGAGGCAAAGACAAAAATCTCATAAATAACGCAAAAAAGCTTAGAGAGACTGTTAAACTCTTTCCTCTCCTGGATCTATGGAGGATCTTCCATCCAGGGGAGGTGGACTTTTCCTGTTATTCGAGAACGCACCTGACATATTCCAGGTTAGATATGTTTTTTGGAGATAGAGTTGTAACTCAAAATGTCAAGAAAATTGCTATAAAAAACATTCCCTGGTTGGATCATAGTGTTGTATGGTTGGCTTTGGAAACGGAAAAAGTAAGAGTTAGACCTGAATGGAAACTGGATAGTGCTTTAATTCGAAAGAAGCAAAATATACAATATTTAAAACAAGCAATTGCTAATTTTTCCACGAAAATGGTCATAATGAAGTAAGCCCCCCAATGACATGGTGCGCCTTTAAGGCAGTCATGAGAGGACATCTGATCAAATTAGAAATCCAGGAAAGAAGAAGATCCCTCCCGAAACTAGCCAACCTATATATAACCTTAGAAGGCCTTATTAACCAAAACAAAGCTGACCCATCTCTGTCTATATCGAACCAAATAAAAGTAATAGAAGATAAGATCAAGGAGCAGTTAATAGAAAAAGCAAATAAAACTTTAGAAAGATTTAAGACAACATGGTATTACAACGGAAATAAAGTGATTAAATCGATGACGAAGAGGCTTAAAAAACAGGAGGCCAAAAAACAGATCTCTTCAATAAAAACGAAAGAAGGAGTAGTAATGATACCAGAAAGGATAGCTGAGGCTTTCCAGACCTTTTATCAGGCCCTATACAATCTCCCTGACACACCAAATCAGGAACTAATTGACTCTTACTTTAGGAATTTAACGCTGCCTAAGATAAATTTAGATCAATTAAAAACTCTCAATAGTCCATTTGTATCCGAGGAGGTAAACTACTGTATAGATAAATTGAAGCTTAACAACACCCCTGGTCCCGATGGATTTAATAACCTGTTCTTTAAAGTGTTCAAAAAAGATCTATTGGTGAACCTAACTGAGATGTTCAATTCGTTACCCAATAACGATCCTATACCAGAATTATTGAGAGCAAACATCATTACCATACCAAAAGAGGGAAAGGATTTGGAGCTGGTAACCAGCTACCGACCCATTTCCTTTCTGAATACAGATATTAAACTGTATTCAGCAGTATTAGCAGAAAGGATAAAAAAATTATTACCATCAATAATCCATCGGGACCAGACAGGTTTCATACCGGGAAGATCCTCTGCGGATAACGTTAGATAATTAATCGACACACTGGACTACTCTGGAGCAAAGGATATCCCCCTCCTGACCCTGTCGTTGGATGCCGAAAAGGCTTTCGACAGGGTCGGGTGGGGTTTTATGAGAACTTCACTAGAGATCTTTGGCTTCGAGGGAAGAATACTAAACTCTATCCTGGCATTATATACTTCCCCATCCGCAAGAGTACTGGGAGGCGGTTTTTCCACTGAGTGGTTTAACTTACATAACGGAACCAGACAAGGCTGTCCTTTATCCCCACTTTTATACCTTATCACGATGGAACCAATGGCAGCAGCCATAAGACAGAACCGAGAGATATCAGGGCTAAAGATAGGAAGTGAGGAGTTAAAAATCAACCTTTATGCGGATGACACTATAGTGACTATGGAGAACCCTGTTAAATCCTTGGTAGGCTTAGTGAATGAAATAGATAGATACTCAATGGTATCTGGGTACAAATTAAATCATGATAAAACCATTGCCCTGCCAAATAACATATCGGTAGAATTAGAGAACAAATTAAAAACTAAATTCAGATTTGTTTGGGCGGATAATTTGAAATACCTGGGCATAAGTATCTGGGCAGATCCAATAAAAATAATGGAGAAAAACTTCCTCCCTTTGCTAAAGTCTACTACCAAACAACTAAGCGACTGGAAGAACTTATGTTTTTCCTGGTGGGGCCGAATAAATGTGGTCAAGACCTATATCCTACCAAAATGGCTCTACCTTTTCAGGATGCTCCCAATAGAAACCCCAGTCAGTTGGCTCACTATGATACAACGGGCTCTTAGGAACTTTGTGTGGCAAAACAAAAAACCAAGACTAAAATTAAACTGTTTAAAAAGAAAGATCTCACAGGGAGGATTGGGAATGCCAGACATAATACAATACCATGACTCAAGCCTTTTAGCCCATGCAGTTACCTCCCAGTTAAATATATCTAGTAACGAGGCTTGGTATAATATCGAAGCAGTTTTGGGCGTAGAATCAGAGCTGGTCAAACTTTTCTGGTACACTGGGGAAAAGAGTAAAGAAAAAGATCAAACCAAAGGTAGAGGAATAGTTTTAGACAATATTCTACACGTGTGGAGAAGACACAGGAAAAGACTTGGGTTTGACAACTATGTAATTCACGAGCTCCCACTGACATTGCTGGAAAGTAATATAGATTATATAAATCTGAAAGCCTGGCATGAATGTGGTTTGAAATCCCTGGGAGAAATTTGGGGGAATACGGGAATTATTCCCTTCCAGGAATTGCAGGATAGATTTCCAGAATTAAAAGGCGAAACTTTTAATTACCTAAGGATGAAGGGTTATTTGTCAAAACATCTGCACAAAACGAAATCAGATAAAGTGAATCTTTTTAGGAAAATCCTAAAAGATAACAACCAGAAAAATCTATTAAAAAGAATAAAAGATATGCTAGATCTGGATAATGCAGATTGTGACTTCTCGGCTTTTTCTAAGTGGGAACGTGATATAGGTATTATTATACCAAAGTGCCAGCTTTGCCACAAACTTTACCTGTGCCATCTGTTCCTGCCAAACAGCTTGTCTGTGCCTCTTGTCCTTAAAACAGCTTTTCATTGCCACTTTGTCATCCGAACAGCTTGCCTGTGCCATCCATGTTCCCAAAACAGCTTGATACATGTGCTTTGATGGTGGTAAAGTGGGAAATTTGTACAGGATAAAAACCGATCTTGAAGGAAGGCCATCACTCCATTTCGCAACCCTATGCTATACCCTGTGGACGGCGCTTAATTGGAGTCAATTTCCTCCTTCAACAGGATAATGAGCCAAGGCACAGCTCCAAACTATCTCAACCCTATCCCTGGCCTTGCCATGTTAAAATAGGCCCTGGCTTAGGGGCTCGCTCTGTACCGTCTAATTGGGCTCACAGTCTCTCTGTGCTAGCTAAGGTCCCCTCTATGGGTGGCATGCATAAACGTAGGTCACTCTCTGCACTAGCCACAGCCCTGAAAATTCCTATGAAAGCAGCATGGCTGCTGGCGAGAGGATAAACTGATATGTATATTAAAAAGTCCATGCCAGTTTATCACCATACTAATGCCACTCGTATTTTCACTTATGCTTCTATACTAGAAGAGACAGACAGGCAGGCCAGATTTACCAATAGATAAGATTGATAAAACGACAGACACAGAGCCAGATAGGCAGACAAAACAATTAGATAGAAAAAAAGTGCTAAACGATAGAGGAATGTGGGGGGGGGGGGGGGGGTCGGGGGTTTGAGTGAATAAAAAAAAAAAAAATGAACAATAAAACCCCCCCCAAGCTGATTTTTCATATTTTGTTTAGGAGATATTACTGACTGAAGAGGCCGTGCCATATAGATTGTCTGGAAGAGGAATTTTCAGATAATACTTTAAGAACAAAAAGAAACATCCATCTTAGTTTCTTTCTTCCACTTTTCGTATGTGCTAAAACGACATACAAAATGTAACTTGGTTGCAACAGTAAGTAAATTGACACACAATATCCATGCACACACACAGTCACAACATCCAGACCCATAATCCCCCAGCCGACACTTGAATTCCATGTATGTGTAGTTACACACTGTCTAACCCTTGTCTGTCTATTGAATGGAAAACTACATCTGTCTATAGAAAAAGAATAGTGTCATTCAGTCCTACATTTCTCTAGTGTATTTCCCTTTAACTTGACAAAAACAAGAATTATACATTTTATCAGACTTTTTTTTTTATTAAAAACTAAATAAAACATTGCAAGTGTCACAAATGTTTGTATGAAAGAGGAGGACATAATAAATATGACAGTGTCTGCACATATAAACTGCATGCATACATAGAACATACACATTACATTCTAAGGTTTGCAAGATGAGAGAGTCATTAACTTTATTAAAATAAATCATTGCTGGGAGGGTCACTTTATCCTGTTTTATTCAGGGGCATTTATGAAAAACTCCGGGGCGCTGCCTTGGGTCGGAAAGTGCAATTATAACTCTGAAGAGTAGATTTTTCATCCTGAATAAAACAGTATTGTAGCCACCATATGTTGGGACCCTTATGGAGGCCAGTGTGTGTTTTGTGGATTTAAAGCGTTACCTGGCATTATTTCTACAGATATATGTTGAAATAGGTCAATGGGCACCAATATAATCCAATAGGCTACAGCAGGGCTTGACAAATTTATTTTATTCTAGGAGCCAGCAAAAATTTTTAGGAGCCAGACAATCACGCAAACATACACGCAATTCATAAACACACACACCAACCCATGTCACATATACACCCCACACACACCAACCCACGTCACATATACACCCCACACACACCAACCCACGTCACATATACAGCCCACACACACCAACCCACGTCACATATACAAACCCCACACACCAACCCACTTCACATATACACACACACACTTCACATATACACCTCCCCCCACACCTCACATATATACCCCCCTTCACATATACACCTCCCCCCACACTTCACATTTATACCCCCCCCTTCACATATACACCTCCCCCTTCACACTTCACACATATACCCCCCCTTCACATATACACCTCCCCCCACACTTCACACATATATACCCGCCCTTCACATATGCACCTCCCCCACTTCACACATATATACCCCCCCTTCACATATACACCTCCCCCCACACTTCACATATATACCCCCCCACACTTCACATATATACCCCCCCTTCACATATACATCCCTCCCCCCCTTCACATATACACCTGCCCCCACACTTCACACATATATACCTCCCCTTCACATATACACCTCCCCCCCACACTTCACATATATACCCCCCCTTCACATATACATCCCTCCCCCCCACTTCACATATACAACTCAAACATACACAAGTTTTTTTTTTTCCCTTCTTAACTTCTGAGTGCTGGGTTGACAACCCAGCACTTAGCCGAAAGAGCCATGAAGATCGGCTGCGGCACGAATGTTTCCCCCCCTGCTGCCTTACCTCATTGCTGGGGAGGGGGAACATTCGTGCCGCAGCCGATCCTCATGGCTCTTTCGGCTGAACACTAACACATGTGTTGCGCGAGGGGGCGGAGCTTGCTGTCTGTCCCCTCGCGCTGCAAAAGACAGATGGCAGCGGCAAGGGGAACATTAGGGCAAAGGCACCCGGGCGCCAGGCTCCATTTCCAGGTCGCCATGGCGACCTGGCGCCCGGGGTTTGTCGAGCCCTGGGCTACAGTGGCTGTGAACCAATACTTCTCTATAGTGAACATTAATGAAAGTAATACTGTAAAAAAATGGAAAATTAAATGTAGAAACTGATGCTTTAGTAATGGCTTAAAATGCCACCCAAATGCTCATTTGTACTTTTAATATAGAAGCACACCTGAAAAATTGAGTGGCACAAGTAGGAGAATACCTTGGCATGTACTTTTTAATTTACCGATGCTATAGCGGAGAGCGAGTTAGAGCCAAAACAGACGTCCAGTGCTGGGCCTCTACGCGGATTGCTTGAGGCAGAGATAAGGGTAAACCCGCGTCAATCCATAAAGATACACGTCAGGTTTACTTGGGGGAAGGGGACACTTTTTTTTAAACCCTTGCTGCTTCGCTTTTTCTTTTTTTACATTATAAAACAAAAAAAGGCACATCCTGCAAAACAAAGCCAAGCACATGCAATTCAAGAGCATGACGACACTTTAAACGCTTTCACATCTAAACATTTCACTAGATTGGTCTTGATATTTTAAGCATAACTCATCACAAGCTAGGGGTATGCAAAGATTCATTTAAATGGCCTCAACACTGTTTGTACTGCAGAGAATACAAATATTTAAACACTAGGGTTACTCCATAAAAACAGAGAGACTTGGAGGGAGTTGAGATGGGAAATTAATACTTTAGTCCAATGTAGCCGAATGCAGAGAATGTTCCCAACTCGGCTACTTACGTTTGAAGTTCCTGACTTAATTCACAGCAATTCTCTCTTTATCGAATCCTATTGTATTAGCAGAACTGCAAGCAAATGCCTAGATTAAGAGAAAAAGAAGTTTCCAAAACGTCTTCTGCGTATGAAATCACTTGTGGTATATACACATTTCCATTACAGAGAAGATGGAGGTTTTTACAGTGGTTCTGGTTTCATCCATCTTTTTTTCATATCAAAAAAGGTGATAATGTAGTTTTGTGCTGTTCGTAGGAGACTGAAAGAGAATATTTTATAGATGTCCTTGACAAGTGAAGATGAAACTTTACCAGTCACTGGCGCCAGCCTTAACTCCACTTAAAGGATATAAGTTACACGTTCCACCTTTTGTTGAAAAATAAAATCCACAGCCCCCCCAAAATATATATATATATGTATTTGAGTATTTGAAGGTTGTTGTTGGAAAAGGCTTGCTCACTGGGAAATCCAAATCCCTCCTTGTGAAGCCTTAACACCTAAAAGGATGTTCGTTGTCAGAATGTCATTGAACATGAGGTCTCGGTTTCAGAATTAGTTTTCCAGTCTGCCAGACGAAAAAAAACAAAACATTTACACAATTTAAAATAGGAACCAGGTTGTTATACACTATGAAGCAGTGTAATAGAAACATAGAATGTGTCGGCAGATAAGAACCATTCGGTCCATCTAGTCTGCCAAATTCTTTAAATACTTTTATTAGTCCCCAGTTCCCGGTCTTATAGCTAGGATAGCCTTGTGCCCATCCCACGCATGCTTAAACTCCTTCACTGTGTTTACCTCTACCACTTCTGCTGGAAGGCTATTCCATACATCCACTACCCTCTCAGTAAAGTAACACTTCCTGATATTACTTTTAAATCGTTGCCCCTCTAATTTAAGACTATGCCCTCTAGTTGTGGGAGTTTTTCTTCTTTTAAATATACTCTCTTCCTTTACTGTGTTGATTCCCTTTATGTATTTAAATGTTTCTATCATATCCCCCCTCTTATGTCTTTCCTCCAAGCTATACATGTTAAGATGCTTTAACCTTTCCTGGTAAGTTTTATCCTTCAACCCATGAACCAGTTTAGTAGCCCTTCTCTGAACTCTCTCCAAAGTATCAATATCCTTCTGGAGATACAGTCTCCAGTACTGCGTACAATACAATAATAGGTGTATGATCTACAAAATGTGAGCAATGATCTCAAATTCATATATCTCGTAATAAAAGAACAGAACACTTACATCGTCACAGGACATGTTGTATTCTGCTAAAACCGTTCGACATCGAGCTGCTATTCTAAACACTTTGGTCAAGGAAAAAAAGAAAACAGACAAACGCCACACATACAAACACCGCTCAGATAACTGTCAAACAAACTCCGGAATTCTGATACATTAAGGGTTTTTTTTTTTTTTTTTTTTTTAAAGAGGTTATTGCAGGGAATTGAGAAAAGAATTGCAAACAAGGTCAAAGGTCAACTCTGCTTTTTTGGTATAAATTCCTTTTCATGAATAAAGCCCTAAGTAGTTTTAACAACATAGTCCTGACCAGTGATCTCCTCTTAGAGATTTTTGTTAAATAGAGCAATTTTCCCAGAATTCTAAAGAAAACGGCTTTCAGTTGTCTAGACTACATAGGAGTGTTGGCTTTACTGGCTTCAAGGATACATTGATGGAGCAACCACTCTTTTGTGTATACCAGCAAAGAACAACGCTATCAAAGTAATGCAGCTAATCGTAAAGAAAGGATGATTCCACAGAGATGTAAAGAAAGACACCTGAAAAAAAAGAAAAAAACAAAAAAGTGTTATGGAATAATTACAGAGCAGTGTTTGTTCTACAGTTTGTCAATAAAACGGACACCAATCTGCTCTTACAATCATTTCACAAATACCGTATTTTCTCGATTATAAGACGACCCTGATTATAAGACGACCACCCCGAACTTTGGATATTCCTTTAGGAAAAAAACTAAAAGCCTGAATATAAGACTACCCTATAGGAAAAAAGTTTAACTTGTATGTATATATTCACATGTAAATTGCTTTTTAATATTTAATTAAAATTATGATATAAAAAAACGCATTTCTTGTTTTTATTTCCTTTTATGTGCCAATGCTGCCTCTCTCTCCCCCTCCCCACAGCTTTGTCTCTCTGTCTACCCCCCCTTAGTGTTGTCTGTCTCTCCCCCCAGTGTTATCTCTCTCCCCCTCCCTCCCATGTTGTCTCTCTTCCCCCAAACTTTTCTCTCTCTCTCTCGCCCCCTCCCCCTCACTTTGTCTCTCCCCCCCTCCTCCCTCTCCCTCACCTTGTCTCTCTCTCCCTGGTGTCTAGTGGGGGCAGCCGGAGGATGTCTGCACAATACGCGCAGACATCCTCCGCTGTTGCCCGGCACTTCCGCCGGAACTTCTATGATGAAGCCGGAAGGTCCCGGTTTCATCATTGAAGTCCCGACTGACATGCATTGCACAGACATCCACTGGCTGTTAGCGAGGGGGATCCAGGTCCCCTGCAGCTCTGCGGGGGACCTGGATCCCAGTCTTATAGTCTAACCTCGATTTGAGAGCATTTTCAGAGCATTTGCTCTGAGAACAACCTTGTCTTATATTCGAGCAAATACGGTAACCAATTTATTCTTCACCCTTTAATTATTTTGAACCAGTAATTTGCGAGAGAGAAAAAATTCAATAAAATTTGTATCATTTGAGCATTAGAGCAATCATTAAACAAGTTATTAATAATGTCCTACCTTTTGCGTTTCTGGATCTATTAGCCAGTTCCATGCCCCTGTGGCAGTGCACACAGAGACCACTATGAGAATCACTGAGGAGAAATGGTAGAAGAGAGATCAGTATTTACAAAACTTTAATCACAACTTACAGAACATGACTTATGAGGTATCGCAGCCTCATTACATGGCTTATTAGAAGCTGGAGCAGGTTCAAAGAGTTGTAGTCCATCATCCTGCCAGAAGTGATAGCAGGCGACCTATTTTTATTGCGATTTTCTTTAGCTTGTATATACCCCAATCAGCCATATATTATACCAGCTGCCTAATATTGAGTCGTTCCCTTTCTGCCACCAAAAAAGCCGTGACCCATCGAGGCATGGACTCCACTAGACCTCTGAAGGTGTGCTGGGGTATCGGGCACCAAGACATAAGCAGCAGATCCTTTAACTCCTGTAAGTTGTGAGGTGGGGCCTACATGGATCGGACTTGTTTGTCCAGCACATTCCACAGACGCTCGATTGGATTGATATCTGGGGAATTTGGAGGTCAAGTCAACACCTTGAACTCAGTGTTGTGTTCCTCAAACCATTCCTGAACCATTTTTGCTTTATGGCAGGGCACATTATCCTGCTTAAAGAGGCCAATGCCATCAGGAAATATAATTTCATTGAAAGGGTGTACAAGGTCTGTAACAATGCTTAGGTAGATGGTACATGTCAAAGTAACATCCACATGAATGGCAGGACCCAAGGTTTCCCAGCAGAACATTGCCCAAAGCATCACACTGCCTCCACCGGCTTGCCTCCTGTCCCTGTCATAATGTTATAACTGAACGGTGTAGGAAAATATATGGAACAAAAAATAATTAAAAAAGTAAATTAAAATTTTAAGACAGGGAACTGATAAATATTCTTAATTTTTTTTGTATTAAAAAACAAATCCACAAGTATTATGGAACCATGGCTACTTATGAAGCCCTTCCTTCAAATTTCAGGGTTTTTTGTGTGTGCATCTTTCCAGATACGTGGGGTTACTCTGAGTACTGCCTCTCAGATGAGGAAGATCTCGTCCGGTCGCTGGTGCACACAGATAGTCAGCGTGCATGCAGCCAAAAATGTATAGTCATTTATGATCAGGTCTGTCGGTCTGTCTCTGCTAGTGCAGAGTGAGACCATTGTTTTGACATGCCACCATAGAAACATAGAATGTGTCAGTAGATAAGAACCATTCGGTCCATCTAGTCTGCCCAATTTTTCTGAATACTTTTATTAGTCCCCCGTTCCCGGTCTTATCGCTAGGATAGCCTTGTGCCTATCCCACGCATGACTAAACTCCTTGACTGTGTTTACCTTTACCACTTCTGCTGGTAGGCTATTTCATACATCCACTACCCTCTTAGTAAAGTAATACTTCCTGATATTACTTTTAGATCGTTGCCCCTCTAATTTTAGACTATGTCCTCTAGTTGTGGTAGTTTTTCTTCTTTTAAATATACTCTCTTCCTTTACTGTGTTGATTCACCATCAGACGAGACCTAGTTAAATGAACACTAAACTTTCTATTTCACTTGTGCTTCCAATAAAAATGTAAGTTGTGCCTATTGTGAGGATAAACTGGCAGGTACTTTTGATAGTACACGCCAGTTTATCCCGACTGACAGCTGCCATGCTAGGGCAGAGAGAGACCCTCGCTTTTGCATGGAATTGGCAGGAACTCACTGTATGAGCTGTGAGAGAATGTTGACAACAACCTCTGCCATGAGGATGTCGGAAGATAAACGGACATCTAACTTAAAAAGTACATTGCAGTTTATTCTTGATTATACTTTTCACTTGTGCTTCCACGATAGAAGCACAAGTGAAATAAAAAGTTTAGTGGCCCCTATAACAAAGACTTTCAACAAATTATCAACTACTAATTTTGCAGCACAAGACAGACGATGCAATAGGCCAAAAATGTTCTCGATTTTTAGGGGTAAATTGGCAAGCTTCAACCAATATCAATGAAAATTGTCCTTTGTGCCCTATTTTACAGGAGTGTAAACAAAGACATTCATTTTGTTTGTCAACTGACAAACTTTCTCTCTCCTATCACTAAATGTCATGTGCAGCCATCATTCTGGGAAAACTAAAAAAATAAATAAAAATAAACATCTTTAGTCACACTGCGCTATACCAGGAATAGCTAAGCTTTGCCACTATAGCTGTTATACAGCTATAGTGCATCATGGGAAATGTTGTATACAATAGCTGCAATTTCCCTATACTATCGCAGACAGATTGAACCCAAAGTTAAAGGGACTGTCTAGTGCCCATCTTCCAAATATTAATGCATTTTAATGTGCTTTCAAAGTACTTTAAAATGCATGTCTTACACTTTGCATTGCTTAAAATATAAAATACTTACAGCTAGAAGAAATTGTGAAATTACAGCAGTTTGCAAGAAACAAGGGCTGCCCACACTGGATGAGTAAAAAAGTAATTTCCGTTTAATTTTTTTGCTGCAGGAACCAATCAGAGTAATGCTGTTCAAATGAATGTTCTAGTGATGTCATCAGACAATGTGTTGCACTGTTAAGAGGTCCTACTGTGTACCAGAGCATGGTCACTCATAGGCCACTCAATAGACTCAATTTGAGGAGGACAGGGAGTGACTATATGAAACAAATCTTTATATCCTCAGTGTCTATATAATCAGTGCTGCCGCACCTGCAGTAAACATGCAGAGTAATCACTGAGGAGGGATTGAGTCAAGTATTAAAAATGTGATTTATACAGAATGCCTGCACCAAATCACACAGGAATAAAAGCCTGTGCATTATACAAGCAGTGATCTTCATCTTGCACCAAAGTGAGTTTGGGGACTAGACTGTCCCTTTAACTTACTTCTCCAGCGCCCAGTAGCCGGCTGCAAACAAGAAACATATTCAGTAAGTCTTCTCTCAAAGGCTTTCAAATCTAAATAGAGTGGGAGGGAAAAAAGTAGTAAGTGACCTGTAAAGTAAAACAAAAACAAAAAAACAACAACACAAACACATAATAAAATAAATATATTTCCCTGACTGGGGAATTTTCTGCCCAAGTGATTCCCCCACATTCGCTGGATACAGAATATGTACAGGTATTTATAGATTAGGTGTGATCATGTATTGATTAGGATCATTATATCTTGTGCCCCAGAGGAAGTATAATGTTTTAGACAAAACGTGTACAGCAATTTCTGACTTTGCATACTCTTTTCTTGATTGCTGCTACTCTCCACGGCTCCTGGGTGCTTTAACAGTGCTTGGCTATACATTTTGCTGGCCTTTGGAGGGTGAATCTCTCTGTACAAAGTCCGGTGAAAAACATTGAGGATACCCCCATGACATCACCCAAAAGGTTTCGGTACACAGATATCTGAGCTGAAATACGTTTAAGGGTGGGTGAGGCCCGAAGCACTGTTTTTAGACACAGTGCTGTGTTTTTTTTATACATTTTAGTAAAAATGTTACTTTTTTGTGAGACGTTTCTTAAAGGCACACTCCCACCAAAAAATGAAAAGGGTTTATTTTTTTTTTATTTTGTATTGTTGATTTCAAATGTCTTGTGTTTTTTATGTGACTGTATTTAATAAAATATGTAACTAAACAAGTGTGACTGGGTGCCGCCATTTTCTGAAATATAGTGTTTTTGGGTGCCAATCCCTAGTGACTTTACAGCACTAGTATCTCACTTTGGGGCTTGGGACACAGAATGCAGTCTATAAGTCACAACTCTGACTTTGACTTGCATTGAATGGGAGGGTAATGTAACTATTGCACCACTAGGGACGGAGTTATGATCCTGTTTGATCAGGTTAATCACCCCTCTTTGAGTTGGAATGCAGGTAAAAAAAAAAAAAAAGTTGTACACAGCCACATAGTCCTGCCCACTATGATACACAGGAGCCAGTAAGAAAGCAGGGCAGTATCTTATGACATCATCATGCAGGCTTTGGCAACAGATGTAAAGTGAGACTGGCTGGAAGATTTTGGATGATGTTGCACCATGTGAAATATTCCCAAAATGGAGATAAACACCTAATTTTATTTCTCCTTTTATATGGAATTTATAGGTAACACTATGACTTTGTTGTAATTCTTACATATGCACGGAATCCATCAGTCTACAACCGTTTTTGAAAACACCCTTTCCTACCTATTAGTAAAACATTTTTAAAGATAATTTATGTATGATTTATAGCATGAAGATATGGATATCAGGATTGTGGGAACACACTGAAATGTTTCTATACTTATGTTCCTGCAAGCCTGTTCAGTGGATTTTCACCTGAGCACCGAGGGTCAAGTAATCGGCAGCTTTCAAATCACTAATCGAGCGAGATTTGAGCCTTTGGGAGTAGGTGTAGGTGTGTGCATATGTATGTGAAGTAGGCGTGTGAGTGTGTATATGTATGTGAAGTAGGCGTGTGCGTGTGTATATGTATGTGAAGTAGGCATGTGCGTGTGTATATGTATGTGAAGTAGGCGTGTGTATATGTGAAGTAGGCATGTGCGTGTGTATATGTATGTGAAGTAGGCATGTGAATGTGTATATGTATGTGAAGTAGGCGTGTGCGTGTGTTTATGTATGTGAAGTAGGCATGTGAGTGTGTATATGTTTGTGAAGTAGGCGTGTGCGTGTGTGTGAAGCAGGTAGGTGTGTGTGTGTGAAGTAGGGGTGGGTGTGTGTGTGAAGTAGGGGTGGGTGTGTGTGTGTGAAGTAGGGGTGGGTGTGTGTGTGTGAAGTAGGGGTGGGTGTGTGTGTGTGAAGTAGGGGTGGGTGTGTGTGTGTGAAGTAGGGGTGGGTGTGTGTGTGTGAAGTAGGGGTGGGTGTGTGTGTGTGAAGTAGGGGTGGGTGTGTGTGTGTGAAGTAGGGGTGGGTGTGTGTGTGTGAAGTAGGGGTGGGTGTGTGTGTGTGAAGTAGGGGTGGGTGTGTGTGTGTGAAGTAGGGGTGGGTGTGTGTGTGAAGTAGGGGTGGGTGTGTGTGTGAAGTAGGGGTGGGTGTGTGTGTGAAGTAGGGGTGGGTGTGTGTGTGAAGTAGGGGTGGGTGTGTGTGTGAAGTAGGGGTGGGTGTGTGTGTGAAGTAGGGGTGGGTGTGTGTGTGAAGTAGGGGTGGGTGTGTGTGAAGTAGGGGTGGGTGTGTGTGAAGTAGGGGTGGGTGTGTGTGAAGTAGGGGTGGGTGTGTGTGAGAAGTAGGGGTGTGTGTGAAGTAGGTGTGCATGTATGTATGTGAAGTAGGTGTGCATGTATGTATGTGAAGTAGGTGTGCATGTATGTATGTGAAGTAGGTGTGTGTGTGTGTATGTATGTGAAGTAGGTGTGTGTGTGTGTGTGTGTGTGTGTGTGAAGTAGGTCTGTGTGTATGTATGTATGTATGTAAGTGAAGTAGATGTATGTATGTATGTAAGTGTAGTAGATGTGTGTATGTATGTATGTGAAGTAGGTGTGTGTGTGTCAGTGTGTATGTGAAGTACAAAAGGCATCTTCCAAATATTAATGTGCTTTCAAAGTACATTAAAATTCATGTTTTACATGCTTAAAATATAAAATACTTACAGCTAGATGAAATTGTGAAATTACAGCAGTTTAAAAGAAACCAATACTGCTATTTTTTATTTGCAACAACCAATGAGAATAATTTCATTCAAATGACAAGAATATCCTGTTTCTCTCGTTACAATGTGTTATACTTTTAAGGGATCCTCCTGTGTACAAGAGCAAGGTCACACAATGTATGCAATTCAAGGAGCACAGGAAGTGACTAAATGGAACGAAACTTGATATCCTCAGTGTCTATATAAATCAGTGCTGCCGCATCTGCAGTAAGGATACAGAGTAATCGCTGGGGAGGGCTTGAATCAAATATTAAAAATGGGATTATGAAATTATATTTTAAACGGATGATTGTATCAAGTGTAAACATTTTAAATAGTAATGTTTTAATGTAAATAAAGCATTTATTAAGCCCTATATGAATAGTAGGTGGCTGACATGTTGTTTAGAAGCTTAAGTCAGATGAAGGAAGAACTGACCAAAGATTCTAAACAATATGTCTGCTCACTGTTTGAGCTATTTGGAGCAAAGAGGGTTCAGTAAGATACTTTATTTGTATTCTTTAGTAACCATCTACTGCAACCTTTCAATTAAACATAAACTAATGTTTTGCTACAGTTGTTGCAAAAGAAATATAACTGCAATGAATGCCCAATCTTTTGCTCGAGATGTGCGAACTCCGCATCCCATGACGGTTCATCAATCATTCGACCACACGAAACTTCACAACCCACTGCAACCCAATCACTCACATCCCACCTTCTGCTTGCTCCAAAGAATTCATCTTTGCATCATATGCCGACTTCCTGTTCAGACAGCCACTTCCTTCGTCGGCACTACAACCTCTGTGCTAATTGGCTGAGAAACCCAACGCCCTCTTGCGATTGGTCAACATCATCCCGCCCTCTCCGCGACCAATACGATTGGATAATTACAAAAAGAACGTCAATGGGTAACGCATTCACGTACGCTACGCTGAGCGCGCACGGCTTGTTCTGTGGTTGGAGGACATGAATGCTAGTTTGTTTGCGGTGCTTGGTGATTGGTCAGATAGCTCGACGGGGCGGGGTTATGAAGCGGGACGAGTGGTTGATGCTGCTGATGGTCAGTATGCTCGTGTTTATGTCAGGGCCTAGTTATTATAGTCTTTCATATTTCTTAAAACAGTAATGTTTATATTTTGTGCTTTAGAAGCTTTTCTTCTACTGCAGTGCTGAGTTTCACGCATTCAGTGGATCCTACACTGTTAACACCGTACTGGCTCCTTGTTTGGATCCACTGGATTGAGGTTCATTGAAAAGATCCACTCAGATTATATCATACAATGAGATAGTCTCCTTAGTCACTTGCTACACAGTACTATGTCACACTTGGGGTTCAGTTGTATCCACAAAATGAGAGATAATGTCAGCACTCAGGAATAAAGCATTCTTATATCCACCAACGTTAATAAATAAAAAGTCATTTTATTGTAATATCCAAAAATATTATAAAAAAACACATGAATAATCCATGGTAGTCTGAAGCAAAAGCAGAAATGAAAAGTAAATATTTTTGATTAAGCACAGGTATGCGAAACGCGTCAAGCATTGCCTTTACCTTTCTGTTTTTACGCTATGCCTTTAGTGATGTGCTTTTATAGATTTTTGAATATTACAATAAAATGACTTTTTATTTATTAACGCTGATGGATGCTAGCCAGCTTTATTCCTGAGTACCGACATCATATCTCGTTTTGTGGATAAACGGCTGTATTGGGGGTAGGCAGTGTTGGATTGTCTGAGCACCCGATGCGAGGCATCAGAGGTACAGTTATTGAGAAGACTGAGCCCTTTTTGTGTGTTTAGTATTATCCCAGTGTAATGCAGACTCACTGCAGGGATTGCAAAAATGAAATGGGTTGAGTTGAACTGTCTTTTATATAGCAATTCAAATATAGAAAGTCTTTCCAGATACCCATCAATTCCCCACTGCCTTAAAATGCACCTGTTAATAGTTTTTTCCACCTTTTTTAGTTTAAAATCTTTTATTATGCATTTTCCATTTATGTATATGCATATATTTTATATGTATAAAGTGTATCCCTATATTTATGTATTTTTATACCTTCCTTACTTCTAGTCATGCAGGGGCAACAACATGCACCCTCTATATTGTAGCCACTGGTCAGAATAACAATGTACAGGATTAGTTGGTAAGCAACAGTCAAATATTAGAAGTAAGCAAGCATCTTCTACAAACAAACTAGTACCCCACTTGGGTACTAAGATTTGGTACAGGAGAAACAATGTCAGAAGAGACAAGTGTTGGTTATGTAGGTAGGATCATTGGACACTTAAAAGAGTCCAGGCTAGTCACCAGGGAGTGAGTAGATGCTATCTGCGGGCCTTCACCATTCCAACTACGTTAAATGTAGCGTATTTAACACTATTGGCATTAAAGGGACTCGCTAGTCTGAGAATATAGAGGGACAAAACATGATAAATGATCTATAAATTGTGGTAGCAAAATTTTATGCAAATGCAAAACCATAAAGGAAAAATAGGTGTGTGGTGTCACGTTGTTGCTTGACATGCAAATTAATTCATTTGCATATCAAGCCAAGGTGATGCCACAAGAGACACCACAGACACGTTCAAAAGACAACTGTCAAGCACAAAAAAAGATTGTTGTAAACAAATCATTATGTAGTCCTACAGGAAAGCGGTATAAATAGTGGTGTTATTTAACCTTTTGTTTGCACATGCTGTTTGTGCAAGAGCTGCCATCTTGTCTCTGCTTGGGTTGGAACTCCGACACGAGCTTCCTGTAGTACAGCCTCCTTCGGTTCGGTCCCACCTCCTCCTCGTGCATTCTCGCCTGTGCGTCACATGAGCTTGCGCTGTGATACAGAAGTGTGCGCATGATTGTGTATCACAGTATGATCTTGCGTGACTTCATACGCTAGACCGAGTAATGGGGGAGGCAGGACCGCAGGAAGCTTGGGTCAGAGTTGACCATAAAAACATATTTTTAGGTACTGCTGTATAAACATTAACGTTATGGAATTTTATTTCTTTCATCAGATCTTAATTAGTTACCACTATGATGATACACGGATTTAAAAGCAGCAATCAAGACTTCAATTTTGGACCATGGAAGGTCACAGCTATCAAGACCCACATTATGAAATCAGCTGATGTGGAGAAATTAGCTGAAGAGATGCACATGCCTTGTCTCCCCGAAATGATGTTCGGGGGCAATGTGCTAAGAATTCAACACTCCTCCGGTTTTGGCATTGAATTCAATGCTAAAGATGCCCTAAAAAGTGTGAACAAATACCAGGGGGCTGTTCAAGTAGCTTGTGCTGAAGAGTGGCAGGAGAGCAGGTCCGACAGTGAGCACAGCAAGGAGGTTGTGAAGCCATATGACTGGACATATACGACAGATTATAAAGGAACATTGCTTGGGGATAATCTCATATTTAATGTTGTCCCAACATCAGAACGAATAAACACGGAGAAGCTGAAGACTAGAGAGCAAATCATGTTCTTTGAAGAAGTTCTACTGTTT
The DNA here is from genome assembly GCA_036172795.1 of Pelodytes ibericus. Taxonomy (NCBI): domain Eukaryota; kingdom Metazoa; phylum Chordata; class Amphibia; order Anura; family Pelodytidae; genus Pelodytes; species Pelodytes ibericus. Next base: position 182,405,898 of record CM069862.1, read on the forward strand.
GAAGACGAGCTTCATGACCATGGAGTTTCCAGTCTCAGCGTCAAGATAAGAGTGATGCCTTCAGGCTTCTTTCTCCTCCTCCGATACTTCCTGAGGGTGGATGGGGTACTTATCCGCATGAATGACACTCGGCTGTACCACGAGTCCGATAAATCGTTTATGCTCCGTGAATACACTTCTAAGGAAAGCAAAATTTCCAGCCTGAATCATGTTCCTCCTCCCATCTTCACGGAGCCCAATGAAATCTCCCAATACTTACCAATTATGCATACAGTTTACGAAAAGCTGGAGTTCCCATTGTTACTCGAGGCACAAACTGCCATCCCTATCGAGCCGACAAATGTACCAAAACCGTAAACTTCAGAATTCATTGGCCAAGTGCTCAACGTCATACCACCATTTGGGGGGGGGGGGGGCGCGTGTTTTCTTTATTTAACGAAACACAGAATTTTAGTAAGTTCATCAAAGTTTTCAGAAGGGTTTTCAGGATATGTATTAATCGTAGTATCCTTGCAGCAAACCCATCTGCAGATGCTTGCCAGGATTGGAATAAAAAGGCTATTGGGGTTCCTGGACTTTATAATTTTTTTTTTTTAAAGTAAGCAAGCCACGCGATCCTTTGCGGATGGAAAGAACATATGGAACTGGAATGGCTTTAGAATGGAGATACCGGCTGGCGAAAAAGGAAAATAAATCTGTTATATCTATGTTCCCACTCACATTCACCCTATTTGTTCAGTTGGTCACATTGGTTTAGAGACAGTCTGCTGTTTAACTGGATAGACTCCAATTCAGTAGTTGCCTTTTTTTGTGAATATCTGAGAAAGATTGTGAAATCACTACGTAAGGTTAGTTATAAACCAAAACCCTGCAACTGTGGGGTCTGAAGGTTTAAAATAATGTGGTAAAAATCATTTATTAATAAAAAATAAAATTAAGATTTTTTTTTTTGTTTTGTTTCAGGTCTTTTATTGTTGAAATAGATCACACAGACAGAAATATAGTAAATATGTATGAGCAAAATAAAATGGATCCATATGAGCGACGCCACACCAAGTGAACTGCAAGCATCAGGCATTAATAACAGACTTGAAAACATTATCAAACTCTGCTATTAATGCACTGGGAGTAATTCCTGAAGGCCTGATTAAGAGGTGTACGCCGTATTGACTGATCTGGCACGAAATAGGTCCAGATCAGAGCTTCTAGCCGAAATACGCAAGTTTTGGCAATTCGGTTACTCTATATTTCGGCCCGGAATTGGCAATTTCTGCCGTGTCTTCAGCCATGTTTTGTCGAGAGGAAAATGGCCTGGAAAATCCTATGGATTCTCCCTATTAAAAAAACGTCCAAATCCCCCGAATTTGGCTATTTCAATTCTCCAGAATGTAATAATATATTCATGTTATATATTATAATAGTATATTTACATTAATATATGCTTTTTTACATTTTAATAAAACTTTAATTTACTTTATTTTTATGTTTTTTTAATTAACCCCTTCCCGCCGGATTGGTGCTTTGTTTTCCGCCATCTTTGTGCTCCTGAAGCAGGAGCCAGGAACATAGAAGCAGAGACCTGATCAGGGTCTCTACAGACCCCGTGGGGGGTCACATGTGACATTGTGGATGGCGCCCCCGAAGCCGGAAGTTTGGGCATGCCGAGATGCCGAAAATGTCAGACTGAGGCCACTCATTTCGAGAAGATTTTGGCCATTACCGAATCTGCTTTTTCCAGAATAAAAAAAATGTACAAATAACCACTCAGCTAGCCAGCTGAACGGGAACAGACAAAGTGAGTGACTTACATGCACTGACACACTGTAAAGAGTCAGATACTCTATATTAGCAATATATGCTCGGCAGCAAAATCGGATGTCAGTGTTAGAACTTGCTTGTCAACAATAAATAGATGCTAGACTCACTCAAAGCATGTATAAGAGCAGAGATGTCCTACAACATAAGATAAAGTCCAAATGAATAGCGTGGCATGTGTTACCATCCAGCGGCAGTGTATCAATCGAACTGACCTACAGAGGATGAGAAAAATACCACTGATTTGAAATGTTGCCAGGATGAATTTAATCTTAAAAACTCACAAGATTGCTGATCAAATCAGGCAGCTGAAATTTCCAAACGGTAGACATGGAGTCCTGCTTTCAACTCGAATGAGAAGCCGAAATGTGGACAGAGTCACCTGCTGGACGAAAGTGTACAGTGGGTACCAGATAAACCTTCCATTTCAGAGGCGTGTGGAATTCCGGTCTGTCTGAAGATGCTTAGATTGTACACAGCTCACACAGGGCATGTGATGAAGTAGCTACTCCGAGCTTCCGCTATACTTTATATTGCCATAGGCTATATTCCCATATACATCAGTAAGATATCAGTGCCATCCAACTTAATTCCATGTGATAATCCTTATAATAACCGCAAAAAAGACTTTTACTGTTTACTACTGTTTGGATCAACAGTGGTAAACAAGGAATAAGAAAAGGGTTGAACTTGATGGACGCAGGTCCTTTTGTGTTGTATTAGTATAAGGTAGATGATGCTCATTGCTGTTTTCGTATATATTTACCACAGTTTATGGTTTAGTGAACATGTTTAATGCAGGGCTAGACAAATTTCTGCAGCGTTTAGGAACCAGACCGACTAATTCAGGAGCCAACCTGGTTATTTTTAGTAGCCAGAAAAATTGAATTTCCGTAGAGTTCAATATAAAACCTTCAAAACACTCAGGAGCTAGCACTAAGGATTTTACATCTGTCCATACTGCCTCTAGTGCTCCCTGCACGTGTTCTGAGGTCAGAATGTCAGGGGTCACGTGACCTTTTGGCGCTCAGGCATCAGACCATGTGGGGAGTGCGAGAGGCTGCATGGGTAGCATACAGACATCAATCTGCCTACCACTACACACCAGGGAGATGGAGAACATCTATGGGTGCTGGCTCGGGTAAGTTCTGGGTGTGAAATCTGGGTGCTAGGGCATATCCTGTGGGTAGGGTTGCCACCTTTTCTTCCAAAAAATACCGGCCTTGGTACTGTCTCCATAGACTTAACATTGGCCTGATGCCAATTTTTTACCGGCCTACCGGTAAAATACCGGCCAGGTGGCAACCCTACCTGTGGATGTGCAATGTGTTGTTGGGGAATGTCCTGGGTATGCAAGGTGGTGCTATGCGAGGGAATGTGGGGGCAATAATGAAAGGAGTGCAGGACAAATGGAGTGGGGACCCAGACCATTTGTTCTGTAAGAGGCCCATCAATTTATGATGGTGGCCCTAGGTAGGTGATCTAAACCCTTAACAGGGGCTGAATCTGAGGGTCCTCAATGTAGGCCAACCAGTAGAACCAAATGGTCCTATATTTGGCATGTTGGTGCTCAGAATGCATAGCCAGCGGAATGGGACAATCTGTTTGCATTCCCACCAGATATGAAAAAGTGTCCCTGTGGCTGAGCCGCAACTCCAGCATATGTCCACTTGGTCTGGAAAAACGTTGTTACGGGCCACAGGTGTCTGATACCACGGAGTGAGTCATTTAAAACCAAGGAGGTTTCTTGGATCTATGAGTAAGGATGAAAATCTTTCCAGCATATTGGGTTTCAATGTGATCTGTAGTGCTTGCTCCCATTGGACTTTAAACTGCAACAGAGTCTCATCTTGTTCCTGTATTAGGAATTTATACGGCAGTGAGTCAATTCCGTGTGTGCGTACGTTTATGTCAAACACGTGCCTCTATTATTTGTTACTATAATAATAGCACTATTATTTGCATTATCCTGCCAGCAAAACAGCCCAACTGAGACCAACCCCATGTCCACTTGAGATCTAGGAGAAAAATATCAGTGCTAGTAAATTGTCCTCATTCTTCATGAGGTCCTCAAACTTATGTCTGCCTACTCATACTAATTAAAATGGAATTAAAGATGGCATCAAGTGTAGGCATTTTACATAGAAATGCTTTGATGAAATATTTTTTAAAAAAGCATCTCATTGAGCTCTCTCTGTTTGTATAGCACTATAAGGGGAGCAGACATCTTGGGTCAGATCTTCATACAGCTGCCCCAGGATTCTAAGCAACATGTCAGCCCCCTGATAGAGCCAAACATGCAGAGAGTGATACAATTTAGCAATTAAATATAAAGGACAACTGTCAGCAAAACAAAAATAATAATAGGGTCAACACAAAGGTGATTTACAATATTCCTAATGGTTTATTTTCATCTATGGAGATGAAACTCAACAGGTGTCATGTAAGCCAGCTTGATATTATGTAAATCTAGCTGCTTATCTCTACAAACAATTCTGCCCTCTTCCCTTACCAACCACTGTACTTCACATTGTCTAGCATGGCCAACGTTGCACCTCCGAGCCGCTTGGTGTCGCTGGTTGCACACTCGCGAGTCGGTTGTTCCGGCCTTTCTCTTTATCTCGCTTTTACCACCATCCACCTCTCGTTCATTTGTCTGTATCCAGAGCTTTTTTTCCCCCCTCACTGTGTGGTTGCGGCGGAGGACGGTTGTAACAAGGCCCGTAAGGTAAATTACCGTGCATAAGAATGTCGGCACCTCGTTCATGCAGGGCGATGTGTTAGTAAATCTCTAACGCGTGCGCTAAATCGGCTAATTGTGTATCCGGTCTCTAACAGCCACACATTGGTGCTGGTATTGTCCAGCTACAATGTAAACAGTGTCCAAATTACGGTTACAGGATCCCTATCCGTGATTGCTCTCCAGGTACTTTTGGCCGGCAGAGCATCACGGGGATTGTAGTTTAAGCAGCTGGAGTGCTCCATCTGCACCAATGAAAATCTGCTTGGGCTGCAAGGCTTTGTTGGTTTGGAAGGGATACGTTACAGTGACCTGCAGGTAACACAAAGAGCAGCAGGAATCGGATGTATATATATATATATCTTTGCATTTGTCAACTGTCTGCATCCAAAATTACTAGGGTCAGGGCGGTTAGTTGAAAAATGTGGTTAATATGTAATGACAAATATTGGAAAGGATTGATAAAGGCGGTACACACACAACAATTGTGCTGTTTGTGCTTGGTGTGTGTGTGTGTGTGTGTGTATATAATATATATATATATATATATATATATATATATATATATATATATATATATAATTTCAATAATGGTGCAAAAGTGAGCAAAAAGCCAACCTCTGGGAGGTGGAATTTCAGTTTAAGTTAAAAAAAAAAAAAAAAAAAAAGATTGTATCTATAAAACAGGTGCAATTACTGTTATGGCCATTGTACCTTTATTTCTCCCCCCTCTCCCGACATCTGTTTTTTAACAATAAGTATTTCATTGTGTTAAATAATCACCTTAAATAGTGAATTTTCCAACGTGCTAATTCAGATGGTTTAAGCCTGTGTAGGTAGGTATGTATGTATTTTTGTGTTTTGGTGTTTTTTTTTTTTTTTGAACATACTGCTCAGTTCACCTGATGACAAAGCTCAAGAAATGTGTAATATAGTTTTTCTGGTTCAGCATAGACTTGGGGTGTACAGGTAAATACTGCTTAACAAAGGGAAATGGCTTCCAAGGTAGGTAATGCCACCATCATGAATTGACTGACCTGGTATGTACCCCATGAGGTGCTGATGGTATACCATCAAACACTCGTGGGCACAGACACCAAATTTAAAAAAAAAAAATCTGTCTTGATGGGGGAATGGAACAGGAGGGCATTCCACAGAGTTGACTGTTCCCATTTCCAGTGCGTGTGTGAAACGGCCAATATACTGTATTTAGAAAAACAAACGGGAACGAGCGGCTTGGCAATCCACACGTCGGTCCCCTTGAACTAATGCTCCAGACACACTGCTTAGAGTTAAGGATTTAATCCAAAATAAGTGAGGCTGCAAAATCAGAAGGAAAACACTCCAACCAGGATAGATAAGACGCCTAACGCGTTTCGCACCTAAACCGGCACTTAGTCATAGGCTAATGTATGTTACTAACTTCCGGTTTAAACACCATACCAATAGTGCTCTTGATTAAAGTGATATGTGCAAAACAATTAAAGTTAAAAACAAGCAGTGTTACATTTGAAATAGATACCACATTAAAATTGTTTGTCTGTGAAACAATATCATAACATCACACTCTAGTCAAACAATAATAGCATTAGAACAGAGCTTGACAAATTTAATTTGATTTTAGGAGCCATTAAAAAAATTTAGGAGCCAGACAATCACGCAAACATACACGCAATTCATAAACACACACGCCTACTTCACACATATATATATACACACACCTATCTCACATATACACACACCTACTTTACATATACCCATATATACAAACACCTCACACACACCAACTTTACAAATACCCATATCTACAAACACCTCACACACACCAACTTTACAAATACCCATATATACAAACACCTCACACACACCAACTTTACAAATACCCATATATACAAACACCTCACACACACGTACTTTACATATACCCATATATACAAACACCTCACACACACGTACTTTACATATACCCATATATACAAACACCTCACACACACCTACTTTACATAAACCCATATATACAAACACCTCACACACACCTACTTTACAATATATACAAACACACACCCACCTCAGTCTTTTCTTGGGGTTTCTTTTGGGGAGGGGGGCGGGGGACAGTGTGTTTAATGTGCCTGGTGGGTACTAAAATGAATGTTTTAGGGTGTGTGACAGGTGCTGTATATGGTATTGTTTTGCTGATTTCTACACAGCAATGTTGTGCTGGCTCCTAGATGTGAATTAAGTTTGTCAATCTCTGTGGTAATAAGTACCCAATATAAAGTACACTCATTCTACTTCTCTGTGCTTCCTTCTAGGCTAATATGTCGTCTTGGGTGAAGGTAACTAGGGGCCAGCCACAAAAACCCGCTGGTGGAAAAAGGTAAAATTCTTTGGTGTAAAATGACTTGTAACGCTAGGATTTTCTGTATTTTTGCATAGTTGGTCCCCAGACCCTTTTATCTGCTGTAAGAAGATCATAATTTTAATAATACACACACAACCATGCATTGACCATATACATCCTTTTTGTTAGCAGGCTGAATTATAATTATTCTAATGGTGTTACAGGGAATTTAACCCCTTTTGTATCCGTACAGAAAATGATAAATAGCTCTATTACACTTAAACACACACAATAAAACAGAAAAGAAAAAAATCTGGCTCTCCTCTCACCTATATAGTAATGGTACATCTCAACTGCCTGGGATCACCCCAAACGAAAAACGGCTAGGCACTACAGTGTATATTCAAATGTACAAAGAAAGAATAAAAACAGTGAATAACTGGCGCTCACAATTTGTGTAGATGCTGCAAACCACTCTAATGTAAAAACCTCAATCACACCAAAAGACTATTTTATAAAAGACAAATAGAGGGTGCGCAAGTGATGTGTACAAAATATAATAAGCAACGTATCTTGCAGATCATTGATGGCAGTCGAGTACAAAATACAGGTGGACAAATATGGTACAATATGTTTTGTACAATTATATTGATATATTCCCCCACAAAGATAAAAAAAAATCTCACAATTTCAGAGCCTTTAGTAACCAGGCTATTTTCGCATAAAAATGGAAAATATCTGCTTACATTTAGGGATCAGTTGCTGCTGTGTATATGCAAGAATGTATTCCTGCTTATCTCCTCCAGCTAACTCAATATGGACTATCTTTTCATTTACTCGGTGTAACTCACTCATATTCTCAAAGGTTATTTTTTGCAGATCACCTATATGAGCACCAAAAAAACGAGGAGTTACTTGAGTCACAAATAGGTGTATTTTGCCATTGTGCGATCAGACATGGCCGTAAGGCTTAATTTATCCTTTTGCACTTTGCAATTTTTATTGATCTGTGAAGCCCTTTCCCTGGAATAATCTTTACTATACCCACTTTAAATGGCCACTGTCGGCCATAATTTAAGTTCTGTTTAATTGAAACAAGTGTAGGCATTTTAAATTGAATGCTTGTTCAGTGTAATTCTATGTTAGAATCGTGGATCAGGTGAAGGAAGATCTGACCGATTACTACTGCTCCCTTATAGAGCTATAGGGAGCAAAGATGTCTAAATAAATACATTTATTTGTGTTATTTTCTGAGAAGTTGTCTAGAATCTTGTGCTATGTCTTCATTCACCTTGATTCAGATGAATGAAAATCTACCCAAGAGTCTAGACAATTTGTCTGCTCCCTGTTTGGTGATGAGAGGTCTCGAGTATGTTATTTGTATTCTTTCTTTAAAGAATTTCTATACCAGAATTTCAAACAATGACACAACAGTGGTCCTTTAAGAAAATGTAGCAAGATATATGAATGTTCATCATAGGACTGACATGGTGATATTTCTGTGGTATTTGTTTTATTTTTTTGAAGAAAGGAAGTGGATAAAATAGAGCAACAAAATAAATACTGCCTCTTTCATTGTTTTTTTTTTTTTTTTTTTGTAATAATACACTGTTATTATGATGGTTTAGTGACCAGACATTTTTACCTTGACTTTCCTTTGTGGCAATGGCTTTTTTGACATTTCTGGGGTGTTTCTGTTTAGCTGTCATTTTCTTCTTTCTCACATACTGTACCTACACAAATTATATGTTGTTTTTATCATCATTAGAAGGGCTTTCATTAATTACCATTATGTTCATCATATCTTATAATTTTCTACAAAAAAAATCATAAAATATGATGAATTTTTTTTTTTTTTTAAATACCCCTTTTCTAACGTTGACCTAAAATATAATTTACACAAATACAATCATTAAAAAAATACCCCGTCTAAATGTTGTCCCGAGTTCAGAAATATGCATGTTTCCATATTTTTCTGTATTTTTTTTGTGAGTTATGGGGCAAAAACCAAAAATAGTGTTTTTTGTTTCTTTCCTATTTTGACCCCAACCCGAACCCTAAATTTAACCCTTATGCTATTCCTTAATACACTTTAAATTTAATTTGAACCCTATCCCTTATGCTAAAAATTATTTAATTTTAACCCTAGCAGCTAATCTAAATTTAATCCTAGTTTTAAGCTAATTAAATCTATTTTTTTTTTTTTACATTGCAATGTTGCTGACTGCCGCTCCGTCAATGCTGCTCCGTCAATATGGCGCCCACGATCGCTCCGTGGGGTGATCGTGGGTGCCCTTGAGAGCAAATTTGGGTGCTGGCTAATGCCTCGACATCAAGGCAATAGACCAGCACCATTAGAGCAGTTTTCTCGATCACTGATTGTGAAAAACGCTCGTTTCACCGCAGAACGAGTCAGGCACGTCCATTGTCGGAAACACAGGAGGTGCCTGACATGTCCGTTGTTAATATTTATTTACCCGTGTAAGGGGAGAACCTGCAAAATTAACTGTCTTCATGTGCTGTTGATGCTAATGTTGTGTTCGAGAGACAGTTCAGATTGACTGATGAATGTTCAGTAGTATAGAAATTAGTAGGAAATGGTGAAATGAGTATGTAGAACTTCATAAATCCACAGTGTCCACTAATTTCAATTTTTGTTTCCTCAGGAGCAAGCCAAGTTGGATACCACGTCTTTTAGAGTAAGTTGCCTTTTTTTAATCTTTTCATTTTTCGATAACCTACAAAAAATAAATTATAATGGAAACCATCGACTTTGCTTTCTCCTTCATTCTCCCATGTCCAGTCGCTGGCCAAATCATGTTGTTTGCGCCTAAGGACCTTATTTGCCTGTTCCTCAGTGAAGAAGCTGTCCCAATCCTAGTGCACTCGCTTGCGATCTCTTGTCTCGACTACTGTAATACTCTACTGATTGGCCTACATTGTACTGATTTTTACCAACCAAGTCCTTGACTCATCAGATCCTCCCTACATTGCCTGCCTCATTAACCGAAACTACCGTGTGCAACCCCTATGTTCCTCAAGTGGCTCTGCTCCAACCATGTCACCTTTTCCTATTCGCACATGCGCTGCCCTTTTTTCTTTGGAACTCACTTCTGCAGAGCATCCAGCTCTCCATCATTCTCAATCTTCATAGAGTCCAACTCAAAATTCATCTCATTAAGGAAGCTTACTATTCATCCTGCTAAAATACCCATTAATTATCCTGTGGCCAAACCCACCTAACTCTCACTGTCCCCCAATACTGTTACTACCACCATCTTTCCCTTTGACCTCTTCACTCACCTCATGTGTCTCCTGTCATCTTGTAAGCAGGCGTCTCTACTGCATGTATCTGTCTGTCTCTGTTAGTCTAACATAGTATGTAGGTCCCCTCTATGTTTCTTTACCAAGCGCTATGTAAATAAGTATTCATGTAATGCAGTGAAGTAGAGAGCATTCATTATCCATAATACCGCCTTGTGCAGTATAGGCATATGTAGCTATACTGGGTAACAGACATAGCTTGTTAATTACATCTATAATGTTTGGTTTTATATGTTTTATGGTCTCTGTTTGTTTGTTTCTTCTGTAGCATTAATCCATATAAGCCCAGCCAGAAAGCCACCTTCTCTGACAAATACCCAAGAGACTTGGAAGAACAAAATAGGTAAGATTTGTGTAACTGCCTGTGACTGTTTATACCGTTCAAGCCCGTTCTCCTCCCTTCCTATGAACCCTGGGAGATGTGCACTGGGAAAAGTGTAGCCAGTCTTTAAAACTAGGCATGGATTTGGACGGTGGTTGGCACTGCTCCAGCTGCAAGGAGATTAGTTCTTTGTCTCAGAGGCTCCGCACTGACCTGCCAAACTTGAAGCCTTTGGGGCAAATCTGAAGTATTCCCAGGTGTGTGTGTGTGCGTTTACTATATATACACACGCATACATACAAGTGGGTGAACAAAGAAAAATAACTGTTACTTAGAAGTAACTAGGCCACAGCTGCAAAGGCGATTTATATTGGGTTGATTGCCAGCTAGCAGTACATATGTCTGTTGTAAAACAGCCTACTATTGGCTCTTTAATATGCACGTTTTCCAAGCCTTGTTATTTCAAAACTTCAAAATTTAAGGTTGAACATGGACAAACCAATTAAGCTCTTAATGCCGCATGGCGTATATACGCCATGAAAGTAAACAAACGGCGTGGCCAATTTTTTTTCAAAAATCATCAAACGTGCCTGGCACTTCCTGAGTTGGAAAGAACAGTGGAAGAGATCAATGTTCGCTAACAGCTGTTGTTGTTGTTGTGGTGTCTTGATGTTGAGGCGTCCAGCAACACCTAAATTCGCTGTCGAATTGACTTGCGATTGTTCCCCGGAGCGTTCGCAGACGCCATATTGAAAGTCTGCATTCCATTCCAATATGGCTCTGAGTTCTTGTGGGCAAGAGCTTAGAAAGTGATCAGTGAATAATTCCGTCGCTCTGTTTCTGGACTCGTGACTGCAACATTACAGTAAAAAAATATATAAATACATAAAAATAAGGATGAGCACTTACAGGATTTTAATAGAATTAATACAAATATTTGAGGTGCAAACTATCGACGTCTCAGTCTCACCCCGAGTTTTTTTTATCAAGACACGATAAGTCTCTGGGTGGGACGTAAATGTCGATAGTTTTTACCTCATTACAGGTTTGGCTTCTATGTAAATCCTGCAAGTGTTCATCTTTTTGAATGTATCTACATTTGGATTTTATAGCACCAGGGTACTTCAGTATATTGGTTCTGTGGAGTGCAGAAGATTAAAAAATCATTGTATGAAAAAATTGTTGGCAAAAAGTGATACACTAGTTTCAGTTTATGCCCTATTTAATTAGCAAAAAACATGTATTTCAACATCAACTATTTTGTTGAAATGTTTGGATCAATCTAGCAGGTTTTTTAAACTAACGTTTGTAGGGGGGGGGGGGGGGGCGGCTTCTCTCCAATATTTCATCATTTGATTTTTATATAGTTAATTATGATATGATATGATGAAAATAATGGTATCTATAGAAAGCCCTTCTTATACCAATAAAACCAATATATATTTGCGTAGGTACAGTAAATGAGAGTAAAATTACAGCTAAACACAAACACCCCATATGTGTTAAAACAGACTGTCACCCAGGGGTAAAATTTTGCTTTATAAGGATAAATAATCTAAGGAATCAGAAGAAAGCCACACGTTTCCTTAAAAAAAAAAACATACTGTTTGGATGAGTACACTAAATGTAAATGAGAGAAATTACAGTTAAAACATACGCAAAAAAAAACCCAAGAAAACTCCTTAAGGGGTTAAACAAAGCTGAACTGTGGTTGAAAGCTAAAGGAGACACAAACTCCTAGTTGTGGACTACATTTCCCTTGATGCTTTGCCTGCATTACAGCTGTAATTATGTGAGATGTAGCCCACAACCTCTGGAGTGCCGAAGATTGCCTAACCCCGTACTAGTGCCTAGGTGTCCAACTGCAGCCCTCCAGCTCTTTCTGTACTACAAATACCATAATTCCCTGCCATTCTAGAAAGCTGCTGGGGAATTATGGGGTTTGTAGTTCTGTAGCAGCTGGAGGGCTGCAGTTGGATACCTAGGTACTAGGGGCACTTAGAAGTGAAGTTGTGCAGTCCCCGCTCATTGAGCTATAGGGTAGAGACCGTCCTATGGACTATTTCCCTTCTCACTCCTTGTTAGCCCTCCTTTGGAGACAGATATCGCTTTACTATATAATCAGAACTACATATTCTAATAAGTATTTTCTCCACAGCTTTGAAGAACTCTTTGGACAACAATATAATTACACTGCTGGTACAGAGGAATACTGTGAGAGATATCAATACTCCCAGAAAGGTAAGAATGATGGTGTCACTGTGCTAAATAATTGTAAGGCTTGAAAAAACATGAATTGGCTGTGTTTATATTAAACAAGTGACTTGTTTAGTGGGATATTAGGTTAATTGTAGTGCTTTTAATGGGATGGTTAATACGACATAGAAATAGAGGGTGCGCAAGAAACATTTCTACAAATATATAAAAGAACGTATCTCATAGATGATGTTCAGTCTGTGATTGAGCTTGAAAAAAGGCACATAAAACTGAATATGATGTGGTACAATATTAAAATGTTGGAATATATATCCTCTTATAAGAAACAAACTCACATTTCGCAGAGTCCTTTAAGACCCCTAGTGTTTGCGTGGTAATTAGGAGTATAACTAACAGTAATCGCATATGGAAGTGAGGGAGAGAAACGGCTGACTGTAGAATGCATATACCAATTTAATGTGCATGATGATATCTGCTTACGTTTGGGATCAGTACTGCTGTTTTGCCAAATAGATTTTCTGTATCTGGAGAGTCCCCGCTATTTCGTTTGTGATTGGCGTTTAAGCTCTGTCCCTCTCCGCCGCGGGATGACGTCAACGCTTTTCAGCTGTATTCGCCTTCCTCTGGACGGATTGTCCAGAGGAAGGCAGATACAGCCGAAACATGTTGAATCGTATAAATGTTTCTTGCGCACCCTCTAGTTCTATTCATATTGGTGTAACCAGGGGTTTTTATGTGAGCTCCACCTTTTTTCCCTTTTTTTTTTTTTTTTTTGGTCCGGTTAATTCTACAAATCCCAATCTATTGGTTGGCAATGTTGAAGTGGTCGCTGAGAAGTTGTGTTTTGTTTTATTTTAATGGTGAAACACGCTTATTATGTAAACTATGTACATCCCCCTATCGCCATAGCGACCAGGAAATGAGCTTGGGTATTGCCATCCACAATGTCGCTGGGTGTCACGTGACATCCCGCCGCTCAAACTAACTGCAACTGAAGATTATCCGTGCATGTGTCTTGACCCGAAGTGACCCCCTCCCCCAGAAACTATGTCCTTTCTTTCCCCTTAAATTTTTTTTTTTTTAAACTGCCGGATTGTGCTTACATGTTTGTGTGAGTGCGCACATGTCTGTGTGTGTGATTCTGTGGATATGACATGTTATGTGTACATAATTGTCTGCATGCATATGTGTGTGCCAAGTTTTGTTTTTTGGCTCATAAATGTATTTTGCTAGCTCCTAAAACTATATTTAATTTGTAAATCCATGTTCTATTTACAGTTTTGTATATAGATCTTTTTGGGGGGTGTTGGTTGAAGGATTTCTTTCTACCTGTGATTATCTAGACAGATAACACATTTTAAAATAATTCATGAAAAACTCAATGCATTGATTCTCATGTAATGGTATTTTTTTTTTTCTTCTTCTGTGTAGACACAAAGTACAACTCCGATGACCGCAGAGAAAAGCTGTACCTGCAGTTTTACCAGCAGATTCAAAATGAATACCACAAAGAGCGCCCATCAGACTGTGTGATAGTGGCCATCAGCAAGGAGCAGATGTAAGATAAGGAACATAATAATGGACACTAATCTGTCCGTAGTCTTTACCTATAAAATGAGGCAGATAGAATTTTTTTATTTTATTTATTATTATTATTTGTTACTTTGAAAACCTTTTCTGATAGTTGTATTTTATTATTTTTTTAAAACGGATAATATAACACACATGACAAAATGAAGTAAAATCTTTATAAATCAGATGGGGAAAAAAAAGTATACACAAAAAAATATCCTTCATTTGCAGTGATAAATGAAATGCTTCTGTTATAGGCACCTAATGCTATAATCATTATGGTGAGAACATTAAAACTCCCTCGGAAGTGCACAACTTTATAAGAAAAATGTTACTGTACCACACTAGGCAAATGTATCTTATTGCTCTTTTTTGCAATTCACACAATTCTTTCTCATTCATCACTATAATTATATGTCGTCTTTATCAGTTCATCTGCAGACGTTCACTCTAGTTTTGGTCCTGTGGATTTATTGCCATTATGTATTTGTTAGCATCCATGCTTAGATTAACCGAGCCTTTGAATTTACTGTCCCCATTGCAACTTCCACATTTGGATAGTTTAAAGCATGCTTGGAATCCATTGGAAGAATATTTAGCATTTTGAGCTAGCTAGATGCCAGCGTATCTGTTTTATATTTACCTGCAGAATAGATCAAGCATCGCTACTACTTTGAGTATGATTGATTTTCAGTTGTCAGAGTCAGGTATTCATAGAAAATTGCCATTTAAAAAAACATATAAAAGTCTGCTGTTATGAGAACATGCCCAGCCGTCTGTTTGCTAGAGTGGTGAGCGCCATGTCGTGTAAGCCACCACTGTGGTGCTCGGAGGAGTAAAATTAGCTCACTGTTATTACACAATCCAAATCAATTTCGGAACGTCTTACCTGGCTAATTAATAGTTGCCTGCTGTTGGAGTGCTAGAGGTCCCAACACACTGACGTGCAATGGAGAACATTTCAAACCGATTAATCCCATCACACCTTCTTGCATTGTATCTGTGTCCTGTAAATCCAGTTAGCAGAGTCAAATCTTATAACCAAGATCTGAAATTTTAAATCGCTTGCCTGCTTTAGCTTTATTCTGCTGTCATATCCTTTTTTTTTTTATATATACCTTTTTTTCTGCTTTCATGTAACTCTCGCCAAACCAGTCCTTTCTAACCCCCCCTTTTTAAAGTTAAACCTAATAGTCTGTGACTAAGAATATTGACAAAAAAATGAAAAGAGGTCATATCCAATGAAGTATAACCTACTTCCAGGAAATGTTGGAATTATTTTTGATAGAAACGTTGCATTAAATGATTTTAAAAGGAAGTCTCCCGAGCACAAAACCTCACAGGACGTGAAAGGGCTGTAGTACGTTGTGGTATAAACTGGCCAAATAAAAGGCCGCCATTTTTTTTTAAGCACTATTATTATCTTAAAGCTGTGGTGCTTTAAGAAGATGTTTAACCTTAAACAAAACATCACGGCCATCCTTCTAAGAATTTCAAATACAAAAACCTCCCTGTTGTAAAAGGCATTACTTTAATTTAATTTTGGTATATATTTTTTAAATAAAAAACCAATTTCAGTTTCAAGCAAAACCACTTATTGAAAGATTGCATGAAGTGTAGATGGTTTATATAGAAATGATTTAATGAAATAATAAGAAAAGCACTTTTATTGAGCCATATTTGCGGTGTATAGCTTTATCAGGGGGACAGACATGTTTAGAATCTTGGTTCCTTTATCTGACCCAAGATTCTAAACATGTCACCACCCCTGGTAGATGTAAATGGAGCAAAGTGGACTCTATAATATGCTATATTTTGTATTCCTACATTAAAGCAATGTATATTTAAAATATCTACACTGAAAGCAATCTTTCATTTAAACAGAAGTTATA
The DNA here is from genome assembly GCA_036172795.1 of Pelodytes ibericus. Lineage (NCBI taxonomy): Eukaryota > Metazoa > Chordata > Amphibia > Anura > Pelodytidae > Pelodytes > Pelodytes ibericus. Next base: position 182,422,121 of record CM069862.1, read on the forward strand.
TGTATTTTTTTTTTACGTCACTTGTATATATGACTAGGATCAGCAAAATAAATGACATATTCTCTATATTCCTTAATATGGTAAGGTCATTATCTAATCGTTTCTGTACACAGGGCTATGAACTTTTAAGAGCAAACTTTTACTTTTTATTTGGTAATTGAAACTTGCTCTCCTATAAATGTCTGTTGCCATATTATGAAATACTGGGTCAGTGTGGACAAGCTGACTCGTTGGATATGAGAGCACGAAAGTTAGTACGACCAACTAGTTGCACTGGATTTACTTAAGCAGCACAACTTTTAAGTGTAGGTAATCCTATATTATTTTATTCATGACATTCCAGGCTTCTGCTGTGCTGTTATGAGAGACTAGTAAGCATCAGGATTACAGTGAATTACAAGTGTATAGAATACCAAGATGAAAACCCAGATATGTCTCTGAAAAATCTAGATATTCAGGTTGTTAAAAAATCTATATGACCTCTTTCCATTTTTAGGTCCAATTCTCCTTTAAGTATATTCTTTCTTCAATACAGGTGAGTATAAAAATGATTGTGCTCCCTTATTACCCACCCACCCTTGCAACAAAATCCACTCGATATACGTCCTAGATTGCTAGGAGTGTCTCAAAATTCTGCAATAAATCTTACACCTTTTAACTCAATTGGCTAAAAAAAAAAAAAAAAAACATTTTTAAAGTTACATTGAGCTTTAAAAGTAGCCTTTTCCTTCTATTTTCCCTCTGCATTTCTAGAAAGTCTGTACTTTTGTATTGCACTTTTTTTTTTTTTTCTTTTCTCTCTGACTGAGATGCTCAGCTGAAACATTGATGCATTCCAGGAGACCAATCAATGATCAGTTGACATGCTGCTAATGATTTTTCTTCTGTAATAATACAGCAAGAGTGCAGTCTGTCAGACTCGAAGCGATTTTTAACTCTGCAACATCTGTTTTCCATGCGATATCTTCTGAATTGCCTGAGAACCAGTGAAACACATGACTTTATTCATGAAAGAATTGCAGGCAATGGAGAAGGGACTTTCAAACTTTAAGGACAACTGCAGCAAAAAATGAGCGAATGTTTATTTGAAAGATTGCATCAAGTATAGATAGTTTTGCATATACATGCTTTTATGTAAGACTATAAATAATTTATTTTATTGAGCCCTCTTTGCTCTGTTTTAGCTCTAAAAGGGGCAGACATGTTGCTTAGAATCTTGGGTCAGATCTTCCTTCATCTGAACCAATGTGACTGAAGAATTGTCCTAAGATTCTAAACAACATGTCCGCTCCCTATTAGAGCTATACAACGCAAAGAGGGCTCAATAAAGTACATTATTTATATTCTTTAATGAAAACATTTTTATTTAAAGTTTCTATACTCTATGCAATCTTGCAATTAAACAGTACTTATGTTTTTGCTACAGTTGTCCTTTAAGGACAAAGTAGGAAATATTCTCCCATTCATCTGAATGACTTTTTCTGACTCTGCTCCTTTGGCCTGAAGTTTGAAATACACTTCTCCATTCCCTGCAATTCTCTCTTTCATGAATACAGCCCATAGAATGTAGGTTGTATCTTTTTTTTTTTTTTTTTTTTAGTATAATTTTTCCCCCGCCCCCAAGATTTGCAAAGGGTGAATAGAAAAAAATGTTTGTTTTCAAAAAATAAAGGAAATGTAATAGCTAAATCTTAATGACTCTTCAAAGATATTTTGCTCCACTGTTGACTAAAATCTGAAGTTAACCATCTGTTATGACTTTAGAAATACACATACTATAATATGCCAATCACTTGTGCATCGTCATCATGGTGGGATAAACTGAGGCCAAAGACCCAATTAAGTTCTAAATTCTCCTTTTAAGCAAGTGTCACATTTGTTTTTCACATCCAACATCGTAATGTCTAGAATGCAACACTATTGATGTAAAAGCATTTAATGCATGCTACATTAAAAAGGGCCTTTAAAGAACACTGACCCTGAGGTAACTGTCAGCTATGCAAAGCTCTTGCATTACCCCCACACATTATAAGACACATTTAATAGTCTTTACATTAAATAAGGTACAAAGATTCTATTTCCGCCCATTATTCAATTAAACATCTATAGTTCTGAAAAATGACCCCATCGTGAAACATTTTTTTGCTTTTCTTCCCTCGAGCAACTCCGTATAGGAATATCCCCTCTCTACCCTCTGTGTCCGGCCGGTGATATCCCGGCAACATGGTCTCAGTGCTTCAAGCTTGCCGTCTCTCTCTCTTTTGCCAATAACAATGGTTTTTCTTTTTTTAAAGGGAGTACGCCACTGCCATAGGCCATCGATTACAAGATCATGGCCTTGTGGTGGAGATGATTTACTTGACTTCAGAATCTGGCCTCACGCGCGCTCTCCAAGAGGTTAAAAATGACGGTTCTCCCTTTTGCATACTAGTTGAGCAGTCAAATGTAGCTCTGTCCTCTTGCACCGCTATCATTCTTCACGATTCTATTAAAAGTAAGTGTAGCGGGACACAGATTCTACTCCGTGAAACACATCGTTCATACACTTGAGTCGCCTGAAAGACTGCAACTCTGACAGTAAAATCTTTTTTTTTTTTTATTGGCATATTGCACAAACCTCATATAACAAAATACTTTATAAAATCTGTTTTAAAACAGATGTTAAAAACTATAAAGAAACATCTTTCGTCTAATATTGCTGCATATACATACAGTAAATATGTTTAAATACATTAAACATACACCTGTAATATAGCCTTTTAAAACAGGCATTTATTCCCTGCTTATTAAACAAGACAAAAAAAAACTCCACACATTAAAACTCCATTACCTCACATAATTGTTTCTACCTTTAATATGATTGTAAACTCTTAACATTTATTCACTTAGTGTATGTAGACCTAAGCAACAATCAGCCAGTGGTAGTGGAATTGCCAAATGCTTCAACTTTCCCATACTTAATATTCTACTGTTAAAGAACAACTGTCGGCATTGAATTAACTTTAATGTTTAATTGAAAAATTGCATCAAGTCTGGGCATTTTAAATAAAAATGCTTTAATGGCTTTATTGTAGTGAAGCCGTCTTAGGTTGTGTAGAGGGCTGACATGTTTAGACTCTTGGGTCAGATGCTGGAAGATCTAACCCAACATTCTAAGCAACATGTCCGCCCCCCTGTTAGAGCTTATACCGAGCAATGAGTATTCTAGAAGAAACTTGCATATACTTTCATGAAAGCATTTTTCTTAAAAGCCTGCACGATTTAGAGCACAGTTGTCCTTTAATTCCTGATTTCGTAGAGTCCACAGTTTTTGTAAATGCTGCTGACTGCTCCACTAGTCACTTCCCTGACCCCACCTCATCTTTTCAGATATAGTTTTTTTTTTAAACCAGTATGGAAATGAATGATTAGTAGCACATTACACTCTCAAAATGTGCTTGGAGGCCTATTTATATTGTAAAACGGAAATCCAAACAAGGCTAAACGCACACACACATAAAAAGTGTTAATTGAGTGTCAAATACACTGATCTTAATGGGATACTCCAAAAAATAATGTCTTGTTTTCTTTTTTGTGCTACAGATATTCAGTGGAGATGTCCCTTTATATAAAAAAAAAAAAAAAAAAAAAATATATATATATATATATATATATATATATATATATATATTTATTTATTTATTTATTCTCCATTTCCCTTACCAGTACCTGGTGATTGCATAGTATTGAGAAAAAGGCCTACATGGAATACAGAAAGTGCAGCGTGTCAATATTAGTTAGAGAGAAAAAGTTATTCTAAAACTGTCTGTCATGTTTCATTTAGAAGAGATCGCTGATTAAGTAGGGGAGAAACTAAGCAGCAGATGATGTGCTTCTTGGACTCTGTCTAAAAGGCTTGGACAGTTGCCAACATACACCTATTCTGCCAGACCTGAAGGACAAGTCTTTGCAGAGGCCCATATTGGTCTTCTCAGTCTGACAGACCATGCCAACAGGCAGATGCCATAGTGGCTGGTATCTCCCCGCCTATATCAGTGAGAGCTTATAAACAAACCTCAAAAGTGAGCAAGCCAGCAATGGAAGATCTGCTTATTTTTCACATTGTGACATTACTCCCTCTTTAAATGCTACCTTTTATTAAGAAATACTTTTAAATATTGCCGGCTGTTCACTGAAACATGAATTTTTGGACCATGTTAGGTACTGAATACTGAACTTCCACGGTGCCCCCACTCCTATGGTCAAAACGATTCACCAAACAGTACTGTCTTTAACTAAGTTGCCTACAATTACTTTAAGTTGGCCCCCAAGAAACACGATTCACATCATATTTTATTTGGCACAGTGGAAGCTGAGCTACAATCCAATTGATTTATGAGAAGTATGATATGGTCCTGAGACATTAGCTGTTTAAAGGACAACTGTAGGAAACAAATAACTCCTGCTTAATTGAAAGATTACATGAAGTCTAGATGGTTTGTACAGAACTGCTTTGATGAAAGAATACAAATAAAGTAACTTATTGAGCATGTTTTCCTTTATATAGCTTCAACAGGGGGCAGACATGTTGTATAGAACCTTGGGTCAGATCTTCATTCATCTGCCTGAAGGTCTATACAACATGTCTGCCCCCATTAGAATTATATAAAGCAAAGAGGGCTCAATAATTATCATTATTTGCATCACGTGTGGACATTGGATTCTTTCATGAAAGCTTTTCTATTTACAATCTTTCAATTAAACACAAATTAATTTGTTGAAACAGTTGTCCTTTAAGTAGCACAGGTATGCAAAATGTTGTCACGGACCGTTTTCCTTCCAAACAACAGATTTTTTTTTTTCACTCCTTCAGTTTAATTTTTCCTTTCTCTAAATAATGCCCATTAAATAATAATAAATGGGGGGGGGGGGGGGGGGGGGAGAACATCGCCATTTATTTATGGCTCCATAAGTCTAGTTGTTCCAATGTTAATTCAATCTCTGGAGTTTTATTGGAGTGGAGAGCATTTCCGATCTACAGCATCCTTCGGCTTAGTAACTTTTTGTAAACCCCGTTCACAGTCTGTTCAATCTCAAACCTTCATTATTTTAAATGGTTTTTAATAATGTAAACGCCTGACTGACACACAAGTTATGTCTCTCCTCTGTAGTACATCGTAATATGCCCATGGAGGATGCCCTGACTCTCATAGTTAAGGCATTCGGGAAAATTTTTGGCGAGCGTGAACAGCAGGAGCGTAATGAGATCTCGCACAAAGCAGCTGATCTGGCGGATGACTACCTGGAGAGGGAGCTTTATGAATCTTACTCTGTCCCTCTGGACATTAGACACCTTCTCTTCCTCTTAGGCGAAGGCAAATATTTATATCACGAAGAGCTGAGCGCAATCAGCGTCTACCTGAAGACCAGGATAACTGAGCTGGAAGGTATACTTAATGATTACCGTCACGATACCACTACACGCACGTCCCTACCCTCTATCCGTCTTCTCACGTCCGGTAACAAAAATTCTGTACCACTTTTTTTTTTCTTTTCTTCTCACCGTCTATAATCAGTGTGGCCTCATCTAAAAATGTCCCATTTTCTCCAAATCCACGTTTCCCTTTCCCAGTAATAAGACGGCGCATACAGGTCACCCCTGTTATTTTAGCGAGTGGGTCCCTAGAGGGGATTATAAGATAAACATCACTTTCGTTTTTCACTGGTTTCTGCTACTCCGTAACCACATTTTCTACTTTTCATATTGAACATAGTGTGATAGGAATTATTCCCCTACATGAAAAGAACATGACTGTAATATCGGTACACTCTTAAATGTAAGCCGTTGCCTATCTGACACCAAAACACAAACTTTGTTTTTTTCGGAATATCATTTTCACAAAATGGAACTATAAATTCATATTAAATTGACTTCTATCTTGTCTTCTGCAGGACCTTTAAAACAGGGTTTGTTTTATTTTTGAAATACATATTTGATATTAAATTGGTTTCTGAAAATACCAGGCATTACTTTCATAATTGTATTTCTTGATCTGTGGCATGTGCTATGTATTTGTTGACCACAAGTGCAAACTGTGGTAGTAAGTGAAAAATATCAATTTTGGGATCATAATGCTTGCTGAAGAATACTGTACATCTCGCTGTTAGGTTAGATACAACATAATTTGTTGGCCTCTGTGCTCCATGTGACCGCAGATATAGCACAATAAGTTGCATGTATTCTTTTACTTCTGCTCATGCTACTTTTAAAACCCAATCTCCCTGGAATATTCGATAGGTTTCCAAATGCCCCAAGCAGAAAAAAACCAAACAAATCTCATAGCAGACATTAAAAAACGGGTGCAAATTGTTCAATACTAGCAATTTTTAAAAGCAGATTGTTCGATCTTCAATAGATCACATCTATTAATACAAAGGAACACTATAGAAGATTGCAAAATCTATACTCTTATCCACGGTAAATGGTAAAGCTGATAAACATCACAGAACATTACTGATTCACAATTTAAAAAATATAATGCCAATTTTTTTTTTTTTTAAATAGGTAAAAAAACAAAACATTGTCAAAAATTATTTACAGCTCCATTTTGTTCTATGAACGCAAAATTCAACTAACCAAATTTTTGAAGAAATTCAATTCAAAGTCTGGTTTTTCATTAGCTGAGGTTACAAATGAATATCTTTACATCTATAGTGGTTATAAACTCTGGCTTCTTGCGGCGGTATAATGTTGTACGTTTTTAATGTGTAAACAAGCAAAACCAGGAAAAATGGTAATATCCCTGATTCCATTTTTGTAGGGTTTGGTATATGCTGAAATATGCTAAAAGCCAAAATATACAAACAGTCCTTTTTTTTTTGTTTTGTTTTTTTTATTTCATTTTTAACTGCATTTTATTCATGAAAGCGAATGCTGGGAATCAACAAGGGAATTTTGACCAAAGTATCTGAGTTGGAAAATTTCTACCATTCTCTTTCATGAATTAAAGGTCTTCATCTCTGGAACCAATGTTTTCATCAATAAATTCTTTATTTCAATGACTGGTCTAAAGTTGGAGATAAACAAAGGTTGGTGTTTTGCAGATAATAGGGACCCTGTGGCTCCTGATGAACTACATTTCCCATAACCCTCCAACCTGCGTTCATCTGTAGTTGATTACTACAGATTGTAACATGCGCAGCAGGAGTATTTGGTTTATTTGCTTGTTTTACCGAACTTTTTTTTTTTTTTTTTAAACCCCAGGCTTTGAGGAAGCTGATACCACAGAGAAGACTAGTGCTACGTATGAAGCACACACAGGTTCCTCCTCCACACAGCCGGAGAAGCCCCCGCCTCTTCTTCCCACCCCTGCCAGAAATTCTTTTATTGGAAAATCGAAACCCGCCTTGCTTGGGGACAGACCTTCAACTGGTCTCCTGCCAACTCCAGGTATTACGTCGTAATTTAAAGCTGTAAACAAACATTATCTCCTTGCAGCATGGATTTCATTGACCTTTCCAAAAACCAATGACTGAAGGTCACTTGACCTGCTTTCCGAGTTGCTCAAAGACATATTTTTTCTTTGAGAGGAGTAACTGTCGGCAGAGATCAGAAATGATCTTCTGCCGGGTTAAACTGGGTTTTGGGTTTAGTCCCACTTTAAAGTACGGTCACTTTGTGATCCCTATATAGCAACACACAATATCATTTGGTCTACAGAGCGGCCTATGGTTCTGCCTTTTTGAATTAAAAACTTTATGCGATCAAACAGCAGAAGCAGATCTCCCTTTTGGTTACTTGATCTCATAGAGATTAAAATCGATTCTTAGTGGCTGGCTTTTAAACACCGCACCTTTTTAATGCTGTCGATTGGACTCTTGCGGGCAGCGATTTCCCAATATTGTTTATTTTGCTTTGTTTATTTGATGAGCCATTTTTCATTGAGTTCATTAGAAAAGAAATGTTAATGTAATGCAATGAAGATGGCAATCAGAGTATGGGAGTGCAATTGATAGACATGCATTTAATTGTGCATGGGCACAGGGGTCCACCCCATTAATCTACCATGGAGACGCACTTCATGTGATGCGTGGAGCTTGCACTTCACGTGTGTTTGTCGTCACATGCTCAATGCCTCCCCCGTTAATTTTATAGAGGCCCACGTAAAACAAAAACAACTCATAGTAAACTATGGTGATTGCAACTCCAATATTAAGGACTATCATTTTTAAAACCAAAACCAGCGATGTTGTGCTCCTCTGTAAAGCTCTCGCGTTCATGTTTGCCGTTTTGAATTCCTGGTTTGAACTTGCAGATCGCACAGAGGATGGTATGAATGCATTGTATGACACAATTCAAAATAGTGGTTCCACATCCGATATTCTCACCAAGCCTCCACCACTTCTTCCAACCCCCGGAAGGTCCCCCTTACTAGGACATGGAAAGCCACCGCTCCTTCACAACAGGCCGTCAACTGGACTTTTACCAACACCAGGTCAGCTTAATGTTCTTTGGTCTCTATTAATTAAAAGTCATGAAAGGCGAATTATGATCAATGGAAACAAATGTACGGTCAGAAAGCTACTGAACTTCTATCTAGCGGAATGGGGTGGTTATTCACGGCTCTTTTTAGAGCGGATGTTTCAGCAGCATGACGGATCAGTGCGGCCATTTTGTCACAGCACTAGCTTAGGGTTAGTTTTGGGGGTGGGGGTTACTTTTAGGGTTCGTTTTAGGGTTGGGGGTTAGTTTTAAGGATAGAACTAGGGTCAGTATTTCTATTAGGGTTAAGCATTGACGCTGAGAGTTCAGAACCAAAATGGCTGCAATGACACTGTTACTTGGCGAGGAATAGTCCTAGACCTCTCTAGTGATTGTTTCTGACAAAAAGTAACTAACTACATTTAAAGGGAATTCATCTGTATGAAATATTTGCATTATTTTGCTGGCTTTCCATTGTTGTTGTAACTACTATAAACATGTTGTTAACGCAGCATATAACTTTCCTTGTTAGGTGTAGGAGTACCTGGCCCAAAAGGCAAACCTCCCCCTCTCTTGGCGATGACCTCCAAAAGACCCGGTCTCCTTGGATTTTCACCGCACCAACAGACAAAACGTCCATTACTTGGAGAAAAGCCGGGTCTTCTTCCCACCCCTGGTGAGCAGCATTTGTCAATGTTTGGGAAGAAAAATATTTTCTGAGAAAATTCAGAAAAGCACCAGCTGATCTAATAAGGCCCAAGAACCTCCCCAAATCTCACTAGTCATGAAACAAAGTGGAGAAAATTATCTCTCCCCTAAGACGTGGTGCCGTGATCTTTAGTAGAGACCCAGAAAGACTGACTTTTCCATTCACAAGATGGTGATTATAGAATGCACTAGCATCCTATTCGTGCACTATACAAGTGATGGCGGATCTATGGCTCGGGAGCCTTTGAGGTGGCACTTAGTATTTGAGTCCAATCTCACCACATGACTGAAAGTGGAGCACGCAGGGGGGGGACACTGAGATGGGACAACAGAAGGAAGGGGAACAATAACAGAGAGAAGGGGAAACTAAAATGAGCAGAGTTTGTAATGCAAATGGGAAAGGGAAGCATCATCTCAGGGAAAATGGCACTTGGAGATCTTTAACTTTGTATCCTACAGAACAATGGGCGCTCAGACTGCAGTAGAATCTCATTGTGCCATCCATTAGGTGTTCTTGTTCAGTATCATTAAGTACTGACGTTTCTAATGTGCGCACCAGCCCCACCGTTATAAAAAGTGCGCTTACCTGGTAATTGTTTTATGTTTCATGCTTTGTAAAAAGTATCTTATATTTCTGTAATGCGTTACATCCAAATTGTTCTATAAACTACATTGATACATTGAACTATTTGTATATTGTAAAACATTACATAAATAAAATTAATGCAAGTGAGAACATAATGGCAAAATACAGGTGATATTAACCCCTTCATGACGCAAGGTGCTTGTGTCCCAAACGACGCAAGCACCAAAACGTCACAAATTGTTCCTGGCCACCGATCACAAGCTTAATAGACCCTGTGGGTCCCTGCCAAAATATCGCGAGACCTCCGGATGTCACGGTTCGGGCACGGCGCGATTTAGAGAAAGTGGCCTCATCTGACAGGTGGGATCCCGCTGCAAGTGCCTGCAGCGGGATCGGAGAACAGCTCATCGCGGGGAGCCGCGATGAGCTGTTTAACACAGGACGTACTATGCCGTCCTAACGACTTTTAGGCACTTAAAATTAGGACGGAAATAGTACGTCCTAACGTCACGAAGGGGTTAAATAAGTAAACAATATAAATATATGAATTGATCAAAATTATTTTAAGGCATTTGAAGAACCCAAACTACTGTCCGTTATCCAAAATGATCTGTTATCCCCAAAAAACTTGTATTTTGCCACAATTTGCATATTGTATACCCACTTGTCAGTATGCAAGGGCACAACAGTTTATTCAGTGTCCAGCCCCCTTAAGCTGTGACATAGCCTTTAAGCGCATGCTCAGATTCCCCTACGCCACAAAGGGTAATACAATGGCATGTGTGCAGGCCTGACACACCAACAGCAGGTTCCCAACAATGCCTCACATCACAGCTACATCACAGTAAAAGTTATTTATTTGCTCTCTACAGTATTTACATTGATACTACTGTATGTTATGAGTGATGTGAGGCTTTAATATATCTTATTGGTGAAAATGATCCTTTATCCGAAATACTTCTGGTCCCAGGCAGTCTGGATAAGGGACCAGTTACTTTAATATTTATGTACATTTCAAGTGCAATATATAAATAGTATGTGTGAGCAGTTACTGAAGGGAACCGGCCCCATACCGGATACGTATTAACCAACAAAACTCAGACAGTGGGAGACGGGGGCGACGTAACTGAGAATTGGGACTAAGCAATGCGGGGGGGGGGGGGGGGAGAGAAGAAAAGAATGGGGGAGACTGAACGCTGGTCATCTGGCTCAATTAGCATGGTGATACAAACTTTCTGTAAATATGCAACAATCATCTCAACAGATGATTGAAAAGGGATTGCTCCCGGTTATATTGGCTCAGTCATTCACAAGGTATATATCTGGCTATGGAAAGCCATCCAGCTTATATTTAACATTACAACTTCAGGATTATTTGACAGGTGTTGTATGTTCTGGGAATGTCTCATTCACACTTTAGACGGACGCTAGTGATGGACTCGAGCAACCGTGGGCAATATGTTTGAGTGATTTTTTTTTTTTTGCACTGATGATATTTTTGCATATTTAAGAACCGCATGACTGATTCTTATCACCTGTCCATTCTATTGTAGAAAGTGCAGATGGAAACTGGCGATCCCCTCCACCCTCCCATTTGTTACACCTCCCGCGATCAGCTAGTGATTCAGGAAATGGTAAGTGGTGTGATGTGCAGGGAGCCAGACTGTTAAGTGAGTCTTCTTCCCTGGAGATAAAGAGGTTGGGGGGGAGAGAGAGGCTATCATTTACTTCTTTAAAACAAAATTGAAGTTCTGTTTAATTGAATGATTGCATCAAGTGTAGGCATTTTAAATAGGAAATGCTTTAATTAAAGAATACAAATCTTATTGAGCACTCTTTGCTTGTATAGGCAGACATGTTTCGAATATTGGTGAAAGGAAGGAAGACGTGGATAAAGAGTGTGTGTAAACAAAACGTGCACAATTTACAATGATACTTGCTGAGCAACTTGAATGCAGCCTTATTGCACTCCCCCAAGTGCCAAAATAAACAGATAAAACGGGGGGGGGGGGGGTAGTATTCAATCAGGAAGGAGCAGTATCAAGTTGAACCTTAAAATACAAATGCAAAAACACTAATAGTGTGATACAGTATAGACCCAAAGTAATCTGAATAGGTAAATATTACACTCACAAACAGAAGTATAGATGGAGCTTGTCACAAATGGCTGTAGATGAAGGAAATGGCTACTGCTGGAGGATACACTGGAAACAAACCAATAACTGCAGGAACTAAACGCGTTTCGCTGGAACAGCTTTGTCAGGAGAAAATCATACAACATCTGTTTTACACCTTGGACTATATCTACACGCGCATTTGTAAGTGGATTTTCCAGTGGGGCCAAGTGTTGTGTCTATCTGGTCCTGTGTGTTCTTTTACTTTTTTGCAGATTAAACCAAATTTTATACCCAGCCATTTGTGACAAGCTCCATCTATACTTCTGTTTGTGAGTGTAAGACTTACCTATTCCGATTATTTGGGGTCTAACCTGTATCACACTATTAGTGTTTATTATCTTCAACGAGATCATAGTGATAAGCTCTGGACAGAATTTGTAACGAAAAAATGACCTTCATGAACCTCTAGATTTGATATTTCACATCTATATAACTTCAAGTTCTAGTTCACAAAATTGTCGACCAATAATAACAAACACCATTTTAGTTGGTGACCCTTATCAATGTTGGCCTATGTCATTCTCTGGAAGAAAAAAAACATTAAGATGGTTCATGGCAAGATAAATTACATTATTCGCCTATTTTTATGCATATTTACAATCTAAATTGTTCTTTTTCTGACAGCGGTTTCTGCAAACCCATCTCCACACCACTGGTCTGGAAAACCCAAACCTCTGCTCAACTAAGGCCAGAAAATCCTGTCCTGTTGTCGTCTGTAATGTGCAGAATTGTACCTGTAAGTCCATATTAGAACAGTGCAGCAGAACTGCAAAAACCTTCAAATTCCCCACATTCCCTTAGAAGAATTGTTTTTTTTTTTTTTTGTTTGTTTGTTTGTTTTTATAGCATAAATGACTGGTATCTTCCTTTTTATTGAAACGTTTGGCGTCAAAGGAAACTGCTACATGAACTTTCAATTGCTTCCTTGCCCATTTGTCAAAAGGATTAAAACATGTCTTGGATTGCTCATTGTTTTGGTTTATGTTATTTTTTTTTCTTGTCATTTTTTTTTTTTTTTTCCTTGAAGAGAATAAAGATTTTGTTTTACACACTGTTTCCTCTCATCTGTTCTCAACGTCCTATATGATTTAAAACTGTTATTAACGTGAACTAGTTTTCTAATTATTGTTACACCAACAGTTCTGCCTATCTCTTCAAGCCCTCCTTGGCTATCACTGAATTTAGCAGCCCCCGTGAAATTAATTTCAATTAAAAACTACCGGGAACAGAATTTTTTTTTATTTTAAAGTAAGAATAAGAGGATTTCGCATATTAAGCACATGTTATATATATATTGTAAAAAATTAATACTATATATATCTTGTGTTTTAATATGCAAAATTCTCTTAATTTTACTTTAAAACAAAATTCTGTTCCCAGTATTTTTCCGTTGAAAATAATCATATACATATAGTTATTTTATATAATGAAATTCTGTTTGTTTTTGGAAATCTGGGTACAAGCTAGTAACACCTTGCCAGTACGGGACAAAATGCGTAAGGTGTAAATAGCTGCACTTTTGCTCTTTTATACCCGCATTTTATACTTTCTAAATACAACCTGATTTCCTTACCGTAACGTGAAGTTTTGTGTTGGCGCTTAGTCTTCTAGTTCCTGTTTGTTCTTGTTTAATTGGGTTGATCCAGTTTTATACATCATTTATTTATATATATATATATCTCCAGCTATTCACTATCTTGCTTATAAACCCAAGTATCGTTGAGGAACAGCAGTGACAGTCGGCAAACGCATTTCAGCTTACATGCTTTAGCGTGAAACAAATAAAGGTAGGGGTCTATTCAAGTAGCGGAGTTGGAAAAACTCTCCCATTTAGCTGCATCAGAGAATTTTTCCAACTCTGCTACATTAGCCTGAGGTTTGAAATTCCCAAACCCAGTTGCCTGCAATTAAATAGAACCCTATTGATTCTGTATATGGGGTAAAATGGCACATACCTAAAAAATGCATGCCATTTTGTCACCCCATACTAGGCTCATTGTAAAATGAACTCTTGCTTCTATTAAAGATGTAAATGTGAGTATAAAAAGTATAGTAGAAATCTCTATAAAGATTACATGCTCTTAAGAAATCAAAATGCTATCACTTGCTATGTGTTTGGATCTAAATATATAACCATTGTAGTTCCGCTCGTCTCTTAGCTTTCATAGCGCAATCTTACCACTAATCCGAGTACTGATTTTAATGAAAATAAAGTATAGGAGAAGGGGAAAAAATTACATATTTTATATAATAGTAGGTCAAGGACCGCTGGAGGCAAAAAATGAACCTATGTTTATTTGGAAGATTTCATCAAGTGTAGATGTTTTAAATGTAAGTATCTTATTGAGTCCATCTTACTCCACATGTCTTTAAAAGGGGGCTGACATGTTTAGAATCTTGGGTGCGATGAAGGAAGATCTGACCCAAGATGCTAAATCACATGTCTGTTAGAGCTATTTAAATTCAGTAAGATTTATTGAAAGAATACAAAAAAATATATCCTTTCTGTTCAAAACTTCTAATCTTGATACAATATTTAATAGGACTCCATATAAACATTGCTTATGTTGTGGATGTATAGGGGATAAAATGCTGAAACCGGCTACATTTAACTAAATCGCGTTGTGGCCAAACTTCCGGGTTCGGTCACGCCTCCGTGATGTCCGGAGGTCTCGCAATCTTATGGCAGGGACCCACAGGGTCTATTGAGACCCTGATCGAATCTCTGCCACAGTGTTGCTGGTTACCGATCACCCTGTGACCGGTGGCCAGTAACTAAACGTGTTGTTTTGGTGCTTGCATCGTCTGGGACACAAGCACCATGAATAACGAAGGGGTTAAAGATGTCGGCTGTCTTCTGCTTATAACAGCACCTTTGTGACTTAATATGCAAATTACACATTTCCTATCGAAACTTAGTTCATTTGCATATCCAGTCACAGGTGATGTTATAAGCAGGGGACTCCCATCTTCAAAGCGCAAACAATGTTTAGCATGTTTTAGGCAGGTAGCCAGGTTTAGTTCAAACCTGGATGGTCCGAGATGTGTGCAGCTTTGGTTCTCATGATGCTTAGCATGCAGTCTGTCTCCTAGAGCATCCTGGGAACCATGGTTCACAACCTCCTATACTGCTTAAAATGTTCTCTTCAAGATGGCTGTAAGATTGGATTTCACATTTGACACGTGTGAATAGGTAAAACATACATTCTGAATGCTTTTCAGTGTTTCCCAACCCAGTCCTCAAGGCACACCTACCAGTCCAGGATTTAGGGATTACCTGGGTGTGTCTAAGGTGTTTTTACAAAGAAAAAAAAAAAACACCTTAGACACAACTGGGTAATCCCTAAATCCTGGACTGGTAGGTGTGCCTTGAGGACTGGGTTGGGAAACACTGCTTTACATGATCCCTCATAAACATAGACACCAGCATTATATCTGAGTGTAAGACCATTTTACACGTGGTCATTTTTGAAGCGTGCAACTTTTTTTTGGGCCTCCAGAGGGAGCCTAGCTATGCTGCCATCTTGTGAGCATGGAAGCCTGTCAGTGCAGGGATGTTGAATACTAGAAACAAAAAAAAAAAACGATGTGCACATTAGAAGGTGCTTTAATTTGACCGAACAATGGTACAAATGGTGTAACGGGATAGGAGACCACACCTTACGCGTTTCGTGTATTATTACGGTTAATCAAGTTTTTCCACTCAAAATGGGACATCTATTCCAAGCCAATAAGTGGAGCCGACCAGCACCTGTCAGGTGTTATTCTCTGGTTTGTACATGCGGAATACTAACTTCCTGCTTATAGCATGTTTCTAAACTATGATACCTAAATCAATGGTTTATAGAGAGCCTATTTATCAACAGTATTCTGATCCTTATTAAACACTTCACGGTCACATGAGGCCTGGAATGTGTTCACAAGCCTTGCAGTCTCCTGAGGTAGCAAATGGATTAAATTAAAGTCATGCTTTATTGTACATGTCTCCCACAACACATTACTGCCATTACACTTCTTGTCAGTCAGCGCTCTACTACTAGACAGAAGTGGGCTCATCTCTTTTAATGTTTAAAGGAACATACCAATGTTTTTGTGCATATACACATACCCGTGCAATTGGTTTCTTGAAAGATATCCCTTATATCGTTCGATAGTTAGTAGTCCCATGTTAGCCATGAAAAAAAACAGGAAATAAGGGTTAAAATTATACCGTTTATTGGCTAACTATGAGTTTGATTGCACGCTTTCAAGACCAAACTGCTAGGGGGATCACTGCCGTCTCTGCACCACAAGACAGCTCGTCGCGGGACATTTCATCGCTAAAGGTAAGTTTATTTTAGTATTTTATCTATTTTAGTAAGGGTGGTTAGAATTAGATTTTAGGGGGTTTGAATTCGTTATTAGGGGTTAGTATTAGGGTTCGGGGGTTAGTATTAGGGGTTAGGGGGTTAGTAGTAGGGTTCGGGGGTTAGTATTATGGGTCAGGGATTAGTATTGGGGTTTAGGGGGTTAATTTTAGTATTGGGGTTTAGGGGGTTAATTTTAGGGTTCGGCGGTTAGTATTGGGCCTTGGGGGGGGGGGGGGAATCATTTATTAGGGGGGGTATTTTCTTTTTACTTTTACATTTGTAAGAGCTGACAGTTCAGCCCTGAACTGTCAGCTCTTACATAGCCGCGGCAGCAATGAAACGGCCGCGTTATTCTTCATCGCTGACAGTTCTAACTGCCGCGCTGAACTGTCAGCGATGAAGCCGCAGCGAAGAACAGGCCTAGACCCACTGCTAGGTCCCTTTCTCGGGTATAAATATGGCTAAAATTCC
Organism: Pelodytes ibericus; assembly: GCA_036172795.1. Taxonomy (NCBI): domain Eukaryota; kingdom Metazoa; phylum Chordata; class Amphibia; order Anura; family Pelodytidae; genus Pelodytes; species Pelodytes ibericus. The sequence goes on from CM069862.1 coordinate 182,438,873, forward strand.
TAATTACAAAAAAAAACAACGAAAACAGGACCCTGTGTTTTTTTTAATTTTTTAAAAGCGGTTAGCGATGTTTTGTGATTAGGAATTTTCTTTTAGCCTTATTTATGCCTAAGGACCAAGCAATTTTGCCTTGAAACCTTAAAGGACTTAAATATCTTTTGTTTGAAAAAAATGTCCCAGGTTTGCAGGTTTTTGTTTTTTAAGATGAACATGTTGATCTTGGGAATCAACACAGTAAAGGAAGAGAGTATATTTAAAAGAAGAAAAACTACCACAACTAGAGAACATAGTCCTAAATTAGTGGGGCAACGATTTAAAAGTAATATCAGGAAGTATTACTTTACTGAGAGGGTAGTGGATGTATGGAATAGCCTTCCAGCAGAAGTGGTAGAGGTAAACACAGTGAAGGAGTTTAGTCATGCGTGGGATAGACACAAGGCTATCCTAGATATGATAGGGAACGGGGGACTAATAAAAGTACTCAGAAAATTGGGCAGACGGATGGACCGAATGGTTCTTATCTGCCGACACATTCTATGTTTCTATCTTTACATAAACTACCGTACTACCTGTAAACCGTAAGTTATATGACGTGTCCTCTTTTCTAGTCACCCTATTTTAATCCTACTCTTTTTCCTTATATCTTTCAATACCCCAAATTGCAAACAGGTACCAGCAAAATAACTGATATAGCAAAACAAAAAAAATAGACACTCTCTCTGGTATTGAAGTGAATTTATTACAAGGCCAACAAATCTCCTCTTTGGCTCCTGCAAATAAATACATGTAATTCTATGTATTCTATATACCGAAAGTCTATAAACCGAACGACCTTCGGTTTATAGACTTTCGGCTTATAGAAAACTTGTAGTAGTATTGTCTTTCTATAAACCGAACGAGAGTCCCATTCATAAGAATTTCTTATGAATGGGGCTCTCGTTCGGTTCATAGAAAGGCAATACTACTATACGTTTGTTTTATAGAATAGCAATAGGATTACATGTATTCCATAAGCCGAAAGTCTATAAACCGAACGTTCGGTTTATAGACTTTCGGCTTATGGAATACATGTAATACTATGGGCTTTCTATAAACCGAACTAGAGTTCCCATTCATAAAAATTTATGAATGGGGACTCTGTTTCGGTTTATAGAAAGCTAAGAAGATGAACGAATGGTTTCAAATAAACGAAAATCATTCGTCCATTCGTGCTATAGTATTGGCATTACTATAAACCGATGTAGAGTAGGTTTATAGAATGCCAATAGACTTACATGTATTCCATAAACCGAAAGTCGTTCATTATGTCGGTTTATGGAATGTAGTGTACTATGCTATTGTATTCTATAAACCGACTCTATTTCGGCTTATAGAATGCCAATAGTACTACGAATGGACGAATGAACAAATGATTTTCGTTTATTAACCATTCGTTCATTCGGCTTTCGTTAGCTTAGCATTTTCGTTATTCGTTTTTCAAACGAATGAATGAAAATGCTATTTTCGGACGAAAATGCATTTGTCCGAAAACGAATGCACATGTCTAATGAAGAGAGTGAAGCAACTAAATCTTGGAGAACTGTGGTAAGTTCTCCAAGATTTTTGGAACAACCTACCTGCAGAGTTCCTTAACAGAAGTACAAGTATACGTAGAAAAATGTATGTTTTGACGGCATGGGGGGGGGGGGGTCACACCGAATATTGTTATGATCTAGATTTTTCTTATGTTCTGTCACTTTGCATTTTGTTAACTGATCAAACATAACCTATTAACATGACTTTATATTTTTATTTTTTTCAAAGCATTCTTAACAGCAAATTATTTTTTTTTCACACTGGCCTAAAACTTTTGCACAGTACCATGTCTCTTTCCTCAAACCATTGTTTTCCATGGCCGCGTAAGTCACTGATGCTAATCATTTTCAGCAGCAATTTTAGCTGTAAAAATGATATCCTAATCTCCTCCTCTGCCAGCCCTGCGTTCATCCATCCCAAGCTAAGAAACAGGCCGCAGTCTTGTCCTCACTGCACCTAATACTGCAGCACAGCTCTTGCCAGCATCTCCTTTCTCGTCTCATTAAGATTCCTGATGCTTCCGAACTCGGCTACTCGTTCTTTTGCAGGGCTTAGCTCAGATGTGAGCCCTCTCTCTCTCTGCTATATTTTAAAAAAAAAAAGGGCCCGAGGCAGATTCTTTGAGCATGTCTGTGGCGCATCTGCCTCAAAAAACCTGTTGTAACTTTCTGTCCCACGTCTCGCATAGAAAGATCCGTTGGTGGAATTATAAAGCACCAGCTGTGGTGTTTGGAGGAATAGCAGGTAACCCTTACAAGTCGAGATGAGTCTAAAGGCAGAAGCAAAACACATTATAAAATCTTTATTATTTACCCATCTCCCTCTCAGTGAAGTCTAACTACTCCCACGGCGACAATACCACTCACAATAAAGATATTTTGTTCAATGTGTCACTGTTCCGAGCGTCGGAAACCCACAAGGCCAAATCTTGTCCGTGTATATATATATATATATATATATATATATATATATATATAGCACAGTTTGGATGCAAAGAGTAAGTAGTTAATAAGTGAAGAAGACACTTTGCACTAATATAAAGCAATTTACGCGGTGGCTCAATAAATCAAGTGGGTCTGTTCAGTAAAAGAAAAAAGGAACTGACAACTGAACTGCAAAAAGCAGGCATTAATAGAGGAGTTTGAATTTCACGTGCAGTTCCCTCAAAAGTCCAGTTATTAATTAATAAATCCTGTACAGAATGAATCCCAATTACTGGCTCAAACAATCTATCTGGACTATCTTTTCTTTGATGCGTAGCTGGCTGAGCCTCATGGGGAATGCAGTCCACACAGGAGGAGTAACAGTTTCATCCTGCAAAGGTCTCTGTATCCCACTTGCATGTCCAGTGTCCAGGCGGAAACTGAAGAAGAAGAGGCCTTTCTCCCTGGGTTGCATGAATAACGCCAGTTTCTCTATCAATGCACCATGCTTCTGAGCGCTGGTTGTAACATCCAACCTAGTGGTGTATCTTGGTTTTGTGGTGCCCTAGGCAGACAAAATTCAGGCACCCCCTACCCACACTGCACATGCACGACATGCCCCATAACGCACATCACACCCATTACATGCCTCCATCACCCCCATTATATGCCTCCATCACCCCCATTACATGCCCCATCACCCCCATTACATGCCCCATCACCCCCATTACATGCCTCCATTACCCCTATAACATGCCCCATCACCCCATTACATGCCTCCATAACCCCCAATACATCCCTCCATCACCCTCATTAAACGCCTCCATCACCCCCCATTACATGCCCCATCACCCCCATTAAACGCCTCCATCACCCCCATTACATGCCCCATCACCCCCATTAAACGCCTCCATCACCCCCATTACATGCCCCATCACCCCCATTAAACGCCTCCATCACCCCCATTACATGCCCCATCACCCCTTTAACATGCCTCCATCACCCCTATAACATGCCTCCATCACCCCAATGACATGCCCCCATCACCCCTATAACATGCCTCCATCACCCCTATAACATGCCTCCGTCACCCCCATTACATGCCTCCATCACCCATACGTATTGATATTCCCCATAAAGTAATACCATGCAATATTTTTCATGACAGGTACACTTTAATAAAAGTATGTAGTAGTCTTTACAGATTAAAATAACCAATGTATTGACACTCTAACCCTAAAAGCAAAAAAAAAAAAACGTGGGTTTATGACTTTGGAATGTGGGCATCTAACTAATATGCTGCATTCATAATAATGGGGTTATCACTGGGACATGTGCATAGGGATGCCTCCATTCCAAGTGTCAATATACCTAAATAAAGCATTATGTCCAACTGGCAGCCAGCGGGCAAGATGTTGCCTTTTTGTGTGGCTAGGGTTGACACTCAGCCGGCATTTTTTTTGAAGAAAAGTTGGCAACCTTGTGTGCAGCCCATATCCTGCCTGGAACATTGGGTTTTTGGCACCAGGGGCAGACTCTAAGTTTGGTACCACCTAACCCCCATTTTTAGATGCACTCATAGTGCCCTCTCTGTCCCCAAACAGCTTGTCAGTGCCATCTCTGTCCCCAAACAGCTTGTTAGGGCCATCTCTGTCCCCAAACAGCTTGTTAGTGCCATTTCTGTCCCCAAACAGCTTGTCAGTGATATCTCTGTACCTAAGTGCCATATATGTCTCAAACAGCTTGCCAGTGCTATGTCCCCAAACGACTGCACTTTTTGTTTGAAATAGCACCTTTTTTGCCCTGATAAATCTGGCCCAGTATATTGTGCTGCCATCTATTTTCTATGGAAGCTGTGCATCAGCTTGCAAGGTCATATTTGTAATAGTATTTTAAATGCTGCCTTGGTTTTTAGGATCCCTAAGCCTTTCACCTTATGAGAATGTTTGGTATAAACTGGGTAGAATGAAAAGTTGTCAGATTTCACCTCTGGTTTGTGAAAAAGTTGTATTATCTCAGATAAATATTTGTTCCTCCACTGCATGGTGAGTCTCTGTATAACTAATATCAGGGGGGATGACATTTTGTTCAGAATCTTGGATCAGATGAAGAAAGATTTGACCCATCAGACCCAAGATGGCTGCCCCCTGATATAGCTATACAAGCAAAAAAAATGGTTAAATAATGTGCTTTACTTATATTCTTTTGTTGAAGAATTTCTATTTAAAATACCTACACTTGACACCAGGCCCACCATCAGGGGGTGACGGGTTATACTGGCGTCCCGTGTCCCGGGCGCGTAGGGTCCAGGGGGCCCGGCGGGCCCAGGTCACGCCAGGAAAAAAAAATTCTCTGTTAAGCTGGTCTGCGGCTGTGAGGGAAGCGTTCTGCTTGTTTGTTAAAAAAAAAAAAATGCGACCAGAGTTAAAAAATCCTGGCATATAAATTGGCAAAACCCTGGCATATTAATTGACAAACGAATGGCATATTGAGGGGCAAAATTCTAGCATATTGATTGGCAAAATCCTGGCATATTGAGGGGCAAAATACTGGCATATTAATTGGCAAAAGACTGGCATATTGAGGGGCAAAATACTGGCATATTAAATGTCATGTTGAGGGGGAAAATACTAGCATTTTAAATGGCATATTGAGGGGAAAATACTGGCATATTAAATGGCATATTAAGGGGAAAAATACTGGCATGTTAAATGGGAAAAGAATGGCACATTGAGGGGCAAAATCCTGCCATATTAAATGAAAAAAGAATGGCATATTGAGGGGCAAAATCCTGGCATTTTAATGTGGCAAAAGAATGGCATATTAAATGGCAAAAGAATGGCATATTGAGGGCAAAATATTACTGGTATATTGACCAATTGCTCCCAACCACCCTCCATATTACACTAGTGGGAGATATTGGGAGGGGGGCAGAAGATTTGTTCAGTAAGGAACAGAAAGAACCAGAAATTCCTGGTGGCCTTGCTTGACACAATCATTCAGTTAAACATAACTTATATTTTGCCGGCAGTTGTCCTTTAAGGTGGATTCCTTGGATGTCAGTTAGCTACTTTGAATATGTGAGATCTGATGATAAATTAATTGAATATTCCTTTAAATAGTACTGCACATCTCTGTAGCCAATTGGAACATACTCACAACTATTACAGGTATTTGTTGATCTTTTTATTCAACTTTGACTTGTTCTTCTGGGGTTTGTGTTTGCATGTAGGAATCTTTACATTTTGTTTAGTAGACTTCATAAAAAAAAACGTGTCCAGAAAACGTGGCATGGGCCAGTGCACTGCAGTAACCATTTCAAGCTGATACTTTACATGAATGATAAACCTTATATGACTTTGGTAACTTCAGCACTGAGGACCTTTTTATTCCATGGGAATGGTAAGTTAGAGGCAAATGTTTGCCATATGTATATTTAAATGTGTAAAGTAGTATTATGTGAAAATAAACCAACCACAAATGCAGTGGTGTATCTTGGTTTTGTGCTGCCCTAGGCAGAAACAATTCAGGCACCCCCCTAGCCACGCTGCACACCTACGACATCACCCCATTACATGCCCCATCACCCAATTGCACACATATTAAATGCCCAATCACCCCATTACATGCCCCCATCACCCACATTGCATACACACTAAATGCTCCATCATCCCCATTACATGCCCCCATCACCCTCATTACATACCCCCACCACGTCCATGACATGCCCCATCACCCTCATTACATACCCCCACCACGTCCATGACATGTCCCCATCACCCCGATTAATTGGAAGGAGCTAAAGCTTGCTGAACGGTGGGGGAGGGAGTGAAAATGTTTGAAGTACCAGAAGTGTGCTTTAACACACTCTGGCAAAGTGCCGCCCTAGGCGATTGCCTTGTGGAATATACACTACTGCACAAATGAATGGATGGAAATGATACTATGAATATTTCCATGGTTAATGGAATCACTTTACAAATCTTCACTTCTATAGTATTACCAACAGACAGTGGACGTGAAAAAAATGCTCTTACAATATGTAGGTTTTTTTAACTAATGTTTTGTATTATTTTTTTTATTACAATGTAAAGTATAAATATGTGCCATAGAACCCTGTAGAATATTATGTACTAGACATGTGCAAATCTAAAATTTTCATTTCGTTTTCGTCCATTCGGACGAAAATTTTATTTATTTAGTCTAAAACGAATTTCGTTCATTACTGCATTCGTTTCAGACGAAATTCGTTCATTATTTTTGTTTTGTTTCATTCGTTCGTATGAATCAATTGACCTACACATTCCATAAACCGAAAGTCTATAAACCGAATGTCGTTCGGTTTATAGACTTTCGGCTTATGGAATACATGTAATGCTATTGGCTTTCTGTAAACCGAAATAGAGTCCCCTTTCATAAGAATTTCTTATGAATGGGGACTCTATTTCGGTTTATAGAAAGCCAATAGCATTACATGTATTCCATAAGCCGAAAGTCTATAAACCGAACGACATTCGGTTGTTTGACTTTCGGTTTATAGAATAGCAATAGCATTACATGTATTCTATAAACCGAAAGTCTATAAACCGAATGTCTTTCGGAGGGGACTCTCTTTCGGTTTATAGAATAGCAATAGCCAGTGGCGTCCCGAGGGGGGGGGCGGCCCGCCCCGGGTGCCACTGACTAGGGGGGTGCCACCGGTGCTGCCGGCACCCCCCGCGCTGCTTACCTTTTTTTTTTTTTTTTTTTTCAGGCGGCCGAATCCTCTGGATGCGGCCGCCGGGTGAAAAAAAAAAAAATCACAGCGACCGGATGTGACGATACGTCACATCCGGCGACTGTGTTTCCCTCCGTGTAGGAGGGAAGACTGCACGGAGGAGTCGTCCGTCCGGGAGAAGCAGCGATTTGGTAAGTGATGGGGGGGGGGGGGGCTGGCACTATATTACTGGGCTCTGGCTGGCGCTATATTACTGGGTTCTGGCTGGCACTATATTACTGGGCTCTGGCTGGCACTATATTACTGGGCTCTGGCTGGCACTATATTACTGGGTTCTGGCTGGCACTATATTACTGGGTTCTGGCTGGCACTATATTACTGGGCTCTGGCTGGCACTATATTACTGGGTTCTGGCTGGCACTATATTACTGGGCTCTGGCTGGCACTATATTACTGGGCTCTGGCTGGCGCTATATTACTGGGTTCTGAGTGGCACTATATTACTGGGTTCTGACTGGCACACTATTACTGGGCTCTGGCTGGCACTATATTACTGGGTTCTGGCTGGCACTATATTACTGGGTTCTGGCTGGCACTATATTACTGGGCTCTGGCTGGCACTATATTACTGGGTTCTGGCTGGCACTATATTACTGGGTTCTGGCTGGCACTATATTACTGGGCTCTGGCTGGCACTATATTACTGGGTTCTGGCTGGCACTATATTACTGGGCTCTGGCTGGCACTATATTACTGGGTTCTGGCTGGCACTATATTACTGGGCTCTGGCTGGCACTATATTACTGGGCTCTGGCTGGCACTATATTACTGGGTTCTGGCTGGCACTATATTACTGGGTTCTGGCTGGCACTATATTACTGGGCTCTGAGTGGCACAATATTACTGGGCTCTGACTGTTACAATATTCCTGGTATCTGACTGGCACACTATTACTGGGCTCTGACTGGCACACTATTACTGGGCACTGACTGGCACAATATTCCTGGGCACTGACTGGCACAAAATTACTTGGCATCTGACTGGCATAATATTCATGGGCACTGACTGGCACAATATTACTGGGCATTTGACTGGCACACTATTCCTGGGCTCTGAGTGGCACACTATTACTGGGCACTGACTGACACAATATTCCTGGGCACTGACTGGCACTATATTACTGGGCTCTGACTGTTACAATATTCCTGGTATCTGACTGGCACACTATTACTGGGCACTGACTGGCACAATATTCCTGGGCATCTGACTGGCATAATATTCCTGGGCACTGACTGGCACAAAATTACTTGGCATCTGACTGGCATAATATTCATGGGCACTGATTGGCACAATCTTACTGGGCATCTGACTGGCACAATATTCCTGGGCTCTGAGTGGCACACTATTACTGGGCACTGACTGGCACACTATTACTGGGCACTGACTGGCACTATATTACTGGGCTCTGACTAGCACAAACAATAATACTGGCTCTGACTGGCACTATATTACTGGGCTCTGGCTGGCACTATATTACTGGGTTCTGGCTGGCACTATATTACTGGGCTCTGGCTGGCACTATATTACTGGGTTCTGGCTGGCACTATATTACTGGGCTCTGGCTGGCACTATATTACTGGGTTCTGGCTGGCACTATATTACTGGGCTCTGGCTGGCACTATATTACTGGGCTCTGGCTGGCACTATATTACTGGGTTCTGGCTGGCACTATATTACTGGGTTCTGGCTGGCACTATATTACTGGGCTCTGAGTGGCACAATATTACTGGGCTCTGACTGTTACAATATTCCTGGTATCTGACTGGCACACTATTACTGGGCTCTGACTGGCACACTATTACTGGGCACTGACTGGCACAATATTCCTGGGCACTGACTGGCACAAAATTACTTGGCATCTGACTGGCATAATATTCATGGGCACTGACTGGCACAATATTACTGGGCATTTGACTGGCACACTATTCCTGGGCTCTGAGTGGCACACTATTACTGGGCACTGACTGACACAATATTCCTGGGCACTGACTGGCACTATATTACTGGGCTCTGACTGTTACAATATTCCTGGTATCTGACTGGCACACTATTACTGGGCACTGACTGGCACAATATTCCTGGGCATCTGACTGGCATAATATTCCTGGGCACTGACTGGCACAAAATTACTTGGCATCTGACTGGCATAATATTCATGGGCACTGATTGGCACAATCTTACTGGGCATCTGACTGGCACAATATTCCTGGGCTCTGAGTGGCACACTATTACTGGGCACTGACTGGCACACTATTACTGGGCACTGACTGGCACTATATTACTGGGCTCTGACTAGCACAAACAATAATACTGGCTCTGACTGGCACAATATTCCTGGTATCTGACTGGCACAATATTACTGGGCTCTGACTGGCACATTACTGGGTTCTGAGTGGCACTATATAACTGGGCTCTGACTGGCACGCTATTATTGGGCTCTGAGTGGCACACTATTACTGGGCTCTGACTGGCACTATATTACTGGGTTCTGAGTGGCACTATATTACTGGGCTCTGAGTGGCACACTATTAGTGGGCTCTGACTGGCACACTTACTGGGCTCTGAGTGGCACACTATTACTGGGCTCTGAGTGGCACACTATTACTGGGCTCTGACTGGCACAATATTACTGGTATCTGATTGGCACAATATTACTGGTATCTGACTGGCACACTATTCCTGGTAACTATAATTGTACAATTTTCAAACATTGAAAAAATTGTGGGTGTTTTCTTGCATTTTTATTGTGGGGGGGGGGGGGGGGGGTGCCACACTCGGGGTCCGCCCCGGGTGCCAAATGCTCTAGGTACGCCCCTGGCAATAGCATTACATGCATTCCATAAACCAAAAGTCGTTCATACACTTTGTTGGCACAACGCTTCCCTCACAGCCACGCAGCTTCAGAGCACCGGGGGACAGAGCAGGAACGAGGTAAGTTTTAGATTTTTTTTTATTTTCTCATTATATCGGCGTATAACACACACACATCATTTTCCCCCTATTTTCAGGGAGAAAAAGTGTGTGTTATACGCCGATAAATACGGTATACGTGCGATTGCATGGACAGCTTCTATGATGCAAATAAGTCTGTCTATTACACTGGGAAAAAAGTGACTGCTTTATAAGGAGAGTCACCCAGGGGGTAACCCTAAAGAGAACAATGCGGTATATTCACTAAAAGGTGAGTTCCAGGTGAGATGAAGATTCTCACCAGTTTATCTATACATTGTGTAGGGTCAATCCGGGTGAGTTTCGTGCAGACATCCCCCGGCTGCCCCCACTAGCCACCAGGAAAAGAAACAAGGTGAGGGGAAGGGAGGGGAGGGAGAGAGAGAGACAAGGGGAGGGGGGGGGGGGAGAGAAAGAGACAATGGGGGGAGAGAGACAAGGGGAGGGGGGAAGAGACGAGGTGGAGAGGGGGGGAGAGAGAGAAAAGTTTGGGGGAAGGGAGAGACCGATAACACAGGGGTAGAGAGAGAGAGAGACAACGGTGAGGGGGAGGGAGAGAGAGAGAGACAAGGGGAGGGGGGGGGGTCAGACAGAGACAATGGGGAGAGAGAGACAAGGGGAGGGGGGAAGAGACGAGGTGGAGAGGGGGGGAGAGAGAGAAAAGTTTGGGGGAAGGGAGAGACAGATAACACAGGGGTAGAGAGAGAGAGAGACAACGCTGGGGGGGGGGGGGGGGAGAGGCAGCATTGGCACATAAAAGGAAATAAAAACAAGAAATGCATTTGTTTAATATCATATTTTTTTTTATTAAATATTAAAAAGCAATATACATGTGAATATATACAAGGTAAACTTTTTTCCTATAGGGTAGTCTTATATTCAGGCTTTTAGTTTTCTTCCTTAACCCCTTGGCGACACAGGGCGTGCTAGGTCCGTCCTGTGTGCCGAGGCGTTAGTGACACAGTCCGTCCTGTGTCAAAACGAGCACTGAAAGCGGAGTTTTTCCGCTTACAGTGCTCTGAAGGTATTGTAACGATGCTTCCGTGTGGAAGCATCGTACAATACTAAAAAAAATGCCCGTCGGCATTTCGATCGCTCCGGAGAGCGATCGAAATGCCGGTTTTAAAGGCACAGTGCCTTTAAAACGCGGGCATTTCAAAAACGAGCATAGGAAGCGAATCTTTCGCTTCCTATGCTCAGAAAGTGTTTCTGATTGCCTCGCAAGTCGAGGCAATCAGGAACACAAAAAAAAAATGCACGATCTTGGTCACTGAGTGACCAAGATGGCGCTGCCCTTCTAAGGGCAAGAGCACAGGAGGCAGGAAGTACCTGCTTCCTGTGCTCTCTGGCTGTCACACGATTGACTCTCCTGAACATCCCCACTGACTGGTCAGATCAATATTAACCCTATATTGATCTGACCAGTTATGATCTGTCTCCCTCTCCTCACATTTTTTTAGTGAGGGAGAGAGACAGATCAAAGTTCTAAAAGTAAGTAAAAGTTAAAAAAAAACAATAAATACACAACACACAAATAATAAAACAATAAAAAAATTTTTATTAAAGCAATTCCCTGCGTTTAACCCCTTCCCTGCCACTGATCTTGCATAAGCAGTGATCGTGCACATCAGCGCATTTATTTTTGCTGTTTGTGCATTTTTTAGGGGTTAATTTGTTTTGTACTGTAATTTATTACAGTACTAAAAAGGCTCTTCTAAGAGGTATTAACCCCTTATTTGCCGTCGATCACTGCTTACGCAATGATATTGACGCCAAAGCAATTTTTATCTGTCTGCATATTTTTATTTATTTATTTTTTTTACACATACCCGCTAGGGGATTACATGTAAAGTAAAAATATTTGAGATTTTTTTTTTTAAGCTGCCTGAGCGCATAGCGATCAGTAACAGCGAATTAGTGGCAAAGGCGGTTTGGTGATTTCTCAATTAAGCTCACCATTCGCCCTGGTCAGATCAAAATTAATCGGATCAATATTCACAAATATTGATCTGCCTCCCTCTCCTCACTTACATTTTTGTGACGGAAAGAGACAGATCAGTATTAGTGATATAAAATAACATTTTATAAAATTGGCAGGTTTTATGAAAGTCTTTCACTGTGTATTAACCCCTTCCCTGCCATTCATCACTGTGTAAGCAGTAATCGTGCACAGCAACAGTATGTTTTGCTGTCTGCACTGTTTTATGGATTAATATCTTTGTACTGTAATGTATTACAGTACTAGATAGGCTCTTCTAAGAGCTATTAACCCCTTCTTTGCTCGAGATCACTGCTTACGCACTGATTCTGAGGCCGCGGACTCAGGGTTCGATTTTGACCCTATTCAGCTTTCTGATACATCATCTAGCGATGTATCGGTGGCTGCTGAGCCCTTGCCACAAGTAGTGATGGGGGTCTACCGATAAAAAAATATATGGTTTGGTGGGGGTAAATTACATTGGCTGGCTTCAAAGATATATCCCATAAAGGGATAAACCAACAAACCTATGCATGGGTGCTATCCCTGTACTCGGGAGATGTTGCTGAACACATATTGGGTTGTTGTTTGGCAGTGACATATACCAGAATCTGTGAATTCATGCCTGAAGTACAATGCATGTGGAAAAAAATCTCCCAAAAAAGTACTACCACAAACTTTTACAAAGGCTGGTGGTAGAATTAGTACCTATACAGTATTAAAATACCACCATTTGAAATACCTTAGGATGTCTATTTTCCAAAAATATATGGTTTGATGGGGTAAAATTCATTGGACGGCTTCAAAAATGTTCCAAATGGAACATGGGCGCAGGCTGACTACATGTCAAAATTCCAGGTTGGAATTGCGCACCCCCTAAATGTGGAATTTTAGACCCAATACAAACCAACAAACCTATGCATGGGGGGTATCCCTGTACTCAGGAGATGTTGCTGAACACATATTGAGGTGTTGGTTGGCAGTGGCAAATACCAGAATCTGAAAATTCCTGCCTGAACTACAATGTGTGTGGGGAAAAAATGACATCCCAACCCTTTGACATAGGTTGGTGGTAGAATTAGCACTTGGAAAGTGTTAAAATACCACAATTTTAAATACCCTAGGATGTCTAGTTTTCCAAAATATATGGTTTTATGGGGTAAAATACTTTGACAGGCTTCAAAAGTGTCCCAAATGGAACATGGGCGCAGGCTGACTACATGTCAAAATTCCAAGTTGGAAATGCACCCCCCCTAAACGTGGCCTTTTAGCCCCCAAATAATCTAACTAACCTACACATGGGTGGTATCCCTGTACGCAGGAGATGTTGCTGAACACATATTAAGGTGTTGTTTGGCACTGACACATAATAGGATCTGTGAATTCATGCCAGATGTACAATGAATGGGAAAAACAAATTACTATCCATAACATTGACATAGGCTGGTGGTAGAATTAGTGCATGAAAAGTGTTAAAATACTACCATTTGAAATACCCTAGGGTGTCTAGTTTTCAAAAATATATGGTTTTGTGGGGTAGAATACACTTTTTGGCTTCAAAAATGTCCCAAATGGGACATCGGCGCAGGTTTTCTGCACGTCAGAATTCCAAGTTGGAAAACCAAAAAGCGCACCTCTCAAATGTGGCCTTTTAACCCCCAAATAACCTAACCAACCTATACATGGGTGGTATCCCTGTACTCAGGAGATGTTGCTGAACACATATTGAGGTGTTGTTTGGCACTGACATATAACAGGATCTGTGAATTCATGCCCAAAGTACTATGTATGTGAAAAAAAATTACTATCCATAACATTGACATAGGCTGGTAGTATAATTAGTGCATGGAAAGTGTTAAAATACTATTATTTGAAATAGCCTAGGGTGTCTAGTTTTCAAAAATATAGGGTTTTGTGGGATAGAATACACTTTTTGGCTTCAAAAATGTCCCAAATGGGACATGGGCGCAGGTTTTCTGCACGTCAGAATTCCAAGTTGGAAAACCAAAAAGCGCACCTCTCAAATGTGGCCTTTTAACCCCCAAATAACCTAACCAACCTATACATGGGGGGTATCCCTGTACTCGGGAGATGTTGCTGAACACATATTGGGTTGTTGTTTGGCAGTGACATATACCAGAATCTGTGAATTCATGCCTGAAGTACAATGCATGTGGAAAAAAATCTCCCAAAAAAGTACTACCACAAACTTTTACAAAGGCTGGTGGTAGAATTAGTACCTATACAGTATTAAAATACCACCATTTGAAATACCTTAGGATGTCTATTTTCCAAAAATATATGGTTTGATGGGGTAAAATTCATTGGACGGCTTCAAAAATGTTCCAAATGGAACATGGGCGCAGGCTGACTACATGTCAAAATTCCAGGTTGGAATTGCGCACCCCCTAAATGTGGAATTTTAGACCCAATACAAACCAACAAACCTATGCATGGGGGGTATCCCTGTACTCAGGAGATGTTGCTGAACACATATTGAGGTGTTGGTTGGCAGTGGCAAATACCAGAATCTGAAAATTCCTGCCTGAACTACAATGTGTGTGGGGAAAAAATGACATCCCAACCCTTTGACATAGGTTGGTGGTAGAATTAGCACTTGGAAAGTGTTAAAATACCACAATTTTAAATACCCTAGGATGTCTAGTTTTCCAAAATATATGGTTTTATGGGGTAAAATACTTTGACAGGCTTCAAAAGTGTCCCAAATGGAACATGGGCGCAGGCTGACTACATGTCAAAATTCCAAGTTGGAAATGCACCCCCCCTAAACGTGGCCTTTTAGCCCCCAATAATCTAACTAACCTACACATGGGTGGTATCCCTGTACGCAGGAGATGTTGCTGAACACATATTAAGGTGTTGTTTGGCACTGACACATAATAGGATCTGTGAATTCATGCCCGATGTACAATGAATGGGAAAAACAAATTACTATCCATAACATTGACATAGGCTGGTGGTAGAATTAGTGCATGAAAAGTGTTAAAATACTACCATTTGAAATACCCTAGGGTGTCTAGTTTTCAAAAATATATGGTTTTGTGGGGTAGAATACACTTTTTGGCTTCAAAAATGTCCCAAATGGGACATGGGCGCAGGTTTTCTGCACGTCAGAATTCCAAGTTGGAAAACCAAAAAGCGCACCTCTCAAATGTGGCCTTTTAACCCCCAAATAACCTAACCAACCTATACATGGGTGGTATCCCTGTACTCAGGAGATGTTGCTGAACACATATTGAGGTGTTGTTTGGCACTGACATATAACAGGATCTGTGAATTCATGCCCAAAGTACTATGTATGTGAAAAAAAATTACTATCCATAACATTGACATAGGCTGGTAGTATAATTAGTGCATGGAAAGTGTTAAAATACTACCATTTGAAATAGCCTAGGGTGTCTAGTTTTCAAAAACATATGGTTTTGTGGGATAGAATACACTTTTTGGCTTCAAAAATGTCCCAAATGGGACATGGGCGCAGGTTTTCTGCACGTCAGAATTCCAAGTTGGAAAACCAAAAAGCGCACCTCTCAAATGTGGCCTTTTAACCCCCAAATAACCTAACCAACCTATACATGGGGGGTATCCCTGTACTCAGGAGATGTTGCTGAACACATATTGAGGTGTTGTTTGGCACTGACATATAACAGGATCTGTGAATTCATGCCCAAAGTACAATGTATGTGAAAAAAAATTACTACCCAAAACATTGACATAGGTTGGTAGTATAATTAGTGCATGGAAAGTGTTAAAATACTACCATTTGAAATACCCTAGGGTGTCTAGTTTAAAAAAATATATGGTTTTGTGGGGTAGAATACACTTTCTGGCTTCAAAAATGTCCCAAATGGGACATGGGCACAAGTTTTCTGCATGTCAGAATTCCAAGTTGGAAAATCAAAATGCGCATCCCCTAAATGTGGCCTTTTAGCCCCAAAACAAACCAACAAACCTATGCATGGGTGGTATCCCTGTACTCAGGAAATGTTGCTGAACACATATTGAGGTGTTATTTGGAAATACCCCTTCACATTTTAAGGTAATGTTTACCTAAATTGCAATATATGTGAAAAATTAAAAAAAAAGATTTTTTGCTGCAAACTTTGGCATAGATTGGTGGTAAAATGGCTACATGAAATGTGTCAAAATACCCCAAGTTAAATGCCCTGAGTTGTCTAGTTTTCAAAAATATGTACATGTTGGGGGTCATTCATGGATTTAGTACAGAAATCAGTGTTACAATGTCACTATCGCTAATTTTGAAAGAAAGGATTTTAAAATAGCTTTGCACCACTTATAGTTCTGGCCCTGTAACATGAATAAAAAAGCACAAAAACATAAAAACATGGGCTATTTCTGAACTCAGGACATATATTAGAAACTTTTTAGCAGTGTTTTTTTGTTGTCTCTTGTACATGAGTATACGATTTTTCAAATAAAAGTCATAAAAAATTCTTTTTTTCAATTTTTTTGCCATATTTTATTATTTTTATTACATCAAATTATATGCTATTATCAAAATAATGGTATCAAAAGAAAGCCCTTCTTATAACGATAAAAACGATATATAGTTTGTGCGGGTACACTAAATGAGACAGAAATAAATAACAGCAAAACACAAACACCTCAGAAATGTTAAAACAGCCCATGTCACCAAGCGTCAGACAAGCCAAAAAAGTCATGTCACTAAGGGGTTAAGGAATATCCAATGTTTGGGGGGTCGTCTTATAAACAGGGTTGTCTTGTATTTGAGAAAAACGGTATTAAAACCACATAAAAATACTATAGAACCATATCATGGCTTCATACTTCATTTTTATTTTATTTATTACACAGTATTGGGTTGTATTTTTCCCCAAAATATTTTTGGTGCAATATATATATATATATATATATTTTTTTTTTATTGCTATGTAATTTATGCCATTAACCTGAATGCAGAGGCAATACATGGAGAACCTTCTACACTGACCACTGATCATTACATGCAGTGTGTGTTATTGTTTGTATTTATGGCAATACAAATTTGCATTGAGAAAAAAAAAAAAAGGAGATACCATAAGCTTTTAATACTTTTATATGAGAACTATGGCTTCAATGAATGGATTGCTCTATTAGTGTACTTCAGTTATTTCCACAAATAATTTTAACCCTTCGTGGACTAAAGATACCTCTTACTGCCATCACATTTAGGTCCTTTAAAGGGACACTAACGTTATTTTTCACTTGTGCTTCTAATATAGAAGCACAAGTGACATTTTAGTTGTGAGTGGTACATTCCATGTTGCCTTATAGTTTCTAAGAACCAGATGGTTATGCCTGTATAGACTGTAATGGCCCCTTATGGGGTTAAACCCACACGATGCATGATTATTAAAGCCCTAATACTTTGGCCAGGGGAAGGGGTTAATAGTCATCATTAACCAACCCTCTCTTCATTCACAAGCAGAGAAAGCGAGCATATGCTCTACCCAGTTTCCCTCTTCTTGTTAAATATATTTGATTGCGCTAATTATTTTTGGTAATACTTGTTTGCTCAGGCTGTGCTCCTGCTGAGTGAAGCATGGCACATATCTGCCATTATGTATCTCTCTTAGCAAATGATAGAATGTAGACACTGAACATTTTCACATGCATCTGGTATATAATTTCTTGGTGCAAACACTTTAATTAGCTGTGCGCAGTGTTATGGTCTATATACATTTAACACAGGCATTAAAATGTACAGAACTAACAGTAGGCCTTGACTAAGTATTATATGCGTTCTGTACTGTATTCAAATTGAACTCCGCCTCATACTCTAAAACATTACAATTTTATTTTGTTTATAGTTTTAAAGTTCCTTTGCTAATGCTGGATTTCGGTTCAGTTTTAGGATCTCTAAGCTTCGGATCCCGTGAACAGAAGGAGAATATGTACACAGGTGAATTTCCTATAGGTGCGATTACATGGGCAGCTTCTGTAATGGAAATAAGTCTGTCTGAGAGAAGAAAAAAAGTGTCTGCTTTTTAAGGAGAATCACCCAGGGGGTAACCCTAAAGAGAACAATGAGTTCATTCATTTTGGCCTCCAGCGAGCCTTATGGTGGGTCGCTCCTCCCTGGAGGAAGGCCAGTGTAACCCCAGGTGTCCGGATGGTGGCAGCTGAAGGCCCTTTATTCGGATCTCGTGCTGGCCTTCTGGCCGGGGAGTGAAGAACAAAGGGGTCCCCTAAGCCGTGAGGCAAGGGGGACCTGAAGACCCGACACACCCTTCGGGTGGGCAGGGAGCAAGGGGTTTCCGATCCACAATGGGAAGGACCCTGAGCAACATGGCTCCATAGTGGCCCCTAACTTGCACTCGCAATTTAGGGGTTTGGCACGGGGGCACAACGACTTGACAGCGCGGTTTGGGCTTCAATCCTATGAGTTCATTCAATAATGAGAAAAGATGTCCATTCTACTTTATGAATTAACCACATATATTAAAACCACACATAAATACTACACACAATATGTGTCACGAACAGTCTAAAGGGTATCAATCACACAATCGATACTAATTGATTATGTTAGTGTGTAGTTACCTAGATTCTTTAATTGATAACCTTTACAATGTTATATTGTGTGTAGAATGTATACGTGGTTTTAATATATATTCAGTAAATACAAAGTAATCAGCCATAACATTATGACCACTGACAGGTGGCAAGCCGACGGAGGCAGTGTGATGCTTTGGGCAATGTTCTAGTGGGAAAACCTGTACCACCTACCTAACCATTGTTGCAGACCATGTACACCTTTCCATGGAAACGGTATTCCCTGATGGCATCGGCCTCTTTAAGCAGGATAATGCGCCCTGCCACAAAGCAAAAATGGTCCAGGAATGGTTTGAGGAACACAAAGAGTTCAAGGTGTTGACTTGGCCTCCAAACTCCCCAGATCTCAATCCAATCGAGCATCTGTGGGACGTGTTGGACAAACAAGTCCAATCCATGGAGGCCCCACCTCGCAACTTACAGGACTTTAAAGGATCTGCTGCTAACGTCTTGGTGCCAGATAACAAGTAGGCTGATAGTTAGATAGCAGGAATATTGCCTAGGTTGGATACCTGCCAATGTGGACATTAGGGACACCACGATCAGGTTGGAGTCCATGTGCAGGAGGAAGATTGTTGTTAAGGCCCCGCGTTGGGCAGCCACTCTACCATAGGACAGGGCCTCAGGTGTTAGGCAGCCACATGCAGGAACCTAGATTTTATAGGTGACCAAAGCATGGTACATGGCACAAAACTGGTAATCATGGGAGGCAGAATACAAATCTACGTCCTATGATAAGGAGCATCTGGAGACATGGTTTAAACAGGATACGCACAATAATAAGTGCTGATTGAATTCTCCAGCACAGGAAGCTGGGACAATAGGGTTTAAATAGACCTATTTACCCAAACACAGGACATCTGTAGCCAGAGCTCCTTTTGGGAGCTGGTATACCTAGAGGGCGGGGGCATGCCTAGACATTTAGTTATGTAAGGAGCACCCAAAATTTCTGATGGTGACCCTGGGTGGAAGGACATTATAGAGAGGGGTCCGAGACCAAGGTACATTTGTTTTTCAAGCTAGTGAGTACCACGGCAGTAGATTAGTTTTTTTGACAGTTTTAGTCAAAAATTCAATTTAGTGAATACTTCACTGGGTATATTATTCAGTGGGATGAGTCTAAATTGCTTCTCATCCGTGAGTGTAGTCATGATCATTTTCGGAGCTAACAAAGTGTGCAATGGCAGCAATTACAGGGCCATTTGACATCTGTACAATTTATGAAGACTGGACAGTCGACCACAGTGTGCGATTATTGGCAGACAATCATCCAGTCACAAATTCAAGATTTTTTTTTTTTCCTATAACTTGTTTTGTCCAAATTGTTTTAGATTGCAGAAACTTGCTCATGTCTTTGTTCCGCCTGCCTTCTACAAAATAGATAAAGATACTCTCTGC
This sequence comes from Pelodytes ibericus, assembly GCA_036172795.1. Classification (NCBI taxonomy): domain Eukaryota; kingdom Metazoa; phylum Chordata; class Amphibia; order Anura; family Pelodytidae; genus Pelodytes; species Pelodytes ibericus. The sequence continues at coordinate 182,459,070 of CM069862.1, forward strand.
TTGGTCTAGCTTGTTTACCTGTACCAAGGACCGATGTTCTGTTTGTGTTTTATTGCTTCTCTCTGTTTCTCCGTGATCTTTTATATCTCCGAAATTATATTTTCACATTGCATCTTCTGATCGTAAACAAGCTTTTTTGTACAGTTTGGAGTGTGCAATAAAACACGCATGACGTGTGTGTCACGGTAAACAGGTGGACGGTATCCTTGACTGCTTTTGTCGGCTGCAAAACATTGCTAATCTAGACAATAGTCTCTTACATTCTCCTGCTCTGTAACAAATATAAAACGCTTTTGAGATCTATACTCTAGAGACCTTGTGGAGACTTGAAAGCCTTAACCTGATTTTTGTTGGTTGATAATGTCATGCGTTTCCTAGGAAGATGACCCTGGTGGTCACAGTAGACGCCGACTCTGTGTGCAGTGTGGATACAGTTGGTGGCTTTAAACCTCTAGATTCCTGAGAGACCTTGCTTTCCAGAACATAGTCTCCCTTTGTTTGTTCATTACCATGGCTGACCTGTGTATTCTTGATCCTTTATAGAACAGTCCTAGATAGATCACTCTTTTTTTTTGTTTTATACCATGGCAAGCAGCATGTCACAAGACAGATTGTGGCTGTCACAAGAATGTGTCTGATTTGTGCAAATTCACATCTCTCTATCCAGTTTGTCATTTACCAGCATAAGCATTTGTTATTGTACTCTGTCTATCCTAGTGAACAAAATGTACAAACCAAAAGCTAGAATCCACTTCTTCAGTTTGCATTAACTAATTCTATTTCTGTGGTCTGTAAGGTAATGTTTATTTGCATACACAACTTGATTGTTCAAACTCCAATATTTTAAATATAACATTTGTTTTGAATTACATGATATTACTTGTCATGACAAAAGACTATGCTTAAAGCGATACTACAGTCTTCAGATTAAGTTTGATACGTGTCAGAGTGTTTAACATGTAGCTTCCAATTTTTTTTGACTAATTGCATGCAGACACTCATAAGGTATTTGTTTACATTACAAAAGACAGTTCTTCTGCACTAAAGAGAACTGATTAGATAGGGGAATCAGTATGGTTTGATATATTGTTGTGTTGTAAAAACATTTTAGTCTTGGTCATTCTTCTGGTGCTCTGGTTATTCTTGTCTGAGACTATAATGTTGACTCTCCCCCATATTTTTTATAATTGATAAAACTCTTTCATTTTGCATGTGCTGAATCTCCCAAAACGTGAGGAGGTGGACAAACACAACAAGTTTTCTATCCCTCACACAGGGTGAGACATGCTCCCCACCTTATCTGGTACCCACAAACAATAGAAAGATCCAAACCCCACCCTGCCCGTATAGATAGTGACATGCTCCTAATGTGTGGGCACAGTCCCAGAATGCAGCGCATCAGGCACAGACCTCTGCCCCCTCTAACATGGCAGGCACCTCCTGTCATATTTTAATAACTCCCAAAACATGGCTGATATAGAGTGAAATGTCAGTAACTCCCATTCTCCACATACCAAAGTGCCTCCCGCATTTTTTTCCAGTGTGATTTGATGCAGGCATTCTGCCTAAATCACATTTTTAATATTTGACTCAAGCCTTCCCCAGTAATTACTCTGCATGTTTACTGCAGGTGCGGCAGCACTGATTCTATAGACACTGAGGATATAAAGTTTTGTTTCAGTCACTTCCTGTACTTCTCAAATTGATTACATTGTGTGGACTATAAGTGACCTTGCTCTTGTACACAGTAGGATCTCTTAACAGTGCAACGCCTTGATGACATCACTAGAGAGACAGAAAATTCCATTCATTTGAATGAAATTATTCTTATTGGTTCCTGCAGCAAAAAAGAAAATTACTTTTACTCAGCTAGTGAGTGCAGTCCTGGTTTCTTGCAAATTGTTGTAATTTCTCAATTTCACCTAGCTGTAAGTATATTTATATTAGAAGTAATACAAAATGTAAAACATGCATTTTTAAGTACTTTGAAAGCAGATTAATATATATTAACAGTTGGAAGATGCATTTTGGGCACTAGACAGTCCCTTTAAGGCCAAAAAAGTAGCTGAGTTGGAAGACTTCTACCATTCACTGAATCGGAGAATTTTTCCAACGACTTTGGCCTAAAGTTTGAAATCCTCATCTCAATTACCAGTAATTCTCTCTTTATTTGGTTGAACCTCTAAATTATGTCATCGGAGCAATGGCTACAAACTAACACGGGTCAAAAAGGCACTGGCCGTACTTGCAATACAAATCTCGTTTGAATGACCAAAAAACCAATTACAGACGGTTTGTGAACACACACAACACTTTCAACATCTTCAGAATCGAAACAAAACCCGCAATATTCCTCTTGTCCAAAGGATTGCAAACGTCACGCACTGTGAGAGTACTTAAAAGGTTAAACATTTTGGTAACAATGTTCATGGGAGCAGAACTGAAAAGAGTGCCAACCGCATACTTAAGAATAAATTAGCGCTGAATAGAAATGTGAGAAAACATCTTTAACATTTTGTGAAATAGTGTTTGACCTGTTTTATATCACTGATTTTCACCTGGTTTTTTTTTTTTATGTTTTATACCTGAGAGACTCTAACCATCAAAATGTGGCATATTAAGTTGTCTTTTGCTTCCTCTTCTTAGCGCTTTTGCTCAGCAGGTGTGCAAAGTAGTATTTAAAAGTCTTAATATGAGCCTTGGTAGCCTTCCATGATAACATTTGAGTTGTCACCATTTGATTTCTGAAAAGCGGTGTTCGATGTGAGGTGTTCATGATTATACATATGTTTTCCAAAATATTCCATATTTGTCTAAAGTACAAGTTAAAACCAATATTCCATATATACAACTCTTTCCGCTTGTTTTATAATGATAGGCTGTTACGTATGTTTTCTTTGGTCATTTCTGTGTTATAAATGCGTCATTTTATAGTGCTGTGGTGTTACTTTATAATAAAAAATATATATATTTCATGCTGCTGTGACAATTAATACTCCTTACATTAGTCTCCAAAAGGATCTACAACTCCAGGGGATCGTTTAATGTCTAAAAAAATCACCCACCTACTGTTACCAGGACAGAGGGGGGAGTGATTTAATGACCTTGTCCCCGCTTTCCTTTTTTTATTTATTTGTACTGTAAAAAATATTTTTGGGGGGGAGAGGGGGGGGGGGGGGTAAAAATTGTTTCTAAACCAAATTATCAGATAATCAATTGCAGATACTTGTTTACATGCTGCATTTGTAAAGTATCTGAAGAAACCTACTTGATTCTGATAGATTTATATTTCCATTTTAAGTAAGGTGCTTCTACCATACAAGTGAACAGTAGTTATACAAGGAACGACCAGTAGTGTATATTCCACAAGGCAAACAAGGCACTCGCCTAGGGTATTGAAGAACACTTCTGGTGCTTCAAACATTTTCACTCCCTCCCCCACCGTTCAGCAAGCTTTAGCTCCTTCCAATTAATCATGGTGATGGGGGCATGTAATGGACGTGGTGGGGGTATGAAATGAGGGTGATGGTGCCATGTAATGGGGGTGATGGGGCATTTAGTGTGTATGCAATGTGGGTGATGGGGCATGTAATGGGGGTAATGGGGAATTTAGTGTGTTTGCAATGTGGGTGATGGTGGCATGTAATGGGGGTGATGGGGCATTTAGTGTGTATGCAATGTGGGTAATGGGGCATGTAATCGGGTGATGGGGCATGTCATGGGTATGCAACGTGGGTGGGTGGGGGTGCCCGAATATTGTCTGCCTAGGGCAGCACAAAACCAAGTTACACCACTGGGAAAGACACTTCTCTAGTTTCCAGTGTGTATAGGGAACATAACAAATGATCAACATCTATTATCTCATATTTTAAATCAACAAATATTGGCCCGTCCCTTCGACTGCAAGCTGATCATCCCATTAATGTAGCACATTAAGGGGCTTTTATTAAAGGGTAGGAGAAATCGGTTGGGCCCCACATACAACTTCACAACTGTTTAAATGTTCCATTACACTGTGATTAACGAATTTTAAATCACCACCAAATCTTTTTTTTTTTTAACCGTAATTTTAATATTTTAGTTATTAACATCTTCACTTGTAATGGTGTTAGTAATTATTATTAGCAACTTTGCAAATATTTTACCATAACCTCTTATTAATAACACTTCTCCCCATCCTTTTACACTTGGAAAGGTGTTTGTGTTCCCACAATTAACACACGTACTTGCTGTGTGAACTGGTTCACAATAAACTGAGCAATCACCAGTAGTAAGGCTGACAAAAGCCCCCCCCCCCCCCCCCCCCCCCGGATTGACTTGCTAATTGCATCTGTCAGATTTGAAGTGATGCCTTGGAGCTTGTATGGTTTTCTATCTCTGGGGCATGCCAACAGTGGGAAATAAGGCAGCTAGGATCTCATATACTGCTCCTGGCTACAGGCCTGACAAAGTTAAACAAGCAATTGAATGGAAATGGATGATTTTTGGAGACAGACCATCTCCTGTCCTACAGCAAGTATAGAATTCATATTCTTCTCTTCTTGGCATTGTTTGATTTTTGGAGACTGGGTTTTGTGATGATAGCTTATTGTCAAAAAAGAGCCCGACCATTGCTACTTAATCCCATCGCTCGTGAATCACGAGCTAAAGCTTTACATAGGAGCATGTTAAGTAGTGGGATTAACCCTTAATCTGACACAGCCCTGGCTTTCAAACACTTAAATATCAAGACAGCGCACGACGCAGTCTACACATTCTGATTTTCCCTTGAGAATAATGCTGTTGCTTTTTTCTTCCAATAAACCCCCCCCCCCCCCAAAAAAAAAACCAACCCAAATGATTTTCCTACAATTACCTGTCCTTTGTACTTCTTCTCCATGTTACTCTCTGTGTGAGGTTGAAATGGTATACCTTATATACAAATATATTTTATTGGAAATCCCACACTCAAGCAAAGTCATGATCTATAAAACAGACAAGTGTTTAATACAAACATAAAAGCATGATATTAAAACACTAGTAATGCAAGTCTGTAGGGAACAGCAGCAAGACCCCTCCGTTAGCGGCTGTTCCCCCGAATGTACTGCAGCGTGTTACCGTATAAGTGGGTTTCTGTTAGTTTGTGTCCTTGCGCATCTATGTATTTCATTTCCTTCCATGCCCTTGTCTGTATGTATCTCCCTTTCCTTTTTTTGCCTGTATAGTTTTGTGTGTCTGTCACGTGTCCTTTGCTGTCAGACTGTGTCTGTAGATGTCCCTTGTGCCATTGTTTGCTGACGTACTCCGCATGGTAAAGTTTGGTATAAATCAAAATAGATTTTTTAATTTATGCCACGGTAATCGGCGTTTGTGCCATTGTCAAGGATACCTGTCACACAAGGGTTCAGTGCAGAACCTTACCACCATTTAGAATGCGCATTCAGTGGGGCAGCATTAAACCATTATGGGGGTCATGTACTAAACAAGGGCAGTGGGGAAAAAAGTAGGTAAAACATGAGTAAGGAGCAATTTGCGCCTTTTTTTAACATTCCGTCTTTTTTATCCTGATTTGTGCCTCTTCTGTTTATTTTTATTTAACGTGCATTTTTCCGGTTGTGCTAATAAATTGCGATTATATTTGCGCACGCTAAAGAGTTTCGCAAATATCTTGTGAAAAATTATTCTTATTTGCGTGTGAAAACTCACCAGCTTTTAGCAAATGCTATCAAAAGAGGTAGAAAAAATATGGATGTTCTATTTGTTTTGCGCTATCTAATTTTTCTAATAAGATACGGCTACTGCTTTCTGCTGCCCAGATCTTTGGACCGTCTTGCTTTAGTCTATTGTTATGTGGATATTTTGTTTCCCAGCTTTAACTGACAACCACCATCTCCTGGGGACTCACCACACTAGGCCCTTACAGAACAAATGTTCTGGGCTCTTCTCCACTCCAAACACTTACCCCTTGGTGGTGTAAGGTACTGCTAATTTTCTACCTGTGCACAATGGATATGAGCTCCCCATTCCTCTCTTGTACACTGAGCAGGATAACAGTCTATACCCACAGACAATGAAACATTGTTGAGCCAACCCTCAGATAGAGTCAGGTGACGGGCCTCCTGAAGGTCTGGTGGTGCCACATGATTAAAAAAAAAAAAAAAAAAACATCCCATATTGGCTCACAAATAAGGTGATGCTCCAAACTCTTCATTTATGAAAATTTAAGAAAAGACCTGAATATAAAGTGACCCTATAGGAATAAATAGATTTGTTAGTAAATATGTGTTTCTTACTTAACCCCTTCGCGACCTTATGACGAGTTAACTCGTCATAAGAGCCGCAGCATTAGCGACCTTATGACGAGTTAACTCGTCATGCAGTCTAGCCGGCGGTGCGCTCCGCGGGCACCGCCAGCTAGTCTGCAACGGGTCCAGGACTAAGCCTCGCACCCGAGGCATGTGATCGCGGTGCACACACTGACTTTGCCTCTAATTCACTCCCTGTGCTTCACATTCTTATAGTGAAGCACAGAGAGTGACCTGTAAATAAAAAAGAAATAAATAACATACACAGAGGTAAAAAAAAATACAAATAAACAATTAACCCTTTCACTGCTGATCACAGTTTTTAACTGTGATCAGTTTCCTTCCACTTTATGGGCCTCATTTAGTTTTTTTTTTAATTTTTACAATTTATCATTTTTTTAATAAATAAAGGTAATTTTAATATATTTATTTAATAAAATTTAACCCCTGCATGCCTGTTGCATGACTTATACGGATCTGACATCGCACTCTTCAGAGTTTTTTTTCTGTCTTTTTTGTTTAGGGGGGTTTGGGAACCAATATTTTTCTTTTTTATTAGTTAGTTAATTAGGGGGGATAAGTGGGTTAGTGTTGCACTAGTTATGTAGCTTATTATTGGGAAAATAATGGGGAAAAAAAATTTTTCCCTCAAAAATTTCCTCTTTTATATGTATTTTTTAATACTAAAATGTAAATCATTTTTATGTATAGGGTATCAAAAGAAAGCTCTAACTGTCCTTTAAAAAACAACATATAACTTGTATGGGTGCGTTAAATGATAGAGAGGAAAACTATGTTTCAAAAACCGCATATTAAAAATTGAAAAACGCTCTGGTCCTTGGCCCAGGAAAATCCCTGGTCCTCCCACCTTGTTTTTCACATAGTCACCTTTGTTGCAATTGGTGAACATTTTGTATTTAAATGTAGTTTGTCCATTTGGTGTGAAGCCTATGAATAAGCGTGTTATCACACGAAACGCATCAGGCGGATCGCTCTCACCGGGTCCTCTGTTTTAAGTGTCTACGTGTATGCTATATTTAATACATTTTTCTATTTTTCACCATATCTACTTGGAGTGCATGCGTTTTTTTCTTTGTTTTCTGCTTAAAAGGTTAAAGGGACTGTCTAGTGCCCAAAATGCATCTTCCAAATATGAATGCATATTAATGTGCTTTCAAAGTACTTTAAAATGCATGTCTTACACTTTGCATTGCTTGAAATATAAAATACTTACAGCGAGAAGAAACTGTGAAATAACAGCAGTGTGCAAGAAACAAGGGCTGCCCACACTAGATGAGTAATTTCCTTTTTTTTTCTTTGCTGCAGGAACCAATGAGAATAATGCCATTCAACTGAATAGAATATCCTGTCTCTCTAGTGATGTCATCAGACAATGTGTTGCACTGTTAAGAGATCCTACAGTGTACAAGAGCATGGTCACTCATAGGCCACTCAATATACTCAATTTGAGGTGGACGGGAAGTGACTATATGAAACAAAACTTTATATCCTCAGTGTCTATAGAATCAGTGCTGCCGCACCTGCAGTAAACACGCTGAGTAATCACTGGGGAGGGCTTAAGTCAAATATTAAAGATGTGATTTATTAAGAATGCCTGCATCAAATCACACAGGAATAAACGCCTGTGCATTATAGAAGCAAAAAGCCTGTGCATTATACAAGCAGCGTTCTTCCTCTTGCACAAAAGTGAGTTTGGGGACTAGACTGTCCCTTTAAGGATATCTGTGCGCAGCGCAGAGATATCTCCTGGCAGCGGGACACTGGCTGTACCATCCGTGATGGCGGCACTGGTTACAACTTGAAAAGAAAAAGGATTGTTGAAGATTAAGAAGAATTACATGTAAACATTACTTCAGCCGTGGTTCCGTGAGAGGCTGCTTTGTGACATATTTTCGAACATTAGCATTGTGTATTAGCGAAGGGTTAATGTTCTGCTAGAGGTCTTTTATTAGCCAAATTCATGGAATGGAAAATCAAAATATTCGGCCATCATTTGCTGCCGATGGCATGTGGACGTTAATGCCTTTAAGGTGGCACCTGGATGGGGGTAAATTACACCATCCTGCTGGGAGGTTATGTCCGATCAGTGATTCGCTGCAGGATGGCTGGGTAGGGAGCTGGGAGCTTCTAATGAAAAATAAACTGCAGAAAGCCTATTAAAAGTGTAATAATGAAAGGATATGGGCCACATCTTTATGGTGTGAGGTGGATTTAATTTCACTGCAAATGGAAAACAGACTGAAGGGCTGTAGGATTGCACCAAAGTAATGGGTTTTAAAACTACTGGTGTGTACTATATATATATATCTATATATATATATATATATCCAACAAAGACATATACACATGCACTTATATAAATATATTATATATGTGTGTGTGTGTGATTTAAAAATGTGACAACATAATAAAATAACATGCAATATAGATATTTTTTCATAATAATTCTGAATTAAATTATGTGTGTTATGACCCATCTGTCATACAGTGGGACTGACTTAATACCTTCAAGGCTTTTTGGTATTTTTTTGTTATGTGTCTATTTAACTGTCAATTTCCTCTTTCTCATTTAGTATACTCATACAAACGGTATTTTATTTTTCTAAGGAACCAACCGTGTGATGCCATTTTTATCCTCATAAATCAAAACTCCAATAGGTATATTCTTTTAAATTGGCCCCGCCCCTTGTGTATACCAGGACTGCCAAGTGTCCATAATGGGTTAAAGAGTGTGAGCGGTATGAGTGACTGAAGTCAGTGGTGTATGGTGTGTTGTGCTTGTCAGTCTGTGAGCCACATTAGAAAGTAGAGGAAGGAAGATCTGTACCCTTGGAAACACAGATCCCCCTGCTCACTTGCATAAGACTGCCAGCTAACAGATTCCTGCTTCTATATGCTTGGAAATATTTGCCTAAGAATTGGAGTGGAGAGTCCGGGGGCACAGACAATGAAGATTTGATGCTACAAGCGTCAGAAGGGACCTGTTACACAGAGGGTTCAGGCAGGAGGTGTTACCGCGTTGAGGTTTCCCCACTCCGCGAAAATTGATGCTATCTGGTTCTTGTTATGCAACAGTATACCTCCCAACTGTCCCGCTTTGCATGGGACAGTCCCGATTTGGGAGCCATGTCACGCTGTCGTGCCGCGCTCTACCTCTAACCCGCTTTTCGAGACAGAGGTAGAGCTCAGTGGGACAGCAGGACTCAGGACAACAATCCCGCGGTCCTGTTAGCATTCTCCGGTGTCCCAGACAGATGCCAGGATCTAAAGTGACTGACAGTGTTACATGAGCGGTAGCACTGACACCCCCTCCCCAGACTCCACCCCCTGGTGTACTGATTCGCCAGGGGCAAAGTTGGGAGGTATGGCAGGGTCATCTCAACCTTTAATAATAACATCTATTATCAGCTGCTAACTTGGTTAAGTCTTAGTGTATGGGGTAAAAATCCCAACTGGGGAGAAAAGCACAAAACCAGAAAAAAAAAACTACCCCTTAGAATGCTTGCTGTTGGCTTTCCTTTCATATCAGTTTGACTCTATTTAATGCCAGATCAAAAATTGTATTTAAATCATTAATGTAATGTAAAAATGTATAAACAAGGAGAGCAATCTAGTGACTGATGGGATCGGTACATTAACCCCTTAGTGACAAGACATTTTTACCTTGATGTTCCCTTGGTGACAATGCCTGTTTTGACATTTCTGGGGTGTTTGTGTTTAACTGTAATTTTCTTCTCTCTCACATACCGTACCCACACAAATTATATGTTGTTTTTATCGTCATAAGAAGGGCTTTCATTAGATACCATTATGTTCATCATATCTTATAATTGACTACAAAAAAAATCATAAAATATGATGAAAATATTTAAAAAAAAAACACTTTTTCTAACTTACGCATATACAATCATTAAAAAAGACCCCATCTAAATAGTTTTTAAATGTTGTCCCGAGTTCAGAAATATGCATGTTTCCGAGTTATGGAACAAAAACCAAAAATAGTGTTTTTTGTTTTTTTCCTGTATTGAACTTTTGACCACAACCCGAACCCTAAATTTAACCCTAACACTAAATTTAACCCCAACTCTAACCCTTATGCTATCCCTTAATATATTTTAATTTAATTTTAACCCTATCTCTTATGCTAAAAATTATTTAATTTTAACCCTACAGGACACAATACTAGTTTTGAGCTAATTAAATCTTACCGTATTTGCTCGAATATAAGACGACCCTGATTATAAGACGACCCCCCAAACTTTGGATATTCCTTTAGGAAGAAAACTAAAAGCATGAATATAACACTACCCTATAGGAAAAAAGTTTAACTTGTATATATTAACATGTAAATTGCTTTTTAATATTCAATAAAAATTATGATATTAAACAAATGCATTTCTTGTTTTTATTGTGCCAATGCTGTGCCAATGCTCCCCCCCATGTTGTCTCTCTCCAGGGGCGTTGCTAGGTCAACAAATGATCAGGGGCTTGAGCCCAGATGAGCACAGTCGCACACAATCTCACCCCGTCTCTCTCTCTCTCACGCACCCTGTCTCTCTCACTCTCTTTCTAACACACACCACCTCTCTCTCTCACACTCTCTCCGTCTCTCTCTCACACTCTCTCCGTCTCTCTCTCACACACTCTCCGTCTCTCTCTCTCTCTCTCACACACTCTCCGTCTCTCTCTCTCTCACACACACTCTCCGTCTCTCTCTCTCTCTCACACACTCTCCGTCTCTCTCTCTCTCTCTCACACACTCTCCGTCTCTCTCTCTCTCTCTCACACACTCTCCGTCTCTCTCTCTCTCTCTCACACACTCTCCGTCTCTCTCTCTCTCTCTCACACACTCTCCGTCTCTCTCTCTCTCTCTCTCACACACTCTCCGTCTCTCACACACTCTCCGTCTCTCACACACTCTCCGTCTCTCACACACTCTCCGTCTCTCTCTCACACACTCTCCGTCTCTCTCTCTCTCTCACACACTCTCCGTCTCTCTCTCTCTCTCTCACACACTCTCCGTCTCTCTCTCTCTCTCACACACTCTCCGTCTCTCTCTCTCTCTCACACACTCTCCGTCTCTCTATCTCACACAGCATCTCTCTCTCTCACACAGCATCTCTCTCTCTCTCACACTCTCCGTCTCTCTCTCACACTCTCCGTCTCTCTCTCGCTCACACTCTGTCTCTCTCACTCTCTGTCTCTCTCCCTCTCTCTCACTCTCCCTCTCTCCCACTCTCCCTCTCTCCCACTCTCCTTCTCTCTCCCCCACACTCTCCCCCACACTCTCTCCCACACTCTCTCCCACACTCTCTCCCACACTCTCCGTCTCTCACACACTCTCCGTCTCTCACACACTCTCCGTCTCTCCCACACTCTCCGTCTCTCTCTCTCCCACACTCTCCGTCTCTCTCTCTCCCACACTCTCCGTCTCTCTCTCTCCCACACTCTCCGTCTCTCTCTCTCCCACACTCTCCGTCTCTCTCTCTCTCACACACTCTCCGTCTCTCTCTCTCACACACTCTCCGTCTCTCTCTCTCACACACTCTACGTCTCTCTCTCTCACACACTCTCCGTCTCTCTCTCACACACTCTCCGTCTCTCTCTCTCACACACTCTCCGTCTCTCTCTCTCACACACTCTCCCTCCCACTCTCCGTCTCTCTCTCCCACAGCGTCTATATCTTTCTCACACACACTTACACATACACAACCTGACACACACACCCTCATACACTTATGCAAACACCCTGACACACACACACCCTCATACACTTATGCAAACACCCTGACACACACACACCCTCATACACTTATGCAAACACCTTATGCAAACACCCTGACACACACACACACCCTCATACACTTATGCAAACACCTTATGCAAACACCCTGACACACACACACACCCTCATACACTTATGCAAATACCCTGACACACACATCCTTGACACACACACCCTCATACACTTATGCAAACACCCTGACACACACACACCCGCATACACTTATGCAAACACCCTGACACACACACACCCTCATACACTTATGCAAACACCCTGACACACACACACCCTCATACACTTATGCAAACACCTTATGCAAACACCCTGACACACACACACCCTCATACACTTATGCAAATACCCTGACACACACATCCTTGACACACACACCCTCATACACTTATGCAAACACCCTGACACACACACACCCTCATACACTTATGCAAACACCCTGACACACACACCCTCATACAAACACCCTGACACACACACCCTCATACAAAGACCCTGACACACACACCCTCATACACTTATGCAAACACCCTGACACACACACACTTATACACATTGCTTCACCCACACAGCCACACTTACACACAGACACTAACACACATTTTTTAATATTTAAATAAAAAAAATAAAAAAAACCTTATAGCGTTGGTCCCCCTCCCTGCTAAATACCTCTGTTTGCAGGGAGGAGGACGGGGCACTCACGATGGGGCACTCACTTTCTTCTGCCGGATGTCCCATCCGGCGCGCAGCCAGACTCACAGTGCGACGGGGGCGGAGCTTGCTCCCGTCGCGCTGTCAGTATGGCCAGGAGGTGCGGTCACCGCAGGCACTTGCCTGTGGGCCGCACCTCCAGGAGGAGGGGCCAGCAGCAGCGCCTCTCCTCCTCACCCCCCGCACGAGCAGAAACCTCCGATTCTGGGACTATGTCCCAGACGGGGGAAAGCTCTGCGGGGGAGATTTTTTATTTTTATTTTTAAACAGTGATAGCCCTGGAGTCTCGGGGCTAAAGTATGCTTTAACCCCAGAGTCTCCATTCGGGGCTATGCACTGGAGATTCGGGGCTATAGCCCCAGTAGCCCCCCCCTAGCGACGCCTCTGTCTCTCTCCCCCTCCCACGTTGTCTCTTCCTCCCCCCAAACTTTTCTCTCTCTCTCTCTCTGTCCCCCCTTCCTCCCCTTCGTCTTTCTCTCCCCCTCCCTCCCCTTGTCTTTCTCTGCCCCCCCCTTGTCTTTCTCTCCCTCCCTCCCCTTGTCTTTCCCCCCCCCCCTCCCGCTCACCTGTCTCTCGCTCCCTGGTGGCTAGTGGGGGCAGACATCCTCCGCTGCTGCCCGGCACTTCTGCCGGGACTTTTATGATGAAGCCGGAAGGTCCCGGCTTCATCATAGAAGTCCCGGCGGTCGTGCCGGGTGGCAGCGGAGGATGTCTTCGCGCATTTGCGCTGAAAAAAACCTAGTCTTATATTCGATCAAATGCAGTATTCTTTTTTTTTTTTTTAACATTGAACTACTGCTTGGTTGCCTCTAGGGGCAGTCAAGAAGCATATTCAGAGCTTCGGAAGTGAATTTACTTTCACTTCCGAAGCTCAGACCACCAGAGGGCATAGCCATATTGCTGCTCCGTCAATATGGCTCCCACGATCACTCCGTGGGGCGATCATGGGTGCCCCAGATTGGAAATTTCGTTGCTGGCTATTGCCTCGACATCGATGCAATAGACCCGTACCATTTGATTCACCGCAAGACTTGCCAGGCACGTCCATTGTTGGGAACGGAGTTCCCGGCAGGACGTGCCTGACACGTCCATTGTCGCGAAGGGGTTAAAAATATCGGAAACTACAAAGAACCTCTGTGAATTAAGAAGAAACACCATAGTACTATATCAGTTCTCTATACAAGTCAGTGGGGTAACAGTCGCCCCCCCCCCCCCATGTACATGTACCACTAACAATATTATACTGTATATATTGATGCCAATGAGCAATAGGTATATATAAAATATAAGCAATGAGCAAAAAAGACATAAAGGATTTTTATGATGCCAAATAGCAGTAACTTTATATGCAAGGCTTTATACACATATCTAAATATGTATGCTATATGATGCCAACAAGCAGTGCATGCATACATTAAATGCATACATCAGCTTCGTATCTGATGCCAATGAGCAGTAAATGCATACACTTTGAACTCAGGGCTTACTTAATTGCTGAACTACTAAACACTGCAAACATTGGGTTAAATGTATACCAGGAAACCACCCCCTTTTGGGATTTTTATCTTAATCAATTCCTAAATTTCATTGGGTTTAGGTGTGGACCAAAATATAAGTATTGTTGTTTGAAAAATGTCTCTCTGGGCAAATTAACATTTATTTATATTGGGCCAAGAATTTACGTAGAGCTTGGTACAGAGCATAGAGGGGGACGACATACTAAGTTAGACAAACTAGAACAGACTGATACATAAGGTAGAGAGCCCTGGTCATTAGCTTACAATCATGAGGGGACAGGAGACACATAAAGGTGAGTGAAAATGTCAAAAGGGGAAGATGGCGGTATTTGGGGGCAGTTGGCACTATGTGGGTCTGGCCATAGGTTAATTAATGGGTATTCTATTTGGATGAACAATAAGCTTCATTATTCATAACAGTATTTGGGGACAGTTGGCACTACTTGGGTTTGGCCAGAGGTTAATTAATGGGTATTCTATTTGAATGAAGAATAAGCTTCCTTATTCGTAACAGTATTTGGGGACAGTTGGCACTTGGTGTGTTCGGCCAGAGGTTAATTAATGGGTATTCTATTTGAATGAAGAATAAGCTTCCTTATTCGTAACAGTATTTGGGGACAGTTGGCACTTGGTGGGTTCGGCCATAGGTTAATTAATGGGTGTGCTATTAAGTTGAAAAAAAAAAATATTCCTTATTCGTAACAGTATTTGGGGACAGTTTTCACTTGGTAGGTTCGGCCATTGGTTAATTAATGGGTATTCTAGTTGGATGAATAATAAGCTTCCTTATTCGTAACAGTATTTGGGGACAGTTGGCACTAGAGTGGTTCGGCCATTGGTTAATTAATGGGTATTCTAGTTGGATGAATAATAAGCTTCCTTATTCGTAACAGTATTTGGGGACAGTTGGCACTAGAGTGGTTTGGACATAGGTTAATTAATGGGTGTTCGTGTTGGATGAATAATAAGCTTCCTTATTCGTAACAGTATTTGGGGACATGCACCCATTAATACTCCGTAAACCCAATGTCACCCCATTACAACCAGCAGGGAAGGCACCTTACAATTGATGAACTTTGAAAAGCAGCTCATTGTTACAGTAAGATGGTTTGGATCCAGTAGCAGGACATTATTATCACACAAGGTCATCATGGTCTCCAGTGATCAAAGAAGAATATGAAGTAAACGGCAAAAATGGGGGTTGCCGTGACTAGGGCAGAAGAGTATAGTGAAGCAAAGGTCAGACAAGCAAATAGGTTGGGGCTGATGGTAAACAGGGTGTGGGGTAAAGAGTGAAGCTAAACCAGTAGGGCAATAAAGAACATTAATAGAATATGCCATGTCACGTGGGGAAAAAAACCAGCTGAGCTATATGATCAGGGAGCTGTGGAAAGCAACGAAGTACCTATTGTTCACTGCTGTCCTAAGGCATTTCCTACATAACCAGTTGTTAAATTCAGCCTTGAGCAGGCCCAGTAACAATCCAAATGTATTATCCTGAAATAATGTATAGACTGAACTCGATGTAAACTTCCTCCAAAATATATTTAAAGGGACTGTATCACCCAAACATTGTTTTTACTGTGAATATAGAGCATAAGAAAATTATAGAAAATGATCTGTACATTGTATTAGCAAAACTGCAAGCAAATGCCTAAATTAGGAGAAAAAAATGTGTTTTAAATGTGTCTGTGGAGTCTTCTGTTTATGACATCACCTGTGGCATGGTATGCAAATGAACTGCAGACACATTTAAAGCAAAATTTAGGCATTTGCTAATACAATGTATAGATATATATATTTTTTAATGTATGCTCTACATGCACAGTAAAAACAATGTTCAAGTGATACAGCCCTTTAAAATCCCGTAGGAAAAACCTATTTTTATAAAAATCAAGACAGAATGAAACACTGTATAAATTGGCTTAAAATGAGTTTTTACGATGGACCCAACATTAATGTGTCCCACAATTCCAATGAAACCTGTGCGTAGGGTAATGCCTGTATACAGGACTTTACAGATTCAGGAGCCAAGGAGCAATGGCTCCTAAAATCTCTCTTAACTTTTGAAATTATATTACATGGAACTGTATCTGAAGTACCAATCCCTGGCAGCTAAATATAATTAGGCTGGCTCCTGAATTGTGCAAAAAAAGGAGGTGATTTCAGCCCACAGTCCATGGACACTTGAATACAACAAATATTGAGATGGCCTTATGGTGACCAAAAAACCCCACAATGCTGCAAGAAATGAACGTGCATAAAAGATGTGCAAAAAGCAACAACGTGTATCATTGTGCAAATACAAGGGTATGACAATGCTGTGCACAAAACACACAATGCAGTGAAATATATCACTGTGCATAATATGACAAAGCTGTGTACAAACACACAACAATGCAAATGAAAGATACTTAGCACAGATCCATCTTCTGGTGCTGTATGTACCTAAAAGAAATAATAAACAAAAACACCTAGTGCAATATGTACTGCAAATGATAATGACCAGAATATGGAAAATATGGTGGGATAATAAACTTACAAACGCAGCTCCTATGAGTGTGGAATCTGCACTTGTATGTTCCCTGCCCCCCTGGTGCCCGACTTCAACCTCCAAGGAGCGACCCCATTACCGCAACATAAACCTAGAGACTACAGAGCCCGTCGCTCAGCCACCCATTGGTTCGTTTAAAACACCCGCGACCTGGCACAACATCGCTTGAATGGGGATTGGCTGGTGAGTTAAAGGGCCGAATAGCTCTCACTCCTATTGGTCTGAGGACTGAAATAGGGAACCAAAGTGTATTCAAAAGGTGAGGCAAAATAGAATTACGGAACAGTGATTTAGCTCCTTTCAGGACAAGTGTGGTTCCCTGGCGGCGAAGCACTCTAGACAGCTAATGAGGCAAAAAAGTGTGCACTCCGTTCTCCACGATGATCAATCAATGGGTGCTTTATTGCAGTACAACAGCAAACAGAGAAAATGTAATTTAACGGACTAAAAATAGGAGTGAGAAAGGTGTCCTTTCGCTGTGGAGCACCCGTCTATCCGTGATCCACATAGTGAGTGGAGCCGGTTTGCTTGTTTTTTACTTGGGATTACCCTAGACAGCTAGCCACAATAAAGAGCCCCACAAATTATACCACATAGAGGAGCCCATTAACTATGCCACACACAGGCGCCCCATTACTATGCCACACACAAGAGCTCCATAAATGATGCCACACCTCGGAGCCCGATTAATTATGCCTCACACAGGTGCCCCATTAATCATGCCCACACAGAGGAGCCCCATTAATTGTGCCCCACACAGAGGAGCCCCATTAATCGTGCCACAAACACAGAGAAGCCCCTTAATTATGCCACGCACAAGAGCACCATATTTATGCCACACACACACAGCCCTTAACTATGCCACACATGGGGGCCCAATAAATATGCCACACATGGGACCCCGTGGAGCCCCATGAGGTGGCAATTGTACAATTCTAAAACAATAAATATCTATACACACAGACATCTCTCGCTCTATAACTAGTTGCATTCATACCTTTTAATATTCCACTGTTTTCATATGTAATAAAAATGTTATTAAAAAATTGCATTTCTTGATTTTATTCCCTTCTTCTGCACCCATATTGCACCTAAAGGACTTAACACGCACCATACAGTACCCACAGCACTTGCCATGCACCTATATTGCACCCACAGCACAGAACATACCACAGTGTCACTTTGCCCCACAGAACTGCCCCTGCAGAACAAGCCAGTGTCACTTTCCCCATAGTACATTTTATTTTGCCCCACAGACCATGCCACAGTATCACTTTGCCAATTAAAATAAGCCACTGTCAGGTACTAATTAACATGCCACAGTCACTTTGTCATTAACATATGCAACTGTCATTAACATATGCAACAGCCAGTTTGCCTAGTGAAATATGCCAGTTTGACCATTAAATATGCCACAGTTTTCCCTTTAATATGCCAGTGTTAGTTTGCCAATTAATATGCCAATGTTAGTTTGCCAATTAATATGCCACCGTCAATTTGCCAATTAATATACCAGTATTATTTTGCCATTTAATATGCCAGTATTATTTTGCCATTAATAAGCCACAGCCAATTTGTCCCAAAAAATGCCAGTATTATTTTCCCATTAATAAGCCACAGCCAATTTGCCACTATTATGTTGCCATTAATAAGCCCCAGCCAATTTGCCCAATAATATGCCACTGTTATTTTGCCATTAATAAGCCACAGCCAATTTGCCCAATATTATGCCACAGTTATTTTGCCACTAATAAGCCACAGCCAATTTGCCCAATAATAGGCCAGTATTATTTTGCAGTTGATAAGCCACAGCAAATTTGCCCAATAATATGCCAGTATTATTTTGCCATTAATATGCCACAGCCAATTTGCCCAATAATATGACAGTATTATTTTGCCATTATTAAGCCACAGACAATTTGCCCATTACTATGCCAGCATTATGTTTTCTATTAATATGCCAGTGTTATTCTGCTCATTATATGTCACCCTCCTCCCCGTTCCCCAGTACTCACCTCCTGGCTGCGCTGTGCCCCCGGCTTTCTACTCCCTGTACGGAGGAGGGAAACACAGACACCGGATATGACGTAAGGTCATATCCGGTGGCAATGATTTTTTTTTGTTAACTTCTTTTTCTGGCAGACGAATCTAGTGAATGCGGCTGTCCCAAAAAAAAAAAGTTCAGCAGGGCAATGCACTGCGGAGAATGCCGGTCTGTGACAATGCAAAGTTTTGGATTGAGAGCTCTTATAAATGGAGGTCTCCTGATTGGCTGAGAGTTCAGAAGCCTCTCCTGATTGGCTCAGTCCCTCCTTCACATGGAGCTCAAAGCTAGAGATGCCTGCACCAGGTAAGGTAAAAACTCTAGACAGTGTATCAGTGTGAGTATGAGTGAGTGTGTGTGTGCGTGAGTGACAGACTGTGTATGTGACAGACTGTCTGTGTATATGTGTGAGTGTGTGTAATGGATAAAGGGGTTAACTCCTCTGACACTACCTATATCTGTGTAGCCACCCAGGGGTTAAATCCTCTGACACTGCCTATATCTGTGTAGCCACCCAGGGGTTAACTCCTCTGACACTACCTATATTTGTCTAGCCACCCAGGGTTAACTCCTCTGACACTGCCTATATCTATCTGGATTTTGTTATAGGTCACTGGTCACGTTATGTTTTAGGGAACTGCACAGGGTATTATCATAATAATGTTTTACCATTACTTTCTTTTCACCTTATGGGTGAGCTCTTTGATACAATTATTTTATTATGCATATACGAAGTGCTTGAGGTGAAAAGAAAGAAATGGTAAAACAAACATTATTATGAAAATAGGCTGTGCAATTCCCCAGAACATAAAATGTGATCACTGACCAATAACATGGCTTGTTCAAATATTGTACATTAAGTGTAAATGCTAAATTTTAATCATGACCTGCCAATACTCAGGCCATTACAGTGTTTCATATCATTTTGCAAATAGACAAGGTGCTGTTGCATTAAATTATCACTTTATTGAGCCAGTAAACCTGTCTCATGCTGACAAGTCCTCTTAAGGATAAATTTGTCCATGAGTAGAGTTGAGCGGACACCTGGATGTTCGGGTTCGGCGGGTTCGGCCGAACATCGGAAAAAAGTCTGAGTTCGGGGTCGAACTTAACCCCGAAATTGACCCCGAACCCCATTTAAGTCAATGGGAACACAAACTTTTGGCCGCTAAAATGCCTCTAAAAAAGTCCTGGAAAGGGCTAGAGGGCAGCAAAATGAAGTAAAATGTGGGTGAGTGTCCCCATTCATACGAATAGGTCAACTGACCTATTCGTATGAATGGGGACTCTATTTCGGTTTATAGAATAGCAATAGCATTACATGTATTCCATAAACCGGTTTATAGACTTTCGTTTTATAGAATACATGTAATGCTATTGCTATTCTATAAAAAGAAAGTCTATAAACAGAATGTCTTTCGGTTTATAGACTTTCGGCTTATGGAATACATGTAATGCTATTGGCTTTCTATAAACCGAAATAGAGTCCCCATTCAAAAGAATTTCTTATGAATGGGGACTCTATTTCGGTTTATAGAAAGCCAATAGCATTACATGTATTTCGTTTTATAGACTTTCGGTTAATAGAATACATGTAATGCTATTGCTATTCTATAAACCGAAAGTCTATAAACCGAAATTCTTATGAATGGGGACTCTAGTTCGGTTTATAGAAAGCCAATAGTATTACATGTATTCCATAAGCCGAAAGTCTATAAACCGAACGACATTAGCATTACATGTATTCTATAAACCGAAAGTCTATAAACCGAATGTCGTTCGGTTTATAGACTTTTGGCTTATGGAATACATGTAATACTATTGGCTTTCTATAAACCGAAATAGAGTCCCCATTCATAAGAATTTCTTATGAATGGGGACTCTATTTCGGTTTATAGAAAGCCAATAGCATTATATACAATGTAATCGCCGAACCCCGAACTCCAACACGGACATACAGTGAAATGTCCGTGTTCGGGTCCAGGGTCCAAAAACCGTAAAGTTCGGTACGAACCTGGGTTCGCTCAACACTATCCATGAGTCGTTATCTGACTTTTGCACCTCTGTCCTGAGCTGTTTAACCCCTTGCCGACATTGAACGGTCTAGGTCCATCCTGTATTGGAAAAGCAGTGCTGACATTGGATGGTGACAATGATCACTTCCTATAACAAGGTACCTGTATCCCACTGTATATTACCATTTATTTATATAGCGCCAACATTTTCAGACTAAAACATGAGGTAGAGGGCCCTGCACGCAAGCTTACATTCTAAAGGGGATGGGGAACATGAGACACATAATGAGAGTGAAAAGGCAGAAAAGATAGCAAGGGGCCTATATCATAATGTATTATCATAACAATGTGATGAACCAGCCAGCATGTAGCTGAAGTAACACCTTGCCTCCTCTGCATTGCACTCTGCCATCTGCAGCCTCCTCATCCTCCTAAAGCCTAAATCAAATGTGCTGGAGAAACCTCTCCCTGCTAATGAGCAGCACATAGCACATTAGTGCTAATCACACACTGCAGCACATTGCATATTAGTGATAATCACACACTACCAACACTCCATATTAAATGTTAAAAAATAAAGCACAGGCAGAGGAATCATGAATTCAGAGGAAGGTCCAAGGTAAAGGAAGTCAGAGTGAGTGGAAGGGAGACCGATAGGATAAAAGGAAGGATCTAAGGGGAGCTGGCCAATAGGGTGAAAGACAGATAGTTAATGGCCAGTGGTATAAATTAAATCAATAGTAGTATGAAGAAGCTAAGGGAACGTGGGCAATACCATAAGGAAAGGGTTTAGTTGTGAGTGAGGGAAAGAATAAAATAAATAATAATTTAAAACCATTCACCCTGGTAAGTGAGAATATGAGGAAATAATAGGGCTCAAGTAGTAGATTTAGTGGACCCTGCAGTGTGTCCGAACTCAGGGCCTTTTCCCCTATTGCTTAGTGGTAAAAACGGCCCTAAAAGAGCAGACCAAACCATTATTATGGGGGAGTATAGAATTAAATAAAAGCTTTTTTTGCTCCAATTCCCTGTCTGACAAGTGTTTTTTTATACTCTATATATCTAGTTAACCTAACATAAACAGCCTACTGCTTCTCCCTCCCTTGCTACAGGTCCAATTTCCAGGAAGGGGGGTAATGCCCCCGCTTGCCACCCTTCGGATGCTCAATTTCACTTTGCCCCATAATACATGTTATTTTTCTTCACTAAAGATGCCACAGAATCACTTTGCTAATTAAAATGAGCCACAGTTAGGTACCAATTAACATGCCACACTCGCCTTGCCATTATAATATGCAACAGCAAGTTTACCCATTAAAATATCCCACAGTTTGTCCAGTAAAATAAGCTGCAGACAATATGCCCATTAATATGCCACTGTTAGTTTTACCATTGATATGCCACACCCAATGTGCCAATTAATATGCCACTGTTAGTTTTACCATTGATATGCCACACCCAATTTGCCAATTAATATGCCACTGTTAGTTTGGCCATTAATATACCACTTTCAGTTTGCCCTTTAATATGCCACAGCTATTTTGCACATTGTATGCCACCTTATGTTTGCCCATTAATATGTCATTGTTAGTTTGCCCATTAATATGTCATTGTTAGTTTGCCCATTCATTTGCCACCGCCAGTTTGCCCATTAATATGCCACCGCCAATTTGCCCATTAATATGCCACTGCCAGTTTGCCCAAAATCATTACCCCCTCTTCACCCTTCCCCAGTTCTCCCCTTCCTGCTGCTCTCTTGGCTCCACGCAGTCTTCCCTTGACACACGCTATGTGCGTGGAGAAGGGAAATACAGCTGTAGGATATGACTTGCTGTTATATCCGGCGGCAGTGACAGTAAGCTGATGGATGTGGACTGCCAGCTGCTGCCCTAGCGCGACTGTATCCATGTGAGACACGTGAGGCACTCACATGCGCAGTGCTACCATGTTGGCCCAGCAGGGGCCCACTGGGCAGCTGCTTTGGGCCCCCTTTAACCAGTGGGCCCTGGGCAACTGCCCACTTTGCCTATTTGTTAATGGCACCCTGTCGGAAATGTATATGCCTACCCAGAATCCCTTGCAGTAATGGTAGCTCTGGGAATGTGTGATTTCTGTGGATATGCTTGTTTGGTGTGCGTAGTTTTTGTGTTTGATAATGCCTCTGCTACCCCCTGAATTTCAAGTGGAGGGGTTTTACCATCACCTTTTACCCCAACCATTACGTAAAAATGGTTTGTTCTTCATATACTTTTAATAAAATTGAAAGAGCCCCGTCTAATCTGCAATAATACCTATTCCTGCTTAGTGACTTGAAATCTGCTGAATTATAAATAGGAATATTAACTCGTTTTAATATAGATCTAATCTGACACATGCAAATTACGCCACATGGCTTCATTCTGTGATATATAGCTGTCTCTTTGCAAAACAATCCACTGACTGTCCAACCAATTCCAGAAAACATGTAATAAACTTACAAAATATTCTAATTCACAAAATGATCCAGATATTTTTCTCCTCTATTAAATGACCCCTTCCTTTTATTTGTGATGCAGGTAAAAGCATAATGCATGAATTTCATTAAGCATCCTCTGTACAATCAGTTGCAATCAGTGTCTGCTTTGCAACAAGATCTAGGAGACAGAAATAGAACCGAGGCGAATGTATGTGGAGGATAAGAGTGGGTAATGATTTAATTATGCCAGAGATAATTATATCAGGTGGGTCTAATAATTCTGTAATTGGTATTTATGAAGTGTTACATATCAAACTTTAACTTGTTTGCAAAAATACATATGAAACAAGGTGTGTGCGCAATGAGCAGAAGAAATCAACTGGAAATCTTACCGTATTAACCCTCTCCCTGCTGGAAATACCCACTGATGGGAAAGACCATGAGATTGAGGGTCTGAATTCCGCTGAACTCTACCTCTGTCCTGAAAAAAAGGGACAGACTCCCCCTAAACTGGGACTGTCCTGCAAAAAGCAGGACAGTTGGAGGGAATGGTATAGTCCCCATTAGGATATACTGTATTTGCTTGAATATAAGATGACCCTGAATTTAAGATGACCCCCCAAAACTTTGGATATTAATTTAGGGAAAAAAGAAAAAGTCTGAATATAAGACTACCCTAAAAAAAAGTTTTTCTTGTAAATATTCACATGTAAACTGTTTTTTCATATTTAATAACATTATAATAGAAAAAAATGCATCCCCCCCACACAGACATCTGCCCCCCCATCTCTCCCCCCCACTTACCAAATGCATCCCCCACGCAGTCAATACTGCCCCCTAGACTTAGCCAATGCATCCCCCCACAGTCATCTTCCCAAAGAATTTGCCTATGCATCCCCCGACAACCATTTACCCCCCACCCCTACCCCAGACTTAGTCAATGCTGCTGCTCCCCCTCCCATCCTCCACCAATGCTGCTGCTTGTGCCCCCCCCTCCACCAATGCTGCTGCTTGTGCACCTCCAGACTTGATTGAGGGACCTGGAATTATATAGGGGTCCTTATGTAGGTGAGTGGGCCAATGGTTTTTAACCCCATGTAATCATCAGTTACTTATTAAAAAATGAAGAAAATAAAAGCGGTTGGCAAAGTTGGTATCTGTTCTCTTGCACATCCTCTTTTGGGCCATGCTGAATAAGGTGGTTTTTATGTATTATGTAGGGGTCTTTAATCTTAATATTTCCACCCTAAGGTGAGTGTCCCAATAGTGTTTAACCACTTGTAATAATAATAGTTACTCATTCAAACACCCTATTTTTTATGCTTTGTTTACTGTTGTAATTCTGTAACATAAACAAACAAAATCAGATATTGTTTTTATTCATTATGATTGTGCCCACAATATACTGAACATTTATCCAAAAAAGAAACTCTAGTTTATAGGAATAAAAGCAGAAAAGGTGTTTTGTGATGGGACACTATAATAACATGTTTCAATAAGAAACCAACTTCACTGAATAATAAGCTGGCCTAATAAGAGACCAACTTCAGCCTCAAATGTTGGGAGGTATACAAGTGAAAGTGAACTGCATAGCGGAGTTGTACATATTCCCCAACTTGCCTATCTTTGCAGCTCAGCTATTAATGCCTGAGTTTTGTATTTAAAGAGACGGTAACTCAGCACTTCAAATGTGAGATAAAGCGATAAAACATAAGTGAACTCAAACAAATATTTATACAAACAGTCATGATGTGGGCAGAAGAAACACGCCCAAGGGCAAATCAAGTGTTACATTGTTAAAGTGACAACGCAATTAGTACAATGTGTATATCATAACATATAGTTATCACACAATTAAATTCAAAGATTTAATAGTGAAACAATTCAAATTAGGACATCAACAATTACATTGTATCTAAGTATTCATGACACTACAAAAAAAATGAATATGATATATACAATTATTAACATTTTGGTGAAAACAAATACATTTAAAGGCACTGTCTAGTCCCCAAAATGCATCTTCCAAACATTACTGCATATTTATATGCTTTCAAAGTACTTTAAAATGCATGTCCTACATTTTTGCTTAAAATATAAAATACTTACAGCTAGAATAAATTGTGAAATTACAGGAGTTTGCAAGAAACAAGGACTGCCCACACTACATGAGTAAAAGTAATTTCCTCTCTTTTGCTGCAGAAACCACTGAGAATAATGCCATTCAAATGAATGGAATATCCTGTCTCTCTAGTGATGTCATCAGACAATGTGTTGCACTGTTAAGAGATCCTACTGTGTACAAGAGCAAGGTCACTCATAAGCCACTCAATAGACTCACTTTTAGGAGGATAGGAAATGACTATTTGAAACAAAACTTTATATCCTCAGTGTCTATAGAATCAGTGCTGCCACACCTGCAGTAAACATGCAGAGTAATCACTGGGGATAAATGTAATTTATACAGAATGTCTGCATCAAATCACACAGGGTTTGTAATCACACGGGAAAATGTAGCTTTCATGATACATTTTTTTTACATTTTTCCCTTTAAGTGAAGGTGGTACATGCAATAGGTACACAAAGTTTCCAAACAACACTGAATTCCATCAGAAACCGTCTTCACCTCATCATATACATCACCACCATCTTCAGAGAGGTCTAGGACACTTCCGCGCCGCATCTTCATCGCTGACAGTTCAGCGCGGCAGTTAGAACGCTGAACTGTCAGCAATGAAGAATAACACGGCCGTTACATCGCGGCCGCGGTTATGTAAGAGCTGACAGTTCAGCGCTGAACTGTCAGCTCTTACAAATGTAAAAGTAAAACGAAAATAACCACCCCTAATAAATGATTCCCAAACCCCAATACTAACACTAAACACTAAACCCCAATACTAACACTAAAATTAACCCCAATACAAAAATTAACCCCCTAAACTCTAATACTAACCCCCGACCCCTAATACTAACCCCCGAGCCCTAATACTAAAATTAACCCCCTAAACCCTAATACTAACCCTAATAATAACCCCCGACCCCTAATACTAACCCCCGACCCCTAATACTAAAATTAACCTCCTAAACCCTAATACTAACCCTAATACTAACCCCCGAGCCCTAATACTAAAATTAACTCCCTAAACCCTAATACTAACCCTAATACTAACCCCCGAGCCCTAATACTAAAATTAACCCCCTAAACCCTAATTCTAACCCCCTAAACCCTAATTCCAACCAAACTAAAATAGCTAAAATACTTACCTCTAGTGATGAAATGTCACGCGATGAAATCTCTAGCGACGATCTGTCTTGCTGTGAAGAGTCGGCGGTGAAGAGGCTGCGCGGAAGCAGCCGCAATGAAGAGTCCCATCCCCCTTCAGAGAGTTCTGTTCTCTCCCACAATATATTGGTGTATGCTGATGTTTTGCTCTTAACTCAGCTGAACGGGAGAATTTTCCCAACTCGGCTACTTTGGCCTTAATTTTGAAATTCTCTTCTTAATTCCCTGCAGGTACAAAACCCAGTGAGTCTTGAGTGAGTCATAATTAAGCACTAAATAACGCGAAACGCGTCAAACGATCGAGATGTGATTTGCCACCTACCTTTTTGTACCAGTTTGATATCCTTCCATCAGTGTTTTTATGAAATAAATTTGCTTCTGGATCTGAAGTATCGTGAGTGCCGATCCATTTTTGCTACTGATTATATGTTGTGAGGGCTGTCTGTCTATCCTCACTTGGCGAGATGACCGATACACTGAGGGGGATTGGTAGACCACCTCCATTTTTGCTCTCTGTTACTGATCTCCTTTAGGCACCATAAACAAATTACATATTCTACATTGTAGTCGTTTATTTGTATATAGTTCTACACAGTGATGTCATACATAAAAATCAGCTGTACACACATTTTTTTTTTTTTTTTTTTATAAATAAGGTCTTGGGGAGAATATGCTATTTCAATACATGCTCAATCACAGATTTTTTTTTTGGAGTGGACCTTTAAGAGTTGTAAATAATTATCTGTGCTTTCTAATTTCTGACCTGAGACCCATTACCTGAACATTGTTTGTTCTGTGAATGCGCAGAATAGCATTGTTCTATGTTCGTGGAAATAGCGTCCGCTTTGGGATATCTAACAGACAGGAAAATAAACAGAGGTGGAGAGACATAGAGAACGGGAGAAATAAAATTATGGAGGGGGATTAAAGAAAGGGAAAAAAACGGAATGATAAAATGGCAGAAAATACAAAAAATAGCACTAACACAGGTGAGACAGTGAATAATAATATAAAACAATAAAGTACTGCAGCTCTCAGATAAGTGCTTCTCGGGCACTCCAAATAACAAAAACACACCAAAGCACAGGAGAAAAAAAAGAAAGAAATATAGTGTAATACAGTACAAATAAAGAGTGTCAGATGGTAATATTTAGTTGTCACACTCACAAACAGAGTAGAGTAACAGGGTCATCAAAGGGTAAAATCTTCTTATTTATTTTTACAATCTATAAAAAACATATAAAGAATCCATTGCGCAGTAATACATAAAAATGGCAGTATAAAAAACTGAAAGCACGTGCAACCTACATAGGCGCATAAAGTGCAACTTGCGTATAATGTTCTGAAAGTTAGTCCAACTCCTTCCTGCTGCCACCAGGGTAGGGTAATGAGGTACTCCGAAAAAGGTGTGGTCTTGGTCTCAACGCGTTTCGCTGGCTCCAATGTCGGCTTCCTCAGGAGAAATCTTTGTACAAATCTTTGCATAAAGTGATCCTCTACATGCGCCTCTGCTTTGGTGAGAAAATAGGGAGTGTCAGGTAGAGGGGATTAGACTTTCACTAGTGTAAAATATCTGAAAACATCTAAAATCAAAATGTACCTGCTAAATGAATTTTTAGTTAGACAGAAATTGACTTCTGCCGGGTGAAAACTGCCTTTGTGATTGTGCTTTTGCAATGCACCATTATCCTTTTCAAAAGCAGAGACTAGGTGTTTGCAATTTAATGTAACTCTGCCCCATTGCAGCTAAGAGAGGATGTTATTTGCCCAGCTCTCTCTGTCATTTGTATGTGTGCATGGCAATCTTGCCTCCTACAACCAATATATAGATAAGATACAGATAGCTCCAGTGGTGTATCTTTGTTTGGGGCTGCCCAAGGCAGACTAAATGCGGGCACCCGCCCACATTGCACACCCAGGACATGCTCCATCACCCACATTGCACACCCAGGAAATATCCCATCGCCCACGTTGCACACACAGGACATGTCCCATCACCCCCATTGGGCACCCATTACATGCCCCATAAACCCATTAAATGCCCTATTACATGTCCTATTACCCCCATTACATACCCCAATCACCCCAAATACATGCCCCCATCAGCCCCATTACATGTACCATTTCCCCATTACATGACCCCATCAACCTAGGACCAGGGCCGGTGCAAGGATTTTTGCCACCCTAGGTGAACCCTCATTTTGCCACCCCTTGCCCCTGCTACTTAGAACAGCCAGACAACAGCACATCAATCACGCAATTATAAACACAATCTCACACGTACACACAGAGACAGTCACACACATAGATACATATACACAATCAAGCAGTTTTTTTCTTGTTAAAGAAAAAGTAAATTTCTTAATGTGTCCCCCTGTCTGTCTCCTCTTCCTCCTCATGCCTGTCCCTCTCCTCTCCCTCCTCATACCTGTCCCTCTCCTCTCCCTCCTCATGTCTGTTCCTCTCCTCTCCCTCCTCATGTCTGCTCCTCTCCTCTCCCTTCCCATGTCAGTCTATCGCCTCTCCCTTCCCATGCCTGTCTCTCTCTCCTCTCTCCCTTCTCATGCTTGTCTCTCTCTCCTCTCTTCTTTCCCATGCCTGTCTCTCTCTCCTCTCTTCCTTCCCATGTCTGTCTCTCTCTCTCCTGTCCCTTCCCATGCCTGTCTCTCTCTCCTCTCTTCTTTCCCATGCCTGTCTCTCTCTCCTCTCTTCCTTCCCATGTCTGTCTCTCTCTCTCCTGTCCCTTCCCATGCCTGTCTCTCTCTCCTGTCCCTTCCCATGCCTGTCTCTCTGAAATGAAATCTCAGTCATTCTCTCCATGCCTTGCATCTTGCATGGATGGGGCAATCTCTGTTGTGCTGGGCCTTTTGTTCGATAACTAGGATTCAGGTTAGTCTTGGAAAGTGTTGCATTGTTTGTTGGTCTTTTTCAAATTTTTTCCCAGCAACTTTTAATGAGACCGAAATCCACAGTGATTGTTGGAGACCCCAAGCACACCTCCAGCTAGTGAGGAAATGCTTATCTCCTCCACCACAACTGGCGTCAGACTCTTGCACTTACCAATGACGGACCAGCCAGTTCACTTGACCAGCACTCTCTACTGTAGCTCCATTCGTTTCTGCAAAGGTGAGGGATAAACAGCTTTTGAATGGTTCATCATCCAAATGGCAGCTTTGGGTGGCCTCCTCCCTCATGAAAAAATAACACAGACATAGTGACGGATCAGTGTAGTATCCTATTAAATGATGACTTACTCTTTGTTATACAAAGAAGACATACTCTGTGTACTCTATACCAAACCTACGCCACAGTGAACAAATGTAAGGATTTAATATGTTTTGGCCTGCTACTCCTGACTGACGAGACTCATTCACTGCCCAGCAGGGTACTTCTTCATAAAGTTCATTAATATCCCAGCAAGGCACCCTTCATAAGGTGAGAATTGGGTAGGCTTTGCTCAATTAACCCTTTATATTTCAGCCCACATCCTTAACCAGTATCTGGCTCCTCTACATCACTCTATTGAAAGATGGCTGAGAATAGTGTGTGTCTGGGCATCCATGTAACATTGCATGTGTACACACACCTTACAATCTCTCATACCGTTTCCAATGTCTATAATATTCATTCTCTCATTCCTGGCTTCTTGATGTTCAGTGTTCTGTACTTCCCTTAAACTTTCATTTCTCACTAGTCATCCCATACTCACTTTCTGCTACCTCTCCCTTCTTATTTCTTTCATCAGCCCAACTCTCAATTTGTGACATTTTCTCCCAGGGGTGGACACACAACTGATAGGACACCAGGGCAATACATGATCATGGAGCCCCTTTGTGCCCGCCCATGTGATAGTCCCACTTATATAGAAGCCCTGCCCGCATGTAAGCCACTCCCACACACCTTCCCGAAAAAAATGGTTCTATTTAACCACCTTTATTCATTTGAATTCTGCCATGCTGAAAAAGTGGATAAAAAAATACAGCATGGCATTAAACTTTATTAGGACGTGCATCATCACCCATTGCACACTCAGGACACACCCCATTGCCCACATTGCACACTCAGGACACACCCCATCGCCCACATTGCACGCTCATGGCACACCCCATCACCCACATTGCACACTCAGGATACACCCCATCACCCACATTGCACACTCAGGACACACCCCATCACCCACATTGCACACTCAGGACACACCCCATCACCCACATTGCACACTCAGGATACACCCCATCACCCACATTGCACACTCAGGACACACCCCATCACCCACATTGCCCACTCAGGACACACCCCATCACCCACATTGCATGCTCAGGATACACCCTTTCACCCACATTGCACACTCAGGATACACCCCATCACCCACATTGCCCACTCAGGACACACCTCATCACCCACATTGCACACTCAGAGGATACACCCCATCACCCACATTGCACACTCAGGATACACCCCATCACCCACATTGCACACTCAGGATATACCCCATCATTAATGGGCATACCAATAGTAGCAAATTATTGGGCATATTAATAGTGGTATATTAGTGGGCATACTTATAGTGGCATATTATTTGTGGCATATTAGTGGGCATACCAATGGTGGCATATTATTGGGCATATTATTTGTGGCATATTAGTGGGCATACTAATAGTGGCATATTATTTGTGGCATATTAGTGGGCATACTTATAGTGGCATATTATTGGACATATTAATTGTGGCATATTAGTTGGAATACCTATAGTGACATATTAATTGTGGCATATTATTGGGCATATTAATTGTGGCATATTATTGGGCATAGTAATAGTAGCATATTATTGGACATATTAACTGTGACATATTATTGGGCATATTAATTGTGGCATATTAGTGGGCATACAAATTGTGCCATATTAATGAGCATACTAATTGTGGCATATTAATAGGCATATTGGCTGTGGAATATTAATGGGCATAATTGTAGCATAGTAATGGGCAGACTAACATTGGCATATTAATGGGCATACTAACAGGGGCATATTTATGGGCAAAATGTCTGTGGTATATTTATTGACAAATTGTCTGTAGAATATTAATGGGCATATAAGCTGTGGCATATTAATTGGCAGACTAACATTGGCATACTAATGGGCAAATTGGCCGTGGCATAATAATGGACAAATAGTGGCATAATAATGGGCAAACTAACAGTGGCACATTAATGGGCAAATTGGCTGTGGCATTGTAATGGGCACATAATGACATATTAATGGGCCACCTGGCTGTGGGAATACACTGGCAAGACTGGTTGTAGAATGTCAAGTCTGGGAGTGTATTAACAAGTCTGAGGTGCAGATTGATAGGTCGGAGGGGCAGAGTGGCAAGTTTGGGGATGCATTGTTAGGTCTGTGGGATAGATTGGCAAATATGGGGGCTGAATGGAAAGTCTGAGTGGCAGATTGGCTAATAAAAGGAAATCAAAACAATAAATGCATTTTCTCAATCATAGGTTTTATTAAATACGGAAAAAAGCTGTTTACATGTGAATTATTAATTACTGGTAAAATCTTTTTTTTTCATGTAAGTTCATCTTATATTTACTGGGGGCCTCACAATACCTGTTGCCCAGGGGCCTACAATGTCTTAATCCGGCCCTAGCGGTAAAGCAGACCAGGACATGTTCCATCACCCACATTGCACACCCAGGAAATGTCCCATCACCCTCACATTGGACATTCAGGACTTGTGCCAGCACCACAGCACACCAGCCCCATCATCCACATTGTACACCCAGGACTTACCCAAGCACCCCAGGACATGCTCCATCACCCACACTGCACACCCAGGTTTTCCCTAATCACCCACATTGTACACCCATGACTTGCCCCATCACCCACATTATACACCCATGACTTGCCCCAGCACCTGCCTTATCATCCATATTGCACACCCATGACTTGTTCTAGCACCGAAGGATATGCCCCATCATCCACATTACACACCCAGGATTTACCCCATTGCCCACTTAGGACATGCCCCATCACCCACATTGGAGACCCAGGATTTAGCACAGCATTCCAGGACATGCATCACTATTTCCATAAAGGAGCTATACCATCTAGACCCCAAGGACCCTCCATGTACCATGCTAACCAACTGAGGAATAAGCTGAGCCCCTGAAAGCATGTGGGGGCAGGCGAGCCTGTGACTGGTCCATTCATATTTGCCAGTATTCTATGCGGCTACAGGCGAATCACGTCATGTGAACAGGGATTGGGCGCTGCAAGCTAGGCACCACTCGGATTGCTCGCTCAAACTCCCCCCCCCCAAAGAATATAAATAAATTAAGTAGTGCAGGTGTTTAGGCGGGGGCTTAGAGAGACAAAAGGTGACAAGGCAGAATGAAGGAATACAAAATGCAAGAGAGAGAAGTGAAATAGAGCGAATAAAATAAAACATAATTTACATTTGCATTAAACTTTGTTTTTAACTTTTGCTATTACCAGCAACAAAAGACCAGGTGCTACTACTGTGGAGTGGAAAAAACAAATTAATTTACTTTCTTTGTAGTTTTTCTTTCTGACTTTTCCCCTTTTTTCTCTTCTCCTAACCTGCACTATTCAGTCCCTGTTCTCATTCAAAATCCTCCTCTATTTCTTTTAATCTTCTGTGTCCTACCCTTCACCCATCCTCCTCATTCACTTTCTTTTATTTCTTACCTTTGTTGAATCCTGCATGCTCATCCCTCTCTCTCACCTGCCTCCTCTTCTGCCTCTCTGTGCTCTCTAATCCCATGTTTCTACTCTCCCAGGTTCCCTTTCTCTCCTTTCATCCATGACATATGAAATAGATCATGACATGTTGGACATCAGACAGGCAGTGTATATTCGAGGTTCAGTAAATAGAACTCGTTCTTCCTGGTATTATATCATTCTATATGCTTTTAATATGGCTGTTACTGAGTATAATGAGTTACTATATGCATTCATCCGTTTAATAAATGATTGTAAAATCCATATATAATATAATATTACACATGCTCTTTGTGCCACTTTTCTCATCTGCATCTCTTATGTTTATCTATTTTTTGTAAAACGTGGATTTTATTTTGCCATGTATAAAGTGACTCATTTACATCCCCCCCCCCCCCCCCACACACTTTTATCCCCTCTCCTTTAATTTTACCAGTATATAAATGAACTGCCTAATTTCCTACCCCTGCTTCTCATTCAGCTATTCCCCCCCCCCCCCCCCCCAAATATATCTCCTATAGCAATGATGCCTAACCTTTTGGTACTCCGACTCCTATGGACTACATGTCCCACGATGCTCAGCCAGGAAGCTGGCTGAGCATCGTAGGAAACGTAGTCCACAACAGCTGGAGCAGCAAAGATTAGGCATCACTGTTCGTTCTGCATTCACTCATTGACTTTCCCCTCCCTCCCCTTTCTTCAGCATCCTAACCCCCCCTTTCCCAGCTCCTCCTCCCCTTTGCCTGTATTTCCAGCGCTGTCCAGGGCTCGGTGCTGTTGTCTCTCTCACCGTCTGATTGAGCCCAGGCTGTGCGGGGGCTCCCTGCGGGATCAGAGCGCTCCCCCGCCGGGACTCCACTCCTCACATCCCCCTGCTGGGACTCCGCTCCATCCCCAGCCCAGCCTGGCTTTATTATGTGTGTCTGCAGTGCAGCCCCAGCAGCAGCAGCAGCAGCGAGAGCAGGAGGGGAGAGAGCCGGGACAAAGAGCAGCCAGCAGCCGGCCAGGCGGCATGAGATAGGGAAGCGGGGCGGCTGCGGCGGCTTCACCGGGGCGCATGGGGGCAGCTAGCGGCACCGGAGCACGGGACACACCGGGAACCGGGGATCGACCGGAGGGACTCTGAGCATCCTTCCAACACCACCCCCAGCTGGAGGCAGGGATCCTACCCCCAAAACAGGGGCACAAACCTCCCCCAGGGAAGAGAGAGAGAGAGGGGCATAAGCAGAAGGGCAAGCTCAACATAGGGGGCAGATCTATTGCCCCAGGCAGGAGATAGACACGGGCAAAAGTAGTGTCTTAGGGAAGAGAAAAGGGGCAGAATACTACCCCGACAAGAGAGAAGGAGACCAAGTACTAACCCAGGGCAAAAGCGGAGTGGGCAGAATACTGCGCCAGGAAAGAGAACAGGGCAGAAAGGGGGGCAGAATAATGCACCAAATCAGGAGGACAGGGGTATAGACCTATTCCTTCAAACGGGATACCGGGGGCAAATAGTGCTTACCCCAGCCAAGACAGCATTGTGCCAGGCGCTATCCGAAACTGAGATTGGAGATAGTTGTGCTGGATAGAAAAGTGGGTGAATAATTACTGCCCCGAGCAGGAGAGGTGGGGTATTAATAGGCAATAATAATATCACCGCTCTATAATAAAGGGAAGCAGTTCTAGAGAAGGGTACATGAAATGTGCCCCAGGCGAGAACTGGCTACATGACTTAAAATATCACCTGGGGGTAATAAGAGAAGACTGAGTATATAGGAGAGACAATTTAATATTATACATATTGAGAGAGAAATCTATAGAGAGAGAAGAAAGGGGCAGACATAGCCTCAGCCAAGAGTGATAGGGGACAGCATAGGCTTCTTAATATCGCTCTATGTGACATTGGCACAGAAGCTAGGCATTATTACTAAATATTAACTAAGATAAGCTTAGTGTGAATGATTTCAGGGGGGCAGTGTTTGAACCCCAGATTATTGAAGTTAAATAGTATTACCTTTAAGTATTATTATTAAGGAGGTTGGACAGTAACCCCATTCAAGAGGAGGTTACAAAAGCAACCTTTAGGATCATCCCCAAAGAATATAGAAGGGTTTCACCCTTAGGACCACATAGTATCCAACTC
The DNA here is from genome assembly GCA_036172795.1 of Pelodytes ibericus. Classification (NCBI taxonomy): domain Eukaryota; kingdom Metazoa; phylum Chordata; class Amphibia; order Anura; family Pelodytidae; genus Pelodytes; species Pelodytes ibericus. Next base: position 182,494,618 of record CM069862.1, read on the forward strand.
AGACACAGGAGGGGTAACTATCTCCCTGTAATACTGAGTTTATTTGACCTACCAGCAGAGTTTGAAATATTTCCAAAATATCTGTGAAGGGTATTTACACATATAGGTATTTAGCATCCAATTATAAGGGTAGTGCAGATATTAAGGGTCTAACCCCCATAACCCCAGAGAGATATCGGCTGCTAGATACCCCACTCTCCCCCCCCCCCAAAAAAAACCCAACTATTTATTAAAGTGACTAATTTAATTAGCACTCATCCCCCCAGGCTAGAGAATTTATCCTAATTTTTTTTTCCTGCAGCACTTTTTTTTTGTGTGTGTGGTTACCCAAGGGCTTGGGGGGTATTCCTGCTCCTCCCACCTTCTCCCAACCCCCCTCTGCACCCAAGGGAGCCAGAACCGCACACAATAGGAACTTTAACACAATAAGTGAAAAGAAAGAAAAAAAGGGGGAGATTTGCAAGAGGGATCCAGCAGCAGGGTATCAGTGAGAGGACAGAAAACTCCAAAACCTCAGTTTAGGATTTATAGACTTCTTGGACTTTTTTTTGGAGGGGGGGGGGGGGGGGATTTTTTGAAACATTTTTTTTTTTTTTGAAGTGAAGGGGGGCAGGTTTGAGGAGCTGTGGAGATGTCCAGGAGGAAACAGGCCAAGCCACGCTCGGTGAAAGGTAAGGGATCCATGACTCCCCCCCCTCCCAGTTCTCCAAGCATGTAATGCAATTGTAATCCATACATCTCTATCCATGGCTAACCCTTTCACTGATGGAAAGTCATGTACAATGCTATATGGCTAATACATTCTATTGATTGCCTGGGATGTGAATGGCACACATTAACTCTTAAAGTGTCACACATATTGCATTGCCTATACATCTGCCACTCTTTATTTCACTAGCAAACCAGTATGCTTTTGGTGTCTTCATATACTTGTGTGTTTAAATATGTATTATCACTACCATTACTTTTATTTGTAATCTATCTGTAGTGCAGAATGCACACAGGATCCTGTCCAAAAGAATATGTTGATTAGTTTCCTTTACTATTGCCATTAAGGTTGCCTTACAATAAGGCAACACGGTGTTTTTGTAGCACTGGATTTCGAGCTGTGCTCTGAGGAAGCCCTTTCAGACTTTCGAACCGTAGTCCCGGCCTGGATTGTTCCACTAAGCCGGACAGGGGAGTACTGTGGTTTCAAGTAGACACGTGGGTTGGAAAAGAGTCTGCATGGCCCATAAACAAATCCTGCTCCTTCTTAGGGTAAAGCAGTTAAATCAGTTTCCTCTTTATTTGGTTACACATACATAACATAGTGGCTAGATATGCTGGGCAACTAAAATGGCTGCAACCCTAGTTGGAAGTTTCTGAAAGTAACAGTTTCTGACAGGGAGGTGCTGATTTAAAAGTTTTAGAGTAAAATGTGAAAAAAAAAAACATTTTTTAGTTGTCATTTTTTTTATTTTTTTTTATGGGATTGATAATATTAATTTGAACAACAACAAATAAAAATCTTCCAAATCCTAGGTGCAATATCTGAGTTGATGGCTATTCAGGGCTTGAAAATCATAAACAGGGAATTAAAGGACAACCGTCTGCAAAATAAGCTATGTTTATGTGAAAGACTGCAGACATTTTTAATAGAAATATTCAAAGAAAGAATATAAATAAAATGCCTTATTGAGCCCTGTTTGCACGTACAGCTCTATCAGGGGGCGGACATGTTGTCTAGAATCGTGGGTCAGATGAAGGAAGCTATGACCCACGATTATAAACAATATGTCTGCCCCCTGATAGCGCAATACAAGCAGAGGCTCAATAAGGTACATTTCTGTATTCTTTCATTAAAGCATCTGATTTAAAATGACCTACACTTGATGCAATGTTTAAATTAAGCATCATTTTCTGCTGACAGTAGTCCTTTAAAAAAATTAAGAAAATGAGTTTTGCAGAGTGTTGAGTCATAGATTCCATTGCTTATTACTTGCAGGCTTGAATTTCTAATATTTTTTTATATTTTAGTGAAATATATTATTTTTTATTGAGTTGTGAATAAATCTATTCCCACAACAATTTATTAAAATACAATATAAAAGGAATTGATTCCTAGTATTCTGCCTATACAATGTTTAATGTGTATTCGAATAAATATTGTACACATTTCTGTTTTCAAAATCATTCTTTGCACATATATTTGTGGGAAAATACATATTTAGTAATTGATTTTGTAAAAAAAAAAAACATAGAAGCTGTGTGTTCTATATTTATGTATTACAATAAACCCTAATGCTTATAACTATTGTGATTAAGTTAGGACCCTTTAAAGCACCAAAAAAATCAAGAATTATTTTATACCCACGTAGTTAAATATTGTCTTTCTTCCTATCTACAGTTTAACTGAATAAACTCCCAAAATAGAAATGATCAAATTGTATATCTTTTTATAACTATTATACATAGATACTTTGTATACTATAATCTGAAATGTGGAATTTTGTTCAGCTGTTTTATTTTATTTACTGTTTAGACCCATTACCTCAACTTTTGGTACATTCAATAAATGAAGATTCTGAGTTTGGAAAATGAATCGAATGTGGCAGCTTTATTCTGTAATCTTTACAGTTTATGCAGGTTTTAACAATTCGCATGGATGCTTTGCATTTGGATCATGTTGTATAAAATGGCATGTTTAGGTACAGCATGTGTGATGCTATAACTAATGACAGTTGTACTCTGTTCTCGCAGCAATTACCCAGAATCCAATAATTAGCCGTCCAGAAAAATCTCAGTACCAGCCAGTAGCTGTTGAGGAATCTATATCTCTGTGGTCCAGCATCTTCTATAGTCCAAAAAATGTCTGAATTGTTTGGCCTATGCAACAGCCATGGCAGTTTCACTACTGCCAACATGTTGATGCTTGAGCAAAAGAGCTCCCCTTTCTATAGGGTAAAACCAAAATTAAGAAAATTCCAGAGATTGCATCAAAGTACAAACAGGGTCATTTAAATACACGTGTTTCACAATACATGAGACCATGAACCTCTATGGAGAGATATGGGGATTCGCTGGGTATGTGAGCTTTCTTGCATAGACCATGCACTGCGCACATCAAAACAAAAAATAGAGCATGCACAATACTATAGTGAAATAAATATTGCCTGGAATTACCCGTCAAGCTTGGAAGATGCACATCTTCCCATGTGATAAGCCGCCAAACACAATAGTGTAGATTCTCTGCCCACATCAACTTAAGCGTTGCACCATGTTGTGCCCTGTGTACTTTGGCGTGATGCACCCCCTATAGCTGACATTCCTGAAAAGTATCATGTTTGGTTGATGATTAGGTTTTTTTAAATGGTCTTGGTACATTTATATATATAGCCATTAAAAATATATGAAGACAATCATCGTTTTAACCAGACATAGAGAGATGAAGAAAAGTTTAAAAAAAACATGGTAATTATTTAATTGGATTAGTACATGTGTTTTATTCAGGTTCTAAAACATGGGTTATGCGTATACATTTTCTTCTGGGGTTGGCAGATGCAGCCTTCAACCATTTTAAAACTTCCATTATCATCAGCTACATCCAGTATTCCAATCAGGCATCCATGACCCTATGTTAGTTTTCACCCAATAGAATGACATAACCTCCTCTTCCTCACCTACCAATCTATCATGTGACAGGTTGGTTTTTGAAGCAAGGAAGTCTTTTGCTTATCTTCTGCCCCTCCCACCATCTCTTGGTAGCCCATCAAAGCAATGTGGGGATGCTTATCCCGCACATTTGCGTTGGTGAGAAAAAGTTTAAAAAAAACATGGTAATTATTTAATTGGATTAGTACATGTGTTTTATTCAGGTTCTAAAACATGGGTTATGCGTATACATTTTCTTCTGGGGTTGGCAGATGCAGCCTTCAACCATTTTAAAACTTCCATTATCATCAGCTACATCCAGTATTCCAATCAGGCATCCATGACCCTATGTTAGTTTTCACCCAATAGAATGACATAACCTCCTCTTCCTCACCTACCAATCTATCATGTGACAGGTTGGTTTTTGAAAGCAAGGAAGTCTTTTGCTTATCTTCTGCCCCTCCCACCATCTCTTGGTAGCCCATCAAAGCAATGTGGGGATGCTTATCCCGCACATTTGCGTTGGTGAGCACATTTGCTCAGGAGCAAGATATCATCATCATCATCATCATCATGTGCTTTGTTTTGATTGGAAAGAGCTTTTAAAAAATGAATAGGTCAACAAAAAAGGCCAGCGAATTGTTAACGATATTCACTTTTAAAAGATTACATTTACTCAAATATTAACAAAGTTGTGTTTTTTTTTTGAGACTGGTAGTCTAGCGTCTGTTTTTTTCCCCCACACATTGGTCCATCCTCACGTTTTCTCTTTTGTATATTAGCATGTATGTGTTATTGTTTCGAAAGTACTTTTCTTAAAAAAGGCGGATGACCCCTTTTTAAGAGTGTAGAAGAATGTACCTTTTAGGAGGATTATTCGAATTATCTAATATTTCGCCTGAGCTGATCGTTTCGGCAGCACCAGCCCTATAGCTGTTCTACCTTACCTAAATCCAATGTGACCCACTTGCAAACACTGGATGTAGGTAATGCAGAACACTTATAGGACTGGTGCTGTCGCAAAGAGCCCCCGTGCGGGGCTACTGGGAAGATTTAGTTCAACAGTATGGCCCGCTGGGAGGGTGAACCAAAGGGGCTCCATAACCCACATTTTGGGTCATTTTGGATAATGGATCTACGGATAAAAGATACTCAACTTGTAGAAGGACCAGATTGTCCATGATGAGGTCTGTGAAAGTCCATTTACTAAATTATATTCTCTAGTACGAGCTGGGGAAAGAAAACAGGTTGAACATTATCAAGGTTGAGTATGTCTTATTGCTTTGTCTGCATGCTTATGTACCTCGGATATAATACGCATTCATTTTTGTGATTTTGTATGCTCATACTACAGTTTAATCTAAAGCCATTTTATCCTTTCCGTCTACCTTAAGAATTTAGTTCAAATGTTTAGTTTTGTCCTGCCTAGGTGGTATAGTTGTCATGGGAATCGTAAGATTTGAGCATAAAAGCCTATAGTGTGGTTCGCTGTTTGTATATAATGGTGAAAGTGAGGTGATACAATGAAGAAATTGATTTGGAATTAGAATATATTCACATGAATAAAAGCAGGTTCAGTGATTTGGGGGAAATCTGTTCATCTGGTAACATTATTTGCTGTTAAGTTCATCATAAGATGATGCTTGTATTTATCCCAGCCATGTTGCAAAATAAAATACTTTAGAAATAAAAAAGAAAAATAAATAATGTTGTCCCAGATGTTATCTAAATACCCCCCATGCATTTTTAGTCCCTTAAACCCCCCCCCCCCCACACACACACTTAAAAGGGACCACCTTGACACACTATTACTAGGTATAATTTTTTGTTTGATCATGCATTATTGCGGGGCTTGGTAAATTTATGTAGACTTTATATAAAACAATAAAAAAAAAGTTAGGAGGCAGTAATAGGGTTATTATTTTAGAGTGCTGGCTCCTGGGATTTGTCAAGCCCTGTATTATTAGACCCTTGTATAAGCAGTACTTTACAAGGATTGGTATTATAAAAATGAAATTACATTTTTACTCTGTTAGCAAATCAAAATAGTAGTAAAATAAATACTGGATCAAAGGTAACTTTTATATAATATTACTATGTTGTCATCTAATTCTAAAATAGCCCAAGACTAGCTAAAAATGTTCTGTATAAAGATTAAGAACCCATTTGAAACATTTTTAAAATTATTTTTTAAGGTGAATCTGTCACCTGCAAATTAGGTATGCCAATGAAACTTACCTAACAATTGACAATTTTAGAAAACATTTGGAACTTTCCTGATAAACATAATAAATTGTGCATTTTGAGTATTCTTCATCTGCTTGCTTGCATTTGGTCCAGTTGTATGAAACTTCAATGCTATAAAAGGATTGAAAACCTGCAGCCTATCCTAAAAGGTCAATTTTATTTTAAACTTTAATCTTTAAAACAGACTTCCTGCTCCGCCCCTTCGCGCACCGCGCTGTTGTGCCCGAGTGGCACAGACCAACGTGTAATGAAAATGACCCCCTTCCCTGCAATGAGGTATAGCAGCAGGGTGGGGGGACACATTGGTAGATTAAAAAAAAAAAATGTTTAAGATAAAAAAAAATGATCACTTGTATATCAGGCTGTATGTGTGTGTATGAGTGACTGACAGACTGTATGTGTGTGTGTATTAGTGACTGACAGACTGTATGTGTGTGTGTATGAGTGACTGTGTGTGTGACTTACTGTGTGTGTGTGTGTGTGACTGTGTGTGTATGTGACTGACTGACTGTATATGTGAAAGTATGTGACAGTGAGTATGTGCCGTTGTCTGGCTTCTAGATTTTTTTGCTGGCTCCTAAAAGTCAGTTAAGTTTGTCAAGCCCTGCGTTAAACAATTTGCTTTTGATTACTACAATGTCTTTTTTTTTCTGGTAACAGATCCTCTTCATAGAAGGATTATCAGACAATTATTATTATATAAATTAACTATTTAATTTATTTATAAAAAACAAATAATTTCCCAGAGATTTACAATGGACAAATTATAAAAACAAGAGGAAAGACATTAGATCAGTTTGACAAACCCCATTAAAGGACACTGGTAGCAAAAAATTAACTTATGTTTCATTGAAAGATTGCACCAAGTGTAGATGGTTTATGTAGAAATTCTTTAAAGAAAGAATATAAACAATGCATCTTATTGAGGACTTATTGCTCCAAACAGCTCTAACAGGGGGCAGACATGTTTAGACTCTTGGGTCAAATCGATCAGATCTTACTTCATTTGACCGAAGGAGAATGAAGATCTGACCCAACATGTCCGCCCCCTAGGGTTGCCACCTGGCCGGTATTTTACTGGCAGGCCGGTAAAAAATTGGCATCAGGCCAATGTTAATTCTATGGAGACAGAACCAAGGCCGGTATTTTTTTAAGAAAAGGTGGCAACCCTACCGCCCCCAGATAGAGAAGTGTGGAGCAAAGAGGATTGAATAAGGTACCGTATTTTCTGGCGCATAAGACGACTGGGCGTATAAGACGACCCCCCAACTTTTGAGAAGATTTTATTGGGTTAAAGTCATCTTATATGCCGGAAAATAGTATCTATATTTTAACGCTTGAGGTTAAAATATAGGGTTTGCCACCCTCCTTCCACAATCCCCAATCCCCAGTACTTACCTACTTTCTGCTCTGTCTCCGGCTGTAAAGCCGGTCCGTGGCTGTGAGGGAGGCGTTGTAAGCTCCCCTTCAGCCGCGCGGTCGATAAAGTTTGTTTAAAAAAAAAGTTTAAACAAACTTTATTGACCGCGCGGCTGGAGGGGAGCTCACAACGCTTCCCTCACAGCCACGTACCGGCTTAACAGCAGGAAAGGAGACAGAGCAGAAAGTATGTAAGTTAACCCTTAGCACCCGGCGTATAAGATGACCCCCCAACTTTTGAAAAGACTTTCCTGGGTTAAAAAGTCGTCTTATATGCCGGAAAATCCGGTAGTTTATTTGTATTCTTTCATTAACATATTTCAATTTAAAACACCTATACTTGATGCCATCTTTCAATTAAACAGAACTTAATATGTTGCCTACAGCTGTCCTTTAACCAAGGAGCCATTGCTCCTAGTAGCCCTACTGCTAGCTCCTAACTGTTTTTGATTGTTTTGCATAGAATTGCGATTTATCAATTCCCTGGCTCCTAAAAATAACAAGCCCAGCTCCAGAAAAGGTCAGTCCGTCTCTTAAAGACTACAAATATTTGCGAAGCCCTGATATAGTGGCACACACAAGGTGAGGAGGACTTTGCTCAAACCAGTTTAGGTAATAATTCTTATTAATAGCCTACCATCGGGTTGTAAGGCTTGCTGGCACGATTAATCAACATTTCACGAATGCCATACAGCCACAGATTTTTTTTTACATTTAAAACGTTATGGAAAACATCTCCTCCCGGGCTCCTAAAAATATAAATAAATAAAAAATAATCCATAACAAATTCAATAATTAATTAAAAAATTGAAATTGGCTCATGAATTGTTCTGTCTGGCATTCAATTCTACAAACGTATTAACCCCTACTTTCAGTGCAGCTACATCTATCTTAAACATGTTCCCGATAGCATACGCTTCCTATCGATAAGGTAGAGACGGGGATGTGTAAATGCGCACTGCGCCACTTAAGCCATTGGAAGATGAAAGAGGAATCATTTTACTCTACAAAGGCACATTACTTGTAAAGAACTGGGGAAGGCAGCATGAGCTAATTGGAGTGTTTGTTTTCATCTCTCAATGCCTGTGTGTTTTTAAAGTCTTTATTGCCTGAAGTTAATTGATGGAACTTTTTTTTTTAGAAACATAGCCCTGCTAATAATGGGGAGGGGAATGCAAAAATTTACTAACAGAACTGGCTTGAAAATATCTGTTTTGTAGAGTGAATAAAAAATATTGTGTGTTTTATAATTGTAAATATCTTTAATAGCTGCTGTTGCTGTTTCTTAATGGCAATAACTTGCTTAATAAACCAAATTACATTGGCGGTGTTGAATATGGGTTAACGAGACAGTAGTTCTGTCAATTATTTGCATTTTTCTAAAATACAGAGCATTTCAAGTAGTAAAACAATTATGGTTCTAAGTTTAGAACAAGGAGGGCTATTCACTAAATGGTGAGTTGAAGTGACTAGTTTAGCAATACATTGTGCAGGGACAAACCTGGTGAGCGTGCTTAGTGGAGAAAACTCACCAGGGTTGTCCTTGCACTTTGGGGTCTATTTACTAAATGGGGGGTTGAAGTTGAGTATAGGTGAGATGAACATTTCATCTCACCAGTTTAGCTATACATTATGGAGGGACAAACCTGGTGAGCGTGCTTAGTGGAGAAAACTCACCAGGGTTGTCCTTGCACTTTGGGGTCTGTTTACTAAATGGGGGGTTGAAGTTGAGTATAGGTGAGATGAACATTTCATCTCACCAGTTTAGCTATACATTGTGCAGGGACAAACCTGGTGAGCGTGCTTAGTGGAGAAAACTCACCAGGGTTGTCCTTGCACTTTGGGGTCTGTTTACTAAATGGGGGGTTGAAGTTGAGTATAGGTGAGATGAACATTTCATCTCACCAGTTTAGCTATACATTGTGCAGGGACAAACCTGGTGAGCGTGCTTAGTGGAGAAAACTCACCAGGGCTGTCCTTGCACTTTGGGGTCTGTTTACTAAATGGGGGGTTGAAGTTGAGTATAGGTGAGATGAACATTTCATCTCACCAGTTTAGCTAGACATTGTGCAGGGACAAACCTGGTAAACGTGCTTTGTAGAGAAAACTCACCAGGGCTGTCCTTGCACTTTGGGGTCTATTTACTAAAAGGGTTGAAGTTGAGTTTAAGTGAGATGAACATTTCATCTCACCAGTTTAGCTATACATTGTGCAGGGACAAACCTGGTGAGTGTGCTTAGTGGAGAAAACTCAACAGGGTTGTCCTTGCACTTTGGGGTCTATTTACTAAAAGGGTTGAAGTTGAGTTTAAGTGAGATGAACATTTCATCTCACCAGTTTAGCTATACATTGTGCAGGGACAAACCTGGTGAGCGTGCTTAGTGGAGAAAACTCACCAGGGCTGTCCTTGCACTTTGGGGTCTGTTTACTAAATGGGGGGTTGAAGTTGAGTATAGGTGAGATGAACATTTCATCTCACCAGTTTAGCTATACATTATGGAGGGACAAACCTGGTGAGCGTGCTTAGTGGAGAAAACTCAATAGGGTTGTCCTTGCACTTTGGGGTCTATTTACTAAAAGGGTTGAAGTTGAGTTTAAGTGAGATGAACATTTCATCTCACCAGTTTAGGTATACATTGTGCAGGGACAAACCTGGTGAGTGTGCTTAGTGGAGAAAACTCACCAGGGCTGTCCTTGCACTTTGGGGTCTGTTTACTAAATGGGGGGTTGAAGTTGAAAATAGGTGAGATGAACATTTCATCTCACCAGTTTAGCTATACATTATGGAGGGACAAACCTGGTGAGCGTGCTTAGTGGAGAAAACTCAATAGGGTTGTCCTTGCACTTTGGGGTCTATTTACTAAAAGGGTTGAAGTTGAGTTTAAGTGAGATGAACATTTCATCTCACCAGTTTAGCTATACATTGTGCAGGGACAAACCTGGAGAGTTTCCCCTGCTTGGCAAGCTCACCAGGTTTGTCCCTGCACAATGTATAGGCAAACTGATGAGATTAAATATTCAACTCAACTCACCTGCAACTCACCTTTTAGTGAATACCTTCCAATGTATAGCTAAATTGGTGAGATTCACATTCTATTCTCATCTCAATTCACCTCAACTTCATGTTTTAGTAAATAGACCCCAATGTGGGAAACCAGTTGCAGGCAGGTAACTTTTTTAGTTTTTCTAATACTAATAACTATACATTTTATATTTTTATGTTCTGAACTTAGTATTTTTGCCTGTATTGTCTGTATTGCTTTCAACAGCATGGGGTACAGATATGATAAAAAAAATAATCATTTAAAAACAATTAAAAAATAGAACTATGATTCTTCAAAGAACCCTTCTCATTCCAGAACCACATTAATATAATTGCCTAACTGTTGTGATTTTATTTTTGTAAATAAAATTGGCTGAACTTGTAGAGTTGTAAATTTTGTGTATATAAATATGGGATCATTTTGTATATTTGTCATATACCAAATCTGATGAAGACACAGACCAGTGGTCTTTCTATAAATAATGGAGATGATCCTCTCCAAATTCTAAGTTTTAGCAGAGGTGTCAACAGAGAGAGGAATATGCGAGTAACCTTATTTAACTGACTTCTTCACGTTTAAATTATTTTTCTATCATGTTTGTTTTGCAAATATCATTTTTTTTAAACAAGGCCCAAACTAAGCACCAAGATACTTCCTTCCTAAACCCATTGAGGGTACATTAGAATAATCTTAATTATTACGCTAGATAGCGGTGTTAGAAGTATTGCCATTGTGCAGTTGGTTGGTCAACTAAGAAGAAATTATTAAATGTATATAGAGAATGCACTCACAAGAAAGCATCAGGGACCTATCGGTAACAATTAACATTTAAGCTCCATCCCATTGAATAATTATAAATTATTTATTCAATTTGGAAACAATTACACTGTTGGCAAAACATGTGATATGCTATTGACGGCTAAACATTGTGGCACCGTAAAAAAGTATCAAGTATCGTTCTGTTTTTTCCCGTTTTTGACGATGTTATTAGTTTATTCCTTTAGTAATGTTCACTGGCAGTCTCCTGCTGCTTACTAGGTAGTAAACAAACTCATTGGTAAATGGAAGCGTAGTGGGGGAAAAAAATTATGGCTAATTAAGCCACAAATGGATATTGAGTTTTGATCTTTGTCTGTCACTTCCCCTTGATTTCAGGATTGAAGATTGAAGTTTCTGCTGTGAGATATATAGTTTGTCAGTCACAACTTGGGCTTCTTTAGCTGCATGTAAATATTGGTCACTGATGGAAAAGGATATTGCGTTACGTATGCGGATTTTTATTATCTACCGTGTCTGCTTGAGTACAAGACAAGGCTAATTTCAGAAAAAAATGACCTTGTCTTATAATTGGGGACATCCTTTATTTGGACCTCAGATACCTATCGTTGCTCTGCCACAACACCGATCCACCACAGAGCCGTCTCACTGGTCCAGCCACACTTCCGCGAATTGGCGCCTTAACGTGACCCTTGGATTTCCGCGCAGGCTGGCGTGCATTCCAAGGTTTGCCGAACAATGACCTGCAAGCCAGTACTGCACAATGTTCCACAATGGAACGTGAGGGGGCAGAGCTACCGATCGCTATCCTGAGCCTCTAGATGGAGTCCACAGGAGTAGCAGAGGCCATCAGCACAACAGCTCGTTGCTTTAACATAAGCGGTAAAAGATTTACAAACCAGCCTACGCCACCAGCTACAGGCCCTGTAGCTGGACGTTTAGCCTGCTGCACCCCCAAGAGTGAAGCATTAACACTGTTAAAACACTGACATTTCCTTCTGTTTTATCAGTCACGTTTTGTTTCCAAGGTCCATTGTATCCAGGCTGCTGTCAGCTCTTGACAGATCTTCATACTTTAGTCTCACCGTTTACAAGCTTGTAAACGAACCTGCCAAGTTAAAAAAAACAAAGAAGAAATTCAAAAATCAAACTTTTATTTAAAAAAAAATAAAAAAAAAAGAGAAATACTTGGCTTTGACAGGCTAGTGGAAAATGTGCCCTAATATGTTGTTCTATGTAAACAAACAAATGAGTTAGGAGCCAGTTGTAGAGATTGTAGTAGAAGCCCTGGCTCCCTGGAAAAAGAAAGACACTAAGTTTTAGAGGAGCGGGGCAATTCCAAAAATACCATCTTGCTATGCCTACAATGTTGCTCACCAAAGCATTGAGGAGTGACTCTTAGATAAATAAGCATGTTATTGAATCCACACCTACATTTTCTGATAATCCAGAAGAGACCACTTCAGCTTTCAAGATCATGTAGAGTTGTAAATATTGCTTTGTTTTCAACCATAGAGAGATGGACTATAAGCCTCCAGAAGGCATCATGTAACTCGACGACACCTCTCAATTGTGTTTTCTGTCAGTTACAGCAGGGATAGCAAGATCTCCAGCTTGTGAGGTAGAAAGTAGCAGAGATGAACAGGTTTAATCTGCTAAATTTAAACTCTCAGAAAAGGCTGGTGAGTGTTTCATCAGAATTGATGTATTTATTTATTTTATTGTTTGTTTCTTTCGTCTCACAGCACTATACATTCTGTTCTTCATTTGGTCAGTCTGGACATCATCATCCACAACCAAGTCTCTTTCCCTGTCCTGCCCATTGGAATTCTGGGTTCACTCAGTTCTGCTAACACCTGTCGGTTAATAGAGTTTAATTTGAACGTCTGCCGCTGATATAGATTAAATTATATATTATTAATACCTGCTTATTACTACTCCTTTGGTGTATTCACTTTGTTGTAAATACATATTATTTGCCTTAATGTCTACTCTTAATCTATACATATGGGAACTCTGTGGCACTCTTCACCTTTCTTCCATGTGTAAGATGCAAAACTGTCTCAGATGTTCGTATGCATTGATTGGGCTGTGTCTCTGTATCGCGTTAGGCAGTCGCCCAGGCTTTCCACCTGCATGGAGCTCTGGTGGAATTAGACTCGTATTTACTGATCATTTCAGTAATATTGCTGGACCCAGCTCACAAACAGCTTGCGACGCCTTCGCTCCGGGTTGTAAACATGACTGTTCAATGAGCCCCATTAAAACAAAGTCTTTCTGTTGCCATAAAAAGACCTGTACCATGTGACCGTGCACTGGTGTTAATAGTGGGAGCTGAGTTTAAGTGCTGGTGCTAAACCACCTGTCTGTGTATGCTAAGCAAAAACAACAGGAAAATAACAATTTGCAGATTTGTGCATTTTATAGACTCAAGTTGCAAGGGAAATAACACAACCGTACCCATTCAAGAAAAAAATCAATGGGGATTAATTCCCATCCCAAGGTAAAAGTATTTGTACTTTTTCTTTTTACAAAGTGGCAATATTCTGTTATCTTTTTAGAATTATCCATATAAAACTAAAAGCACAGACATCTTGCTTTTATGGCAGACACCACATGATGTGGAGACATCTGTCTTATTTAATGATATATTTCTATTACAACTAGTTTCGTCCTTTTGTTATTGAGCATTTGGACAACATGTTGATTCAGTTTTGAAGATATATTAATCTAGAAATCTTGACAATCCAGTGGAGAATTATATATAATAATTATATATAATAATAACTTTAAAAAAAAAAAAAAACTTTTCTATAGTTTAAAGAATCATAACAATCATAAAGTATGGATTTAAACCATACCATACATATCTTGGTTTGATACAATATGGTACATGGTGTTGATATCCAACAGGCGAGCTGTGGGTCGGGCGTGACCCTTATGGGTTTTTGTCCAGCCCCTAACCCGGCAGAAAAGCCTATAGGTTCTAGGGTATTACGTAATTAAATTAATAATTTATATTAATAACCCGCCACCCCACCCTTCCTCAACCTAACTGTCTTGATATATGGTATACCGTATTTTCTATACCTAAATGGTTCACGGAATGTATAAAATAATAAATAACTATAACATTCTGTTTTACTCTCATTACGACAAAAAATGGAGACTTTTGCTGCTGGTAAAATTATTCTTTTGGTGTGAGTGGCCTGTGCCTCTTCTCTGTGGCCTCCAGGGCGTCACACAGGCCTGATTTATCTATGTATCCCACTTATCATAGGTATCTCAAACTAATTTCAACGGATTAATTCACCTGTGTTTAGTCAGCGGATATCCTGAATTCTTGCTCTATATCTCGCCCTTGAGACCTGGACTATATATTTTGTCTCTGATGGCACTTTTTTTTTTTTTGGAAGAAGTGCTCTTTCCTTTTTACCATGTGCTTCTGCAAGGCCAGTTAGTTCCCAGCTGCTGTACGGTTTCCAAGACCTGTCTATATAATCAGCTTCTTGTGCGTTATTCAGGTAAAAATATCCCTCGCACACTGTAGGCCCAACACACGTCAGACATTTTATTTATTTATGTTGTGTCTGTGTGTACGATTTCTGTCTCCCCTTATGGCAGGGGCATACAAGTTGTTGTTTGTTTGTTTTTAGTGTGTGTCACATGATCAGAATTAAAGTGGGCTTCATGCTCAGAAATTCGAACTGCGTTTATTTAGTATTTATAGTAATAACGATTAGCATCTGTTTATTTAACAGGGACACAAATCCAGTCCAAACATTGTTTAAATTAACTTTATTGAGGCAAAACACTACACGTAGGACGTAATGATGACATGTCTGTAGTCAGATGGGCCGCACGTTGGAGTTCCCTACCCTATGGTTCTAGGTCTGGCCTGGATGATAGGTATAGCAGACAGACCTGTGATGTCATAAAACTCGGTGGTGCCGAGTTTTAATAAAGCTCTGAAATATTAAGCAGATGTTTTTCCCGTTTCAAATAACAGCTCATATAACTTCCCCAGAACTTGCATATGGTTGAAAATTTCCATGAGTCTGGCAGTGAAAAAAATGTTTGGATTGAAAAATAATTTTTTTGTTAAATTACGTTTTAATACAGGTATGTGTAATAGAATGTAAGCTATTGACTCTGTTTATACTCTTTTCCCTTGGTCGCAAAAAGATTGTGTGTCTGTGATTTGTAAGATATAGTTAGCCACAGATACACAAACTAGCATAGTGTAAGATATAGTTAGCCACAGATATACAAACTAGCATAGTGTAACTAGCATAGTGTAGCACAGATACACAAACTAGCATAGTTTGTGTATCTGTGCTACACTATGGTAGCTACACTATGCTAGTTTGAGTCTGGGATTTGTAAGATATAGTTAGCCACAGATACACAAACTAGCATAGTGTAGCTACCATAGTGTAGCACAGATACACAAACTATGCTAGTTTGTGTATCTGTGCTACACTATGCTAGGTACACTATGCTAGTTTGTGTATCTGTGGCTAACTATATCTTACACTATGCTAGTTTGTGTATCTGTGGCTAACTATATCTTACAAATCCCAGACACACAATCTTTTTCCATGTTGGTTCTGTGCAGAACACCTCTGCGATCTTCCTCATGTCAAATTGATCCTGGTTTCCCCATATCACCAGAGCTCTTCATTTAACTCGATCGATCCCCCCCTAATACAAACTGTAAATATTTAGGCAGTATAAATATTTCCTGATCTTGTTTTTTTCAAGCTCAGATAATGAAGCCCCAGGAAGGTAGAAAAAATAAATAAATAAATTCTGAAGTGGGTTGAGACAGGAATTTCAAACTGTAGGCCAAAGTAGCCGAGTTGGGACAATTCTCCAGTGCAGCGGAAAGGGAGAATTCGTCCAACTCGGCTACTTTGGTCTTAAGTTAGAAATTCCCTGTAGTTCTCTCTCGATTGAGTAGATCCTTTAGTACAAGGTTGGTACCTTTTATTCCAAAAAAATAAATAAATTACTGGGCATACTACTAACTCCATAGACTTAAAGGAAAATTAAATGTTGTTTAACCCTTGCTTCCTTAAAGGAAGCAAGAGTTAAACAATACATGTGCATGTAAAATGTAGTAACCCCGACGTGTATCTTAATAGATACACGCGGTTTACTTTCGGCAGCGTCTAACAGCTGAATGCGAGGCTCCTTTTTGCATGGGATCAGCAAAAACAATCGGCTGATCTCATACAAAAACCGAGGGTCTCTCTCTGCGCTAGCCGGTCGCCGACTAGACGGCTGCCTGCTTCCTATGGAAGCATGGCAGCTGTCGGTCAGAGGATAAACTGGCGTGTACTATCAAAAGTACACGCCACTTCATCCTCATACTAGGGACAACTAACTTTTCACGTGGGCTTCTATATTAGAAGCACAAGTGAAAAAAAAAGTATAGTGTCCCTTTAATGTTGACACTTAGCTGGGTGCTGACCCTATTTTAGTAACTAGATGTATTCCTCCACTGGAGTTCAGACTGGTTCCTGAGATATGCAGCTAATTCTCAATGCAGCAACCATTTGGTGGTGTAGCTTCTAAACAGTGAGCGAATACTATAGGGAGCAAGTATTGGCTTCATCAGCTGCACACATGGGATGTATTTACACACATACAGCATATACGTTCAGATATGTGACGCGTTCCGTGCTCTGTACTAAGCACTACGTATAGTGTAGGTCCTATCTCCGAAAATGTTAATGTATCATTGAGTAATAATGAGTCATTGAAGCACAAAGAGGGGTGTCTCACTGTTGTTGTTATAGTCCCATGATCAAAGCTGGAACGTGTTGTCCACCATACCCTCGCTTAGTTCTCTGAATCATACTCTCTGGCGTGCTATTGTTCCTATTTATAAGTCAGCCCCCAAAGATTATGTTCCCCTGGCACTCTGATCCTACGTAGGCAGCCTGTCACTAGGGAACCTCATCGCACTGCAACCCATTTTTTTCCCCTTGGTTACAAAGTCTTGAATAATCTTGTATTTTATAAAACAATTCCCTACGGGAGTCCTTTTCTCCTATATGCGATTGTGTGTGTGCGTGCGCATAAAGACACTGCATGGGAGCTGGAAAAAATGACACAAGGTAAGGCCTTCACCCATCCTGGACGTCACCACCTGTAACACAGATGAGACAGGGTGAGACTATGAGGTGCAGGAAGTGGTACAGAATGAAACCAGTTCGGCCTTCATGTCACTTTTCACAGGATGCCCCTCGGGATGTGTCTAGTTTCCTTGCTGATTCGAGATTGTAAGGCAGAGACTGTCATCGTGGCTGTGAATGATGCCTTTTAATTGCTCTACAGTAAGTTACGTCTGTGATCACAGATAGCGCTAGGAAAACTTGCAGGTTCTATATAACTTGTACACAAAGTAGAGAAAACATAGTGGATTATTTATAAGAGTCTTTTCTGGTGCAGAGTTCTAAACAGCATGGCTGCCGCCCCCCCCCCCCCCCCCCCCGTTAGTGCTCCACTTTTTGGGGTCTTTTCTTAAAGCGTGATCTGTGAAGAACTCTAGGGGAAAGAGGGCAAAAATGTCATCCCTCGTTCAGATATTATTTTCCGAATTTGGTTGAGTTTGTGGGCATTTCAGTGATGTTCGAATGGCCTGATTTCAGGATCACCGAAATGATCTGAATTCAGGTCGAGATTTGGTGGTCTGATTAGCTACCTGACTCAAATCCTTCGAATTGACTTTCACAATTAACCCTCATATAATGTATCAATTCTGTCCATCTTGCCTGCCCATTTTTTAGGCTGCTTTAAAATCATCATACCTTGTTTGGTCCATATACTTAGCCATATGTTTCCGCAGTAACAACAAAGGCCCACTAAAAACAAACGCTCAGATATCGTGTTTATGCTTCAGTTCTGGTGAGTATAAGATGTCACCACGCACACCTATCTGCCCCTGATATTTCCCTTGTTTTTAAAACTGGTCAAAACTGGTATTCAGCCTTCCGTTTTAAGATTATAATTATATACACAGCAAAGACGATCACAGCTTAAGAAGCTTAATGGTTTCTATCTATAGCCTACACTCTGGGGACAAGACATTAGGGACTTGTTGAATAGACAACATGCACATTCTGGATGCTGGAAAAGGTACCCTAAAACTTGATATATATATATATGGATTTTAGGAGTTAGGGAAATGGAAGCCAGTAGGATGGATTTTAGGAGCCTTGATTCTCGAGGTTTGTCAAGCCCCGAGG
The DNA here is from genome assembly GCA_036172795.1 of Pelodytes ibericus. Classification (NCBI taxonomy): domain Eukaryota; kingdom Metazoa; phylum Chordata; class Amphibia; order Anura; family Pelodytidae; genus Pelodytes; species Pelodytes ibericus. The sequence continues at coordinate 182,512,994 of CM069862.1, forward strand.
TACCCCCACATTTTGGGGTTTGTAATGCTATGTTTGGATATCAATAACTTAAATGGAAAGATTCTGATTATTCTGTTTCACCAATAAACACATAGATCTTGGAGTATAAAAGAATAGGTTATATATATATAAATAAAAAATCCTCTCTCATGCTCTACTTCTGAATGCATAGTAAAGCATGTTTGGGCACTCAAGTTATATCTACAAAGTGTAGTTTTAATCCTTATTACCGGCAGAAGATGGTGGAAGTTGTACAGAGGATGTGGGAAGTGGCACAGAGGACATTCGAAGTGGCACAGAGGACATGGGAAGTGACACAGAGGATGTGGAAAGTGGCACAGAGGACATGGGAAGTGGCACTGAGGATATGGGAAGTGGCACAGAGGATGTGGGAAGTGGCACAGAAGATGTGGGAAGTGGCACAGAGGACATTGGAGGTGGCTTTGAGGATGTGGGAAGTGGCACAGAGGACATGGGAAGTGACACAGAGGATGTGGAAAGTGGCACAGAGGACATGGGAAGTGGCACTGAGGATATGGGAAGTGGCACAGAGGATGTGGGAAGTGGCACAGAGGACATGGGAAGTGGCACTGAGGATATGGGAAGTGGCACAGAGGATGTGGGAAGTGACAGAATGTGGGAAGTGGCACAGAGGACGTGGGAAGTGGCACAGAGGACGTGGGAAGTGACAGAATGTGGGAAGTGGCACAGAGGACGTGGGAAATGGCACAGAGGATGTGGGAAGTGGCATAGAGGACGTGGGAAGTGGCACAGAATTTCAGTGGCACAGAGGACGTGGGAAATGGCACAGAGGATGTGGGAAGTGGCACAGAGGACGTGGGAAGTGGCACAGAATTTCAGTGGCACAGAGGACGTGGGAAATGGCACAGAGGACGTGGGAAGTGGCACAGAGGACGTGGGAAATGGCACAGAGGATGTGGGAAGTGGCATAGAGGACGTGGAAAGTGGCACAGAATTTCAGTGGCATGGCCGTGTCAATTCCCCTATTAGAATACATTTCTTCTTAGAACAGGATCTGCTAAAATGTTTTTTCCAACATGTGTGTCCGGTAGCTTTCCTTATAATTATGCTCCAGGACCAGGTTGTTGGAAATGAAATATTTTTTTTCCCTCTCAATTGCCTTTCTGCCTATCAAAGTTACTATCTCTTTATTACATGTATTAGATTTTAATAAAGGTGGGAACCATCTGTTTTGAGTTAAATTGCAGCTTTTCTTATCTATTTTTTTTCTGTCTCCCCGAACTCGAACGCAGTGTACTCCATTGTATATCATTCAAACTAAACTGTTTTTGCTGTTAGTTTGTCTGTTCACAACATTTCACTGTTTATGAAAAATAGACAATATTGGTGCTATGTATTCAGAATAAGACTAAATGACACATTTTATGGCATGTTTACACTTTATCTGCCTTGGATTTAACCTGTCTGCCCTAAAACATATATGTTTCTTAGACTAGATATATATCAAAATATTGATGGCCTTTTGGAGTCAAGAAGGAATTTTTCCCCCAAGGAGGTAAAATTTTAAATAGATTCCTTAGGGGTTTTTGCCTTCTTTTGGATCAAAAGCAGGAATGATAGGTAGAAGGGTTGAACTTGATGGCCTTAAAGGACAACTGTAGCAAAATCTGAAATTGTGTTTAATTAAGTGTAGGCATTTTACACAGAAATGCTTTAATGAAAGAATACAAATAAAGTACCTTATCTTTACCCCATATAGCTCCTCCAGGAGGCAGACATTTTGTTTAGTCTTTGGTCACATGGGTCAGATCTTTCTTCATCTGAACCAAGATGAGGGAAGATCTGACCCAAGATTCTAAACAAGATGTCTGCCCCCTGAGAGAACTATATGGAGTAAAGAAGACTGAATAAGGAACTTCATTTTTATTCTTTCATTAAAGATTTCCTTTATAAATCATTTGCACTTGATATAATCTTTCAGTTAAACATAAGTTAATTTTTTGCAACATTTGTCCTTTGTCTTTTTTTTTTTTAACGTAAATTACTATGTTACTTTATATGTACACTACCATTGGAAAAAAAAAAAAAAGTTTTTGTATATAACCTTATAGCTGTTTCCAGCTACCGTAGTCTATTTATAACATTAACAAAGTCATCTATACTGTACTTCTGATCCATTTGATGTTATTTTTTATGTCCCAAGACATGCTTGAGAACTCTCAATGGCTCCTACCTGATAAAATACTGTATAAAACAATAAATATATTTTAACGGACAAAATGAAAATTAAAATTTTGAATGGAAGTATGTATGTGTGTGTATCTATCTATCTATCTATCTATCTATCTATCTATCTATCTATCTATATTGATTTATATATATGTGTGTGTATATATATATATATATATATATATATATGTGTGTATATATATAGATATATATATAGATATATATATATAAATAATAAATATACTGCAAGCTTTTGTGTGGATTAAAGAACCAATAAAAACTGCCCTTCTTTAGAAGTCTATTTCTTACTTGTCCGACGTAGTGACTGTATTTCCCATTCATTTTGTGCTCATTTGATGTATGTTTATCATGGAAAAGAAGGACATTTGTAAGTGACCCCAAACTTTTGAAAGGTAGTATGTGTCCTGATAGCTGGGGTTCCGCGAAGTCTCTAAACTTCCCCCCTCTGGCCATTAATTTCTTCTGTCTCGGTACAGCTGCTCCTATACACACTATGACACCATTTGTCTGATATCTCTGGTTGATTATATACTGCGTCCTGCTGCTGCCCAACAGCAACAGACTTGATTCCTGTTTTTGTATTATTAAAGCAATTAGTCCGTGTGCATGGAAGAGTTTGCTTGTTCACTCTGGCCAATTAGAGATGCTGTCCATTATATTTCTAATGCAGAAATTCACATCCGCTAGAGCACACCAACACAAACCTTAACCCTTTCTAAGTGTCAATTAGGTTTGCAAGTAGCTTTTGCAGACCTGTAAACTGGAATTTTTTTTTTACCTTTTTGCTGCAGAAGTGTAAAATGAGACAGAGGTATCAGTTATATACCATCTGTAAGTCATTAAATCGGGGTAAATAATATATTTTAATTATCCTATGCGTCAGAATTCTTTGTTCGAATGATAAAAAACGAACTAATCAACAACAAGTATGCTTTAACCCCTTCCCGACGTTAGGACGTACTATGCCGTCCTGACTTTAAGTGCCTTAAAGTCGTTAGGACGGCATAGTACGTCCTGTACTAAACAGCTCATCACGGCTCCCTGCGATGAGATTTTTTCGGATCCCGCTGCAAGCACTTATAGCGGGATCCCACCTGTCAGATGAGGCCACTTTAAGTGGTCTCAGTCTGACAGGGAAAATGTAGCCGGTGCTCAAAGCAAGCACCGGCTACATTTTGCTAAATCACGCTGTGCCCGAACTTCCGGGTTTGGGCACGCCTCCGTGACGTCACACGTGATGTCCGGAGGTCTCGCGATTTTTGGGCAGGGACCCACAGGGTCTATTAAGACCCTGATCGGGTCTCTGCCAGAGTGTTCCTGGCTACCGATCACCTTGTGATCGGTGGCCAGGAACAAATCGTGGCGTTTTGTTGCTTGCGTCGTTTGGGACTCAAGCACCATGCGTCACGAAGGGGTTAAGGTTCATTATTTTGCTGCTGGCATTCATATTCAAGCGTGGGATTATACAATAGGACATCAGTGAGCAATGAGTAATTTACATATCAGGCCACAGGGTGATGTCATAAACAGGAGACACCACATACAAAATTTAAAACCCAATTTAGTCCTAATGTATGCATGTGCTTTCCATTCTGCTAGCACAGAATATATCTAGATATACAGGATAAATAATGTTTAGCAGCAGATTTACATTTAATGTTACACTTAGGGTTTATAGCTCTGGAAATATGTTTACTCTTTGTTTTTTGCTACTAAAGTTAATACATATAAAAAAAATAATAATATAACAATGTGTATATTATTAGAAGGATAGTTGAGGGCAGGATCTGATGCCCTGTTAATATTGTGTAGAAAAGGTGGGGTTTAGGTCAAATATTTTGCATATTGTCTTGTTTTTTTATTATCTTTTTTTTTTTTTTCTCTCTTGATTGATTAACTTTGCTTTTGTGATCATTCTCTGATGTGAAGTTAGCAAGGGAGGCAGATATGTGAGGTCATAGCCAAAGTACCAAAATAATTAAGAAAAAAAAAAGCACAATAAATTATGTATGCATATATAGGAAAATATTACGCATACAAATGACACCTTAAAACATACAAGGAAGATTAAAAAAAAAAGTGCATGCAATAAGCAAAAAACCCAGTAGACGTAGGTTAAAATCTTCAATGTTGCAGTCAGCATTTCAATGCTTTATGTACAACTCAGGTACTTATATATCAGGTAATTACATTACATTACCTTTTATTTATGTAGCGCCAACAATTTACGGAACGCTAGGTACAGAGCATAGAAGGGAACTACATACTAAGTTAGACAAACTAGAAACAGACTGGTACATGAGGTAGAGAACCCTGTTCGCAAGCTTACAATTATACCAGCACCAAAGGTACTGAGGAAGCCTCCAAGATTCTAACATTTCACACAAAAAATGATTACCACTCATGATTTAGTAGGTCAACTAAAGATTGAGTTGAGTGTGGTTGTCCTATAGTGTTTGGTTACAGTGTTTGCCTCCTGTTTATCGCTACATGCAGCCATAGAGTGGCCTATATGATATCTTTAATGCTTTATTTCAGTCAGAATTTAATACCCTTCTTCAACTTTTTATTTTTCAGTGGAAGATTCCGAAGACTTTGGCCTGAACTGGGAGTCCGCCCTGAGCCAGACAGGTATTCTACTTGCTCTGCCCCTCTCAAGTTACTAGCATCCCAAGATAGTCCTCGAGTAATATCCCATGCAGTTGTAACTATGTTTCCACAATTTTTGTAGGAGAACTGATTTTAAAAGGACCACCGTAATGACATTAAAAAGTTATGTTTAATTGAAAAATCGCATCAAGTCCAGACATTTTACAAAGTGCGTTAATGAAAGATTACAAATAAAGTATCTCTGATATCGCTGAGTCCTCTTTCCTCTGTACAGCTCTAACAGGGGGCGGACATGTTGTTTAGAATCTTGGGTCAGATATTTTTCATCTGACTCAAGATGTCGGCTATACAAGAAAAGTGGACTCAATAAGTCACTTCTTTCATTAAATAATTTCTATTTAAAATGCCTATACTCGGTGCAAACTTTCAAATGATCTTTACTGACAGTTGTCCTGTAAAAAAAAAAATGAAATGATATCTGCTAAACCTTTTAATGCAAACTATATCTGTGATGTCGGGATGAAGGTTTTTCCCAAACCAGTTCCACATGCTAGACTAGTGTAGTGTAAATCAAAAACATTGAAATACTTTACATGCTAAATCTGGCCATGGGCTTTTTTGTCTTTTTTTGTCTTTTTTTTTGTCCTAGTGGGTAGCTAAATGGATAATGATAATTTTGCACATCTTGTAAAACAGGATCATTCCTCTAGTCTATGTCAGCAACTGTTCTGTTTATCCGTCTAATGGTGGTTGGATAATTACCATACTTTGCAAACAGAAGAGAGCAAAACAATCTACCTGCAGCTTTGAGGGCCGATTTAACAGCCTCACAACCATAACTCATACAGATATTGTAGCAGGAAAATGTTGATAAGCTTAGTTTGTTTGTGTTGATGTATCTGATCATTTGGAACAAACAACCACTGTGCGTAATGTAGTCTTCTATTTGTTATATTTTTTTTCACTACCTTTACAACAGGGCTTAACTCTTCACAAAAATTTCGACTTTGGTGCCGATTTTGACTTAGTCTCAAAAATAGCTTTGATCATTTCACCTCCCATTACTTTCAAAGTAGAAGATACGAACCTGGGTTTTTTTCCAAAGTCAAACTCGGGTGCCGGAGTCTCGAAATGAAAGTCGACTTTCAAAGTCGAATTTTAGTGAATAGACCCATAGGACTCATGCAGACCAAGTTGTTCTATAATAAAGAATAAAAAAACATGGCTTCCTGGTTCCCCCTGCTAAGGGGTCAGCACTATCAGGGAAGGGACATGTTGTTTACAATCTTGGGTCAGAACCTTCCTTCATCCGACCAAAGATGTCCGCCCCCTAATAAAAATGTGCAAACAAAAATGCTACTTGCTACATTCTTTTGATAAAGCATTAAAGTTAATTTTCAGAGCCTCTGTAAAATAATGTCAAATAATCTCATGAACACATTGGCATTGCCTCGTAAGTGGGCGACTACCGTGGCTTTTATTTATGTTACAATGGAGTCAACTATGGAGGTCATGTACTAAACAAGTGCAGTGGGGGAAAAAGTAGGTAAAACATGAGTAAGGAGCAATTTACGACTATTTCTAACATTTTGCGCTTTTTCCCCCCAATTTGCGCCACTTCCATTTATTTTTATTTAGCGTGCATTTTTTCGGTTGTTCTAATAAATTGCGATTATATTTGCGCACGCTAAAGAACTTTGCGAATATTTTGTGAAAAATAATTCTTATCTGCGTGTGAAAATTACACCAGCTTTTAGCAAGCGCCATCAAAAGAGGTAGAAAGAATATTTGTAAAATTGCCTGTTTTTATTCGCAAATTGCTCTTGTGTACTATTTGAGTGTTAAATGTTTAGTACATTGCAATAGGAGCAAAGTGCAAAAATAGTTTTCCACATAAAATATATTTGCATTTTTTTAGTACATGCCTCTCTATGTTGGGTGCATCCAGTGGTGGCGCAACCATATAAATGAATTAAGCAGCCTCTTAGGGGCCCCATTGGCTTAGAAGGCCATCCAAGCTTGTAACTAAGAAAGTGGTGCAAATGAATACAATGGAGGCCCCCATCTATATCTAACTTATTATCACACTACCATATAACGGCTCTTTTTAAAATACTTGAGTTGGGAAAAAATTCTCCCATTCAGCTGCCATTTCCAACTCGGCTAATTTGACCTAAAGTTTGAAATTCCCATCTCAATTCCCTGCAATTCTCTCTTTATTGAATAGACCCTTATATATTGTCTTTGGCAGCCTGATGTGATAGCAGGCAGGGACCAAATAACCAGTTTGAGCCCAAAACAAAATAAGTGGCTGTGTGGTATTTGTATGGTAGGCAGTAGTGTATCTTCCACAAGGCAAACAAGGCACTCGCCTAGGGCGGCACTTTGCCAGGGGGCGGCACTTTGCCAGAGGGCTTTAAAGCACACTTCTGGTGCGTCAAAATTTTCGGTCCGTCCCCCACCGTTCTTCCAATTAATCAGGGTGATGGGGGCATGTAATGGGAGTGATGGGGCATTTAGTGTGTATGCACTGTGGATGATGGGGGCATGTAATGGGAGTGATGGGGCATGTAATGGGAGTGATGGGGCATTTAGTGTGTATGCACTGTGGATGATTGGGCATGTAATGGGGTGATGGGACATGTCGTGGGTGTGCAACGTTGGGTGCCCAAATTTTGTCTGCCTAGGGCAGCACAAATCCAAGATACACCACTGATGATATGACGTTTTGTTATTAATATGTACATTTTTTGTTAACATGATTATTTGGTTTGTACTTCTTGTTATACTTTACCAGTGAAGTCTTTGCTACTCAGTGCCTGTCTGAGAGGCAATCCCCTCTGAGCAGGAGCTAACTGAGCATGTAAACTGAGCTCTTACTCTGTCTTGCGTGACCCCTGTTTCGAAGAACAGAGACGAGCATCTTCCCTCTATGCAGCTCAAATCCTGAATTCTATTAAGTACAAGAAAAGTAAAGAAAGCTAAACCAGATTTATTTTTAGCAGAGGAAGTTCCCCGTGTGCTTGCACAGCTGTGGATACCTTTTGTGAATAACCCTTATGTCCCACGTTAGTTATTGTTCTGTCCAATGGCATCTTTGGACAAGTTTAAAGTGAAATTTGAAGAATCTATATAGTATTTGGTACTGAAATCATTAAAAAAAAAAACTCCAAATAAATCTAGAAAGTTTACAACACAAGTAAAATCTCTATAACATGTGTAAGTTGCTTTATTGTAGTGATAAACAACATTTATTTTTTTAAACTTTTGCTTCTTTAACAGAGGCAAAAGTTAAAAAAACATAGTGCCACTTCTCCTTTGTAAACCTGATAAGACTGTGCACATCTGACTGAGACAGTGGCTTCTGCCTGATTTGAATCATTTTTGGGGACTTTGGTTCTTCCTTAAATTAAAAGTTTATTTAACTCTGCCTGTTTCTCTGAGCTGGAGCTCAAGCTCCAAGGAAGAGCTGAGTCCATATGTACCCAGCATGCAATGCAACTGGTCCCTGAGGATAACATTACTGTACCCAGCTCAGGGAAACTGAACTTTTAGTTTAGTATACCTCCTAGTCCATACAGGTACATAGCTAGTTCTCTGTGAAATTATGAGTACATTCAACCGTAATTCTGTCATGTTTTAAAATACAATACTTCCAGTAAAATAGCTCTGGGCCTATATAATGCAATACAATTTAGCTTTAAGATTTAATTTGACCACAAAGAATTCTTAAGATGTTTACGTTAAAAAAAAAATAAAAAAAAAAATCTATATATATTTTAATTCGGTGTTGATGGGGATTTCTTAACCAAAATTTTAATGAAAAATTAATCCTACTTTCCCTTCTTTAGAGACAATATCTTTGCCCGTGAAGAGTTTCTCTACTCCACTTAGTTATTAAGAGGATAATGGTGAGTCATTGGGGGGATGCCAGGGTCTGTCTGCGCACACTTGTTTCAAGCAAGGGGATGATAAATAACGAGGTGCTATAATTGTTAATTATTCAATTTTCATCATTATTTGCACTAGCATGCAATGATATTGAGTTGCTGTGAGTGCATATGTCGGATACATTTTTCTAGTGCTCTAACATGCTGGTTACCTTCTGGTACACTATTGCTGACTTGAGGGTAGCTTTTTTTTTTTTTTTTAGCAGTGCATTTTTTTCCAGCTTTCTTGACATTAATATATATTTTGGAATTTTATCAATAGCATACAAACGCTAGCTATGTTGAAATGATGATATTAGCGTAATTTAGCAAGCCACACAGATGAGGTTCCTTTGGAAGTCCTACACATCTCAATCCCCTGTGTTTACTTAACTAATAAAAATGATTATCTGCCCTTATTTTTCTGTTCATGTTCTGTTGTGACCCAACTGTGTGGAAATCGAAAGCTAAATATTTTTTTTTGTTTGAGGGGGAGAAGACTGTGTTGGAAATTAATATTGCTTGCAAAGTGTGACATACGTATTCTGACAGTTTATACGTTCATTTGCAAACTTAGGATATGGCTTACTGATACAAGGCCAGCCAGATAAACAAGATGGCTGCTCCCTGTTAGCATAACTCATTGGACAGATTTATTAAAAATGTTTTCCATGTAAATGCAGGTCTGCAAAATATGTCAATGGGGTTATCTATAAATAGGGAAAAGTGTGGTGAACTGACAACTTAATTGCAAAAAAAGTAAATAAAAGGGCAAAATAGCTGTTCAGGAAATATATATGAGAATCTTTCTAAATCTGTTACTTTGCCTTGATAATATTAAAAGTCAGCAGATAATTCCAACGTATTTATAATGTTTCATTTAGAAAATACTGCTGGTTGTGTAGAGTAAAAACCAAGCAGTAGGAGATTTGCTTACTTGCATCTTTGATGGGGGCTTGGTCTATCAGTCTCGTTTTAGGGACTTTGGTAACGCACATTCACGGTAATACTGACGCTCGACCTCCCAAACTACACGTCCAGTGTCACGTGATCACATCCCGTACTTTGGTTCCGACCTACCCACCCCCGCTCTTAGCCCTCCTTATTGGATGCCACTGAAATTCAATCCAACAGGAGAACTATAAAATTGTTTTAAACTAAAAAATAAGTTCATTTTACAGTTACTAGAAACGTATAAAATGCAGTAAGTCAGCATGGTTAAAGGAACTGGACGCTGGATAAACTGTTGTGCGCTTCTATTCTGCCAGGTGTGTGTGGAATTTGCAACATGTGGCGAAATCCAACTTTTTTGTGGCGGATAACAAATTATTTTGCATAACGGATTTTGGATAAGGATTACTCAACCTATAGAAAGATCATTTAAACAGTGAGCAGATTAGTGCTAATGAATTCATTGTTTTATAATTTTAGCATTAATTCCTCTGTAAAACATATATGTTTCCATCCAGGGTACATTGAGTAAACAATTACCTTTTTTTGTCCTTAGTTGGTAAAACTCATTACTGTTACTATTACTATTTTTTGGTCTCGGGCCTTTGAGCTGTGTTTCTACACATATAAATTGTGCCATACATTCTAAGGATGCATATATGATACCCAGTGGGTGTCTGATCTGTGGGAGCCTTTCAACACTGGCATTTGTAGAGGTGACTGCTTCAAGTCCCTTTCTTTTTTTTCCTGGAATCCCAGTGGTGGTTTAGAGACAATGGTTTGTAGGCCGTTGCTGCTAACATGAAGATCTGAGAGGTGATGTTCAAAGATCAAGTAACAGCCAAGTAGGCCATGGATGCATCTGCCAGAAATAGATATGTTATATGAAGCGATAGAATAGTGGAAGTGTATCAATACCAAAGCTATTAGTTATGGTGCTTCGAAAAAAAATTATATTTGGCACATTGAAAACATTTTTGAGAGGAAAAAAAATTCTGTAATAGGATAATTCACTAGCAGGAAGTTGAATACACAAGTAGGAAATTGGGCATAGGTAATAACAAACGGTGAAAATCTCACTTATGCCCTTTCATTTACACTGAAGAGTCCAAGCAAAATAAAAATAAAAAAAAGTTTTAAAAAAACATATTAACTGTGGTTTGTAGAAAATATTTAATCTGCAGACAACATATATGAATTCCTTTAGACAATGGGCCAGTTTAACAACCAGAAATTGACCCATGAACTCTGTATATTAGGCTAAAATTATAGAAGGACAGGTTATTTTCTCGCCATACCCTTTTAGTGTCTCTTATTTTATTATTTAGCATAGACCTGGGGGTCCTTTATGTAGATTATAGGCAATTAAGGTTGACCACCTTTTCCTCAGAAAAATACCGGCCTACACTTAACATTGACCTGATTTTTTAACGGCCGGGTGGGAATCCTATAGGAATTCAATAATAGGCCTTAACCACAATTTGGGGAAAAAAAATGAGATTACCTCTCAATCTCAGATTGACACATATTTAAACATAGCCAACACAAAAATGTTTATAGTACCAGACCACTATGTGAACAGCTTGATTCTCAGCTTCAGTTTACCTTGATATAGTCTCTTACCTTTCAGGTTAAACTGAATTTCAGCTTAAAAAAAAAATACTATTAAACTATAGGCAACTTGTTTTTTTAATATAACATGTAACTGTAATAAATGTACAGATGTTTTCTGAAAAAGAGTTCCTATATTGGGTGGTGAAATTAAGTAAGTTTGTAAACAAGTCAGAAAGAAGTACGACAAACCAAATATTTCAAAAATGTGTAGATTTATTAAGTAATCATTAATGTGTTGCAAAATAGAAAAGAAAAAAATGAGATCGTTGTTCACGTAATATATTTTTTTGCAACAACTAGTAGCAAGCAGCTAATGTAATTTTCAAGGTATAGGGGGTTACACATCGATTCGAAAATGAGTTATCACACCGATTAAAACCGTCGCTAATTATACATAGTCTTTGTTCGCAATTTTTTTTTTTTTCCCATTGTGAAACAGTTGATTATTTTTTTTTTCTTTTCTCCATGCTGTGCCCCTTCCAACCCTGAAGGGATTGAAATTTTATCTGTGAAATTCTTCTTTCCGGCAGTGGACAGAAATAATGTTCGTAGAAGCAGATCATTCTCTCATGGAGAACGAGTTTACCTGCTTTGAAACTAATTATGCCTGGGAAGCCTTTTTAATTAGATAATGGCAATAATGAAGCAGCGATTAGATTTCCCCCACGAAGTGGTGGAAAATTTGAGTCTATCCAATGTCCCGGAAAAATGGAAAACCTCGGAGCATTTTAATAAGAAACCTGTCTAGTGTTACTATTGAACATGGAAGACGTGTCCATTACTTGACAGGTTTGAATCATCCTCGGAATGTGGGATTATGTAGACGAAGACAAGATTGACCATACTCATGGTATTGAGCCCTGTTGGACTTTGCTCTCAAGCGGATGCCATTGCATATCTTTTATCATTGCTGTCATAGAAGGAAGAGGATGTTCTCACCCTGTTACAGATTGAATATCCCTTATCCAAAACGATACATTATCCCCCCAAAAAAACCTTTGGATTTTGCCATAAGTTGCAAATTCCACACACCCCTGTCAGTATGCAAGCGCTCAACAGTTTATTCAGTGTCCAGCCCCCTTAAGCTGTGATATAGCCTTTCCATGCATGCTCAGATTCCCCCGCGCCCACAAAGGGTAATACAATGGCATGTGTGCAGGCCTGACACACCAACGGCAGGTTCCCAACAATGCCTCACATCACAGCTACATCACAGTAAAAGTGATGTATTTGCTCTATACAGTATTTGCATTGATATTACTGTATTTCATGAGTGCTGAGAGGCTTTAATATATCTCATTGGTGAAAATGATTCATTATCCTAAATGATCTATAATCCAAAATGATCTATTATCCAAAATGATCCGTTATCCAAAATACTTCTGGACACAAGTATTTTGGATAAGGTATATTCCACCTGTACTAATAAGAATGTGCCTGCATTTGCAGGCCTTCAGTCTGGATAATATTTGATATTTATATCCTATTTACAGTGATCATATACTTAGAGATTGACAGGATAGCAAATTCTGCAAAACGTATATACTTTGTAAATGTAAATACATTCACACCCTTCTTCTATGGCAATAAGTGATTGCATATGAATACATAAGTGTCTTAGAAAAGCAAAAATGCCAGTCATTTTCCTCAACAGCGATATCCGCTCACATTTACTGTCACAATGAGGCTCCAATAGAATTATGGGTAATTTGAGGTGTTCAGTGATTGAAACCAGGAAATAGTACTCCCACTAGGCCAATACTCACAAATAAAATGTTAGTAAATATATTTATTTATGGCTGTAATTTATAAAGGATGCCGTTAGCACATTATTTAAAATATGTATTTGTTTATTTTTTGCTTTGATCATGGTTGTCTATATACTTTGTCAATTTTCTTTGGGATTTATCGACGGGGTCTCTTGGGATAAAGTGTGCAAGACGGTTTTCCAATCCTTGTCACATGAGAATTACACTGTGTAGAATAATAAGAGTTACATTTTCATTTTAACATTCATCTAGTCACATAGAAAGAGAGTTGATCATATGTCATATCAGTGACTTAAAGTATAGTAACAATATTCCCTGACAGAAAGGGGTTTTGACAGAAAATGCCTTGGATGTGTTTAAAGGACAACTGTATACAAATAATGAATTGAGTACAAATAAAAGACCTTATTGTGCCTGCTCTACTTCTATTGCACTTGAGTGAGATTTTCCTTCATCTGACCCAAGATTCTAAACATGTCAGCCCCCTAATAGAGCTATACAGAGGCCCAATAAGGCACTTTATTTGTATTCTTTCATCATTTCTATTTAAAAATGCCAACTCTCGATGCGATCTTGAATGAAACATTACTTGTTTTTTTTTTGCTGACAGTTGTTAGTTTAAGCAAACAAGCGCAAGCTATCACTATGGGACAATTGGTTCTTATTTGCCAGTGCTGTGTGTGGCAATTTTTACAATAATGGGACACGTCAGACATAAGCTAATAGCAGCTGATAAGTATATTATGTGCGGTGGCTAGGGTTGCCACCCAGCCGGTATATTACAGTTACGCCGGTAAAAAAAATTGTCTTGAGGCCAATATTAAGTCTATGGAGGCAACAGCAAGGCTGGTATTTTTTTGTAGAAAAGTTGGCAGCCCTAGTGATGGCTTTGGTTGAATATTTCCAGTGTTTACCCCACTATAATAATGAGGGGAGTTAAGATAACAACAGAAAACTCTATGTAGATATTACACATAGAATAAAGCAGGTGGACAAAACAATGGAAACACAATATATTAATTATAAAGACCTAATAAGGAGTTGGGACAGGAGTTTTGTCTTTGTAGAAGCTTCAGTCGATCTTGGTATCCAGTCGAAGAAAAGGCCCCAGTTCTTTGAGGGGGCGAAGGTGGTTTAAATCTACTTTTCATAAATGACTTATTTAGATTTGGTGATTGGGGAGGCCATGGAAGGCATTTTTTGTTCATCCGGGCATGAATGTTTTCGTCAGCTTATTATTGTGTATTACTGGAATAGGGGAACACCGTGAGAGAACCGTGATTTTATCATTAACAGAAATGTTCAAAAATGATATATTACTAAAAATATACTAAATTTGGCTGATGTTTTTAATTAAATATATAATGACTTCTTATTTTTAAATGGTAGACTTTAAAATATATGCAGATCTTTTCGTTAAAAATAGTAGAAGCATAGAAAGGACTCATAAAAATGACTAATGGAATTCAACCGCTAGGGGTTGGCCATAGCAGGGTAGATAGGCTGTAAGATAAGGGCCACAAAAGCACTTGAGAAATGCTTGTGGGATTTCAAGGTGGTTGTGGACATGTTTTTTTGTTGTTCTTTAAATAACTTTGATAAAAGGCCTGTTTTCTGCTGTTCTGTGGTGAATATATATATATATACATAATGTGTGTTTGTTTATCTCTCTATCTATATCTTTATATATATATATATATATATATATATATATATATATAAAGCAGTATGTAATCAGCTGCCAAGGTAAACAGTAAATGGCCCTACAATCAGACCATTAGGAACAAAGGAAACAAAATGTGTTAATCTAAAATGAAATAAATTTGGGGTGTAAATAAGACAAAAGATTCTACAGATTAAACTTCTGTGCTTCTGTAATGACCTTTCCCCATTTGTTTGTAGTTTTCTGCTCCTCGAGTACGAGCAATTAAAGACTCCACAAGGCTGCCCACTGCCATTGTAGTTAGACAGCCAATCACACCGAAGTGCAATTGAAATCTCCAGGACTCATCTCTAATTTTCACAAAGCCCATTCCCAAAATTATCCACCCAGTTGTTACTCAGAGAGCCATAGTATTTGGACCTGAGAAAATTAAAAAAGCCCCAATTTAGTTGGGTGCATCATGGAATAGCTTTCAGTGTCTCTGATTCTGACTGGTTAATGAATTTACACCAGTCGGAAACCAACAATATATATTTTAATCTCAAATGAACAGAGAGCGGGACAAGGTACTTCTAAATAATGCGCGCCGGATTAAATTGGAAGGAGCAGGAAGGTTCTGGTCAGCGGTCTTTTGTACCTCTTCTGTCAGTGGGGGAGAGACACAGCATGGCCTGCTCCTGCTGGGACAAAAAACCCCCACCAGGGCCATTTATCCGGCGCTGTTGCTGAGCGATCGTCTCAAAGAAAAAATGTAAACTCTACAGTAAGAGGCTACTTTCCATTGGCTGCCAGCTGCAGATCAAGGCTATTTCCATTCCACACCAGAATACCCATCAGCCGACACATTCATTCTATGTCTTGCATTATATTTGCCTCTCTATGTCTGTTACTTGGAAGTCGCATGTTGCCAATACTATGCAACTTCTATATTCAAAGCATCACCTTGTTTCTACACTTCTTGCTTTCTCCATTTTGATCCATACCATTTTGTGTCAAATATTTCAACATCCCCCTTATGCCCATCTGGTCTACAAGCTGGTACATTTTAGGATACTATAGTCCTCCTCCCATTTGACATATGGATTATATATACACCCCTGGAAAGAGATAACTACAGCTATGATGCCTAATGGATACCATGCAGAAAGCAAAATTACAATAATATAAAATGTCTAGAATCCTTTAAATACAGCACATTTACAATCTGTTATAATCCTTTTTGGTTTATTCTTTTTGTACTATTAAACATTCTGACTAAATATGAGATGGCAGATCAAAGCCTCTTATAAGGCCATCAACTAAATTATACACAAATCTGTTCAACAACAGTCCTAATCATATTGTAGAATTCGTAGAATTTTTGGGATGTTTTGTTCATTTGTAGTATTTTTTCTAAAGTGTGTATGTGTTATTTTTACATTTTTTTTTATACATGGCTGTATTTTTTTGATTGGTTAATATGATTTTACACAGTCCAAAGACTATTGACTCTGGAAGGGTATGAGATTTTTTGGAGTGGGGAACAGTTTTCTTTCTAAATAAGGTGGCTGTGGATTTGTACCAAAGTTGACTTAATGGGGTTGATGGTTACAAATGGGGCTCCATAATTTGTCACCATATCAGCTGGTCTGGAGGGACTTCGTATTTTTTTCTGGGTCAGCAAGCCTTAGGGTACGACCTAGTCTTAATGTCAGGTGATGGCAGCCACTTCAGTTTCAACATCAAATGCTTACTCCTCCAATTATGTTTTTGTTCCTGCCAGTGGCATCCCTGGCCAATACTCTTTATTCTCTTTTTGTTACTTTGCTTTTTATTGTGTTCTTGGCCATCTCCTGTGAAATGGTACCTTGCCAGATACCCACCTAACCCTTCCTTTTTAATGTTAACTCTTCAATCGATTTTTAACTCTTAAAACGTGCTCCATAAAAAACACTCTTAAAACGTACTCCATATATTTTGGTCTAGATCAGAATGTTAAAGGAAGTATTACTTTGTCTTTATACTGTATGCAAATACTTTTATGGATCGAGATTACTGACATTCATTCATAAGAACATCACACAAAGATACTTCTTCAGGTATCTAAGTATACTTTATGTGTATTATGCAAACAGGTATACCTTGACCTTTATATTTCAAGTTACTTTGTAGTAAAGAGCAATACTTATAGAAGGTATGTAGATATTATAGTAGGGTCCACTGTTGGTAGACTCTTGAAAAGGTGGCTCATTATTATGTTAATCTTAAAGTCTAAATTGATACCATAATAAAGGGGGACACCTTCAAATCCTGACTACGTTAATTAGATTAGTGTATGAGTATTTTTTTTTTTTTTGTCATAGTATGTATATATTTATTCAAGGATTGACGAATCCCAGGAGCCAGATAGCCATGGCTAAAATCCCTACAGTTAGGATTTTTACATAGAACTGGCTCTTGAATTGGTCAATTTGTCTACTAAATCAATAATAAAATATAAATATTTGTTAAATATACATAATTATATATTACTGTACTGCTACACTATTGATATTTGTTGTCATTGAGTGCTGTGTAGTAGTGCAAAGCTTGACACATTTCTGTGTAGCCTTTAGAAGCCAAACAGATGAATTCAAGAGCCAGCAGTAGACATTTTAAGAGCCATGGCACCCTGTTTTTTTTTTTTTACGAGCCCTGTGCTAGTGTATGTTTATGTATTTAACAAGCCACCTCTATGTGGAAAGGTCACTAGGAACAGAACTTTGAATTTTTCATTGAGAACCGTAGCTAAAAATATAAATGCATGTGGAGTTTATAAAATAGTATGCAACCTGTATTATCAATTGTTCCTTTAAGCATGCAACTTTGTTATATTCTCTCCATTGTCAAAAGCAAAGCATTGAGAGTGCGTCAGAAACATTGCCCCGTACAAATGAAGGAAAGTAGTAGTTATATCTGCCATTACACTGCTTGCGACCGCTGCTTTTTATCTGAATGAGAAGCACCTACATCAGCAAGATTTTAATGTTGTTAAAAATATTGAGTTGCTGCCCACATGATTTGTTGGTGGCCCTTGGGACCCCAACAGTTTGTATCCCTCAGCTAGGGACTATGTGGCCCTGCCAGCATTCTCCTGGTTACTAAAGGTCAAATACAAAATTGTCTTTCTTTTTTTTGTTGGGAAGGAGGTTATGATTAGGAGGAGACCAAAAAAAACTACTGGTTCCCTGGATTTTAAGGAAATCATATGGTAGTTAATAGATTTTTAGCCTGTGATTGGAGGTTACGAGCAGTTGTGCTTGAATCCTGCGATTGTATTACAGACTCGGTAACAAGCGCAATGTAATACTTTGGACAAAATGAACCCATTTTCCATTAACACAGATTTTACCTCTACGAATGTAAGTAAGCACTTTATGTTTTATTAATCCCCTGATTTGTGCAGTTGACGTACCCCGCCATACAAAGCATCACTTTGGGGCGAGTATAGGCGTTATAACTGCGCAAAAGTACTCCTGTTTACGGACTCTCGCTTTGCCGAAACGGACGCGGAATGTTGTCATGACATGATGTCTGAATATGAAGAGTCAGGGTTCCTTTCTGCTGTCGGACAGTAGTACCTGTATAAGCCTAGTTGAAACATGCGCAGTGCCCAGTTGGAAAGCCCTACTGTGCGTCTCCTTGTGTTGACCAGTATAGTAATAAGTACAGCTCGGGTGAGATCCATCCTGTCCTCAGTATTTCAGCACTGTACAGCTTTGCTCTCCATTGTTTGTTACCCATTCGATGTGTTCAGTTAAACTTGGACATTACTACCTCACGTGTGCTGGACATTATGGGCCAACGGCTTCCTTTATTGATGTTCCAAGTAGCAGGGAGCGCCTGACTGAAGGCAGCACTCAGGTACTGAGGAGACATGGTGCCGATTACTCATTAGCACTCTTGAGTGCCAGTTTAAGAAGAAGCTAGCGGTTCCCACTGTCCATAATGGGAAGTTATGTATATGCTAACAAAATTATAAGCGAACGCATAGATCAAAAGAAAAAGGTGTTTTAAATGGATCCTGGGTGTTTCTCCCGATTAGAACATCAACTTGTAGATTAATATGCAAATTACACCTTTCCCATAAAAAGTAGGTCTATTTGCATACCAAGCCACAAGGTGACAATTCATTAACATTTCCGACAATTTGCTTGCAATTCCACTAACACAGTGTACAGAGCATTGCTCATTCTCTACAGTTGCAATACACACACTGCTTAGCTGACAGAGGCCCTTTGAAAAACAAAACAAATATGGGAAGACTGTTTTTTTAGGCTTCATTTTTATTTATCGAAATCCATGTTAGTAAACTCCATTATTACAGTATAGTATCGTTCACAAACACAGGACCGAAATGGTTAAGGGCGGTGAAACTGGGCACATTTAAATCTTGCTTATGCTCAATTTAGAAATAAGGCCCGTTTTTTTCTTTCTATTTTTTTCTTTTTTTCTTTTTCTTTATTTTTTCCTGTTTGCAAAAAGAAAACTATTGACCAAACACTTTTCCCCCATCACTGACAACTTTTTGCACACTTTCCTATATTACCCGGCTAATGCCTTTTTAATGTGTCTTTTATTGTAATGCGCTTTATCTTAATTGTCTCTGTATAAAGTGCTTAAGCACAAAAGTGAGGAGTTTTGGGTCAGAAGGAGGAGAATAAAAAAAATAAAAAAAATAAAAATCTACTTTCAAGCGCTAATTATTATTTCTCATCCCTTTATCGCTCACAAATGAAGACACACAGGGAACTGCTTATCCAAAAGTGCACATCAACTAAATTAGGGTTAATTAGAAGCTCTCCCATATAGCGGATGCTTCATCAGCAAGAGTACGACAAACAAACAAATCGAATTTCCCGTCGACAAAACTGTTCTCAAGCTTAATTACCATAACAACAACAACAAAAAATGTCTTCTTCTTTTCATTAGAGGTAGAGGGTCATTATTAACACTGTTTAGTAGCTGATATTAGTAACAGCCTGCTCCCACCTTTCACAGGTGCCCCCCGGAGACAGCGAGATGGGAGAGAGCTATGTTCATCATATGCTGACGAGCCCAATTAAAACACTTTGATATTTTGTGTTTTCGAAAAAAGCTTCTCCCAATGTTTGCGCAAAACACAGGATTCTAATTAGATTAATTAAACGGGCATTATGTTAATGTTCGGCTCTCATTAACTACTCGATTGCCATGGGCATTTACTCTTAACGCAGTTTATTTGTGTGTATTTACAGACCATAATCATGGATATGGTGGATGGTCTTATCCCACTGCAGATACCAGGAGTTTTTATTATTGTTTTACGTAGTAGAAACAAATCCTGGATAGAAACATAGAATTATAGAATATGTCGGCAGATAAGAACCATTTGGTCCATCTAGTCTGCCCAATTTTATAAATACTTTTATTAGTCCCCAGTTCCCGGTCTTATAGCTAGGATAGCCTTGTGTCTATCCCACGCATGCTTAAAATCCTTGACTGTGTTTACCTCTTCCACTTCTGCTGGAAGGCTATTCCATGCATCCACTACCCTCTCAGTAAAGTAATACTTCCTGATATTACGTTTAAATCGTTGCCCCTGTAATTTAAGACTATGTCCTCTAGTTGTGGTAGTTTTTCTTCTTTTAAATATACTCTCTTCCGGATGGAGTATAGATCTACTACGATTCAAGAGTGAATTAAGGCATTAAAAGAAAGCATTTCAAGTTGAAATGAGAACAATTAAAGGGTCTTCTTAATAAAGAAAGAATTTCATACTTTAGGCCAGAGTTGGAATTTCCCCCCCATCTATCTTGGAACTCACCTGTGCTTTTAATATAGAAGCACAAGTGAAATGTTAATTCCTAGTGTGAGGATGAACATCCGTGTACCTTTGATAGTATATGCCAGTTTATTCTCTGACCGACAGCTGCCATGCTTCCATAGGAATCAGGCAGCCGCGGGATCGGCGACTGGCCCTCCCATTCAGGCAGATGGAACGGGCCACGTGTCATCGCGGGACATCCAGGAATTGCTGTGTCTCAGATGTGAGACGTTTTTCTTCAAGGAAGCTAGTGTTTAAAAAAGGTGCAATGCCTATCATCAGTTCACAATTGTGAGTGCACTTGGCCCTTTTTTCTTTATAGATCAGACTAGGGTTGCCACCTTTTGTTCAGAAAAATACCGGCCTTGCTCCATAGACATAACATTGGTCTGATGCCAATTTTTTTTACCGGCCTGCCTGTAAAATACAGGTGACTACCCTAGATCAGACGTACTGCACTATTGTGTTCTATTTATTACATTCTAGCATGTCTGGTCCATTCCCTGTATATCCTGTACAAAAGGAACGAGAGGATGGGTAACCACCCTGGTCGAACACTTTATTAGAAGGCGAGAATATTCAAGCATATACTGTAATATTAATAAAGTATTTTTACCAGGAAGAACACCTTGAGTTTTCTCTCATTTTCAAGGATGTCCTGGGGAATTTTCTATTGGCCAACATCCCAATGATGTAACTCTATATGTTCTAGTTAGGGTTGCCACCTGGCCAGTATTTTACTGGCAGGCCGGTAAAATATTGGCATCAGGCCAATGTTAGGTCTATGGAGACAGTACCAAGGCCAGCATTTTTTTGAAGAAAAGGTGGCAACCCTAGTTCTAGTAGATGCATAGATGACAGATATCAGTGTCTTATGCTATTGCAGTCCAGAGATTGGGCTTATTTATATTTTACATTGGTTACACCGAAAACCACTAGTGAATTTGCCAGCGCTCACTCTTGTTGAGGGTAAATGTAAGTTATTTGATGTAGATTAAGTATCATGTTGGGAATAGAAGGTCTCCCCTGTGTGTTCCTCAATATCAGTGTAAAAGCCATAGGGTTTAATTGGGACCACATCATAAAGCACGAGTGTTATATGTAAGGACACCTGCTTTCCGTCAAATGAGCACGCTCTCTATACATAATGATCCGGATTCTGCATTAGATGACCATTCCAAGACTGCAGTCCTTAATGGCTGACCAGTGCAGGTTCTAATGAGTATCTCTGCTTCAGTAGTAGTACTTGAGTAATTCAGTTGACGTTGGTTGTGTGAACTGTGAAAAAGCATCTTCATCAAAAGATCCTGCTTTATTTTGCCTCTTTAAGAATGTAGTTTAAATTTCTAATCAAACCCTGTAATGCACAATGTACTTAAAGGACAACTGTAGCAAAAACTGAAGTTCTGTTTAACTGAAAGATTGCATCAAGTGTAGCCATTTTATATAGAAATGCTTTAATGAAAGCATACAAATAAATTACCTTTTTGAGCCCTCTTTGCTCCATATAAGTCTGACAGGAGGCAGACATTTTGTTTAGAATCTTTAGTCAGATGGGTCAGATCTTTTTTTATATGAACCAAGGTGAATGAAGAGCTAACACAAGATAATAAACAACATGTCTGCCCCCTGAGAGAACTATATGGAGTAAAGAAGGCTCAATAAGACATTTCATTTCTATTGTTTCATTAAATAATTTCTTATAAATCATCTATACTTGATACAATCTTTCAATTAAAGATCAGTACATTTTTTTTGCTACAGTTGTCCTTTAAATATATGCCTATGACCAAATGTGAAAACTAGGCAAACAACAAAGTGGGAAGAACCAATATACTGAATTATTTGTATTTGTTTTCCTATGATTTCCAATAGATGTATTTAGTTAGCCCTAATAAAGGGATAACTGTCAGCCCTTCAGTTTAGGCAAATGATCCATGGCAAATGGTAATACATGGCATTCTAGTTCTACTTGAGTTGGATATCTGGATAGCAAAGATCAGTGAAGCCAATGCTAGCTGATATGAAATCACCTTTCATGTCTGAAGTTCATTATGTTAGGCTCAAAAGCTGTATCTACATTTTAGACTCACTTTTACTGCATAGTACTGTTAACACCAGTACAATATGGCACAAACATTATGGAGCAATACAGAAAACTAAAATATGCAGTTTTTTTTTTAAATATGCCACCATAGCTCAATTTAAATAATAATGATTAGACCCATCATATAAATAAAATACTTAAAAGCCACATACCTGTATAGGGTTAGGATAGTCCCAAGCGATAAAGGGCTTGGTGTACTAGGGGTGATAAAAATCGGTGGCTTTTATATTTTTACCTGCTTTCCAGAAAAATGTTTGTACATGTCTGAGGAGGGTGGTGAAGGAGTTAATAAAGCAGCATGTCATATGTTGGTTTAAAGAAGTGACTTCTGCTATATCCTACAATCCTTACTTGTGTTGGCTGCCCTCGTCACACAGGGGTTGAGGGTGTCTGACAGTAAGAGCAGTAGGAGGTCATGGGGAGGTAAGAACTCACAATTTTCATGTTTCAAGAATAGACCTCTCCCGCTGTTCTCTGGTGCACCGCTGTGGTGAGATCAATTTTATTGTAGGAGGAAAAACACCATTAACTGATAGACGGAGAAACTCATCTTGGTTTTGTATCATTACTACTGCAATTTGGACGAGTGGAATACTTTTCGAGCAAGACTTGGTTGTACACCGTTGGGTGATGTTCTAGAGTGTTTAGCAGTTTCTCATATATACAGTGAGTATGCTGTAATAAACCAAGTGTTATTGTACTAGGACTCCTCCTGAGGTCAAGGCATTATTATTCATTGGCGGCAGAAGAGGTACAAGATGGCTGTCACTTGGCTAACGGTTTGAAGGGACAGTGGACAAATACCCAACAATTTTGAAACCTCTGAATTTTTTGTCCAATTCCTTGACAGTATTTAATCATTTTAGGCTCCAGAGTCATGGTATATTTAATTGTCATTAATTGATTTATTGTACCCCACTAATAGGGTGAACACAGGCTATTTTATTCAGTGACCCATATACAAAATTTATACTCATCATTTAAAAAAAAAAATATCTCTTAATTTACATTTCCAAACATTTTATTTTTTTTGTTTTAAACACATCAGATAATATATAAAGGGTTAAAAGGTAACAGCATGCGATTTAAAAGAACAAAATACATTGCATTAAATCTCCCTCCTATATATTTATTACCAATAAGTTCCCCTATTTTCCTTTTCTAAACAAAATTGTGAATTAGATGTTTACAATCTTCGCCTTCTCTGTATAATTTTCAGGGTTCCCATCTTTTATTATGAGATTCACTCCTCCCTTGCCCTGAGTATATTAGATCTCATATCGTACAAGTATTTTCTACTATTTCCAACTATTCGTGATATTTCAGTGTATTTCTTTGTCTCCAATACCTCGGTATTATCAGTTTGGCTGAATTGATCAATCTCATATCACCATTTTAACTATACATGGTACAGGTACAAACCTGGAAAGTTTGTCTCGCACCAACTCACCTGCAACTCACATTTTAGTGAATAGCCTCCTCTGCCTCTCCATTACGCCATCTTTCCTATCATTTGAGGGATACATTTAATATTTCTTCCTAAAACAACTCAATTAGTTCATGAACTACATGGAACAAACTCTATTATCTCACCTTACTTTAGCCATAAACATACTACTGACAATTAAGATCCGCCCATCTGTTGAGGAGTACGGGAGATACCATCATGGAGCAAGATTATAGCTCCAATTAACCATCAATATATATCCGAGGAGCCTTTTTATATACAGGGTACCTCTTTTTCGTAAAATTTGGCCACCGTGGTTATTGAAATTTTGTCCCACTGAGGCCGTTGCGCCATAATGTGAGTCGGTTGTTCCACTTCCACAATGAGGTGCTCACTGTGCACTGGCGGCCATTTTCCAATTTAACAATATAATATAATGGCTTATTCATAAAACCGTATTTATCGGTACTTGTGATTTTTTTTTGAAGGCCCTCTTCTAGCTAACTGATATCTGAAAGGTTATAATTATCTGTTAAGACTGATAGCAATTGTATGTTTGATATTTTATTATCAGTGTTGTATTGATGTTGTTATGTATGTTATTCATCTTTTTATACCAAGAAATCTGAATATTCCTTCCTAATTTTCTTTATACTTATCAATACATTATCTTCCATTTTGGTCTGGATTCTGCCATCCCATTCACCCTCATATAGGCTTTCTATATCATTATGACATACCAATATATACAACCCATGTATAAAAAACTAAAAAAAAAAAAAAGACACATGGCCTCTGTGTATCTGAATTTCTGCTGACACTGTAAAGTGCCAGTAAATCTGTGGCCCAACAATTGTCAAAGAAACTGCCTTTATACATAAGATACTGGCAGTGTCCCCCTTCCCCCTTTTAACACACCAACAGTTTTCTTTGTGGAACCTTCGTACATAAGTAAATGTTCATACTCTGTGAGCAGAATGTTTATATTTTTGTTGGATTTGATTGCTTTGTTAAATGTGTATGAAAGGGGGTCAGCCACCACCTGTGTGTGTAAGGCAGGGGAAGCTGAATACCCTTGCATATTCAAAGGACAGTTGAGTTTTGGTGGCGTTCTGTGTTTTTTTCTCTCTCTAGGC
The DNA here is from genome assembly GCA_036172795.1 of Pelodytes ibericus. NCBI lineage: Eukaryota > Metazoa > Chordata > Amphibia > Anura > Pelodytidae > Pelodytes > Pelodytes ibericus. Next base: position 182,538,276 of record CM069862.1, read on the forward strand.
ACCTCACACTGCGTAACGCAAGCCAGCAGAGAGCACAGCAATGTGCAAGAAAGCCAGGCCTAGGGTTGCTTGGTAACAGTAGGCCATGTTTAATATACCACCTCCTGTACGGAGGCCGTCTGCTGGCTCTTGGGTAATGAAGTGGTTTCTCTGAGGAATTATTTTACTGCAAATCCTTTGGTTTATTATTTCTTTTCTTTTTTTCTAGCCCCTTCTGTCACTTCATCTTTAGTAATGGGTTAACTACCCGTATACCATACTGCATATGCACACCTTTCTCTGTTTGCATGCAAATGCACATACATATTTAGTAGAATGAATACAACTGTTTAAATATACATGTGTTATACATATCTAGATACATAAATAGATATATGTGGTATTTTCAAAATGTTTTAATATTTTATTATTTGCATATCCTTTTTTGCACAAATATAAAGAGGATTAAATGTCCTTGACATACAGATAATTCTGGCTGCATTACACCGCCCCCCCCCCCCCCTCCCCACACACACACACTCATTTGCAAATTAAATTCAGCTGTAAGGGTCCTTCCAGTTCAGGCAAATCAGCCCACACCCATTTCCACGGAATGTGGAATACTCTGGTTACTTGGGTTTCCTAACCATACTGAGCTCCCAGTCAACTTCAAATTCGGCTGGTATCCCTTGAGTAAGCCCCCCACCCCACCAACTTTAAAAAAAAAATATTTTTCTCTCCTCCCACCACCTTTACCCTCTCTGTGCGATGCTTGTTTTCTACCTTATCCTTTTCCAGTTTTCCGAGAGCCTTTCCCCCTCCTTCTTTACCAAAACGTTGTTTTGAAACCTACTTTCTTCAGCATAATAGCATCTTGTTTTACGACCAGCTTTTGGGCAAGTATATTTGTCAGTGACATCACAACTTTTTCTAAGTACGCTTAAAGGGACTGGATCATTTTTTATTCTCTACATTCACAATATTTAGGTGATACAGTCCCTTTGATTTCTGTTTTGGTAGAATTTATAATAATATTGTGCAACTGAAACTATTCTAACGGAAATACATCATGTGGAGCTGGGGTGCAGGATTATGATGTCACATCCTTTACTCCCTTCATCTTGCGTGCTGGACCAATAAAAAAGGAGCTCAGGAATGTGACATCATAACTCCGCCTCCTAGAAGCCCAGCACTCTGTAAAAATGCGTCAGTCACTGAAACTGGTCACAGCAGCATGCGGCCTGCCAGGAAATCTCCTGGTAGGACTGTCTGCCGCTGAATGGCACTCTGGAAAGTATTCAGGAGCATACATGATACTGTTTCATTTTCGGACTGTATGATACATTAAATAAAATTTGTGTAAAGAAACACATTTTTTGTCTGCTTCCACAAAATAATCCATCATACTCTAGATCTGCGCTGGTGGTGAGGAAGCCATAATGGTTCTGAATAAGCCAACATGCTGGCTTGGCATCATGAGTATTGTAGTTCCACAACAGCTGGAGGGCCACATATAGGCTTGCACTGGTCTATAGGAATAAAACCATTGTTCAACGAGGGTGTTCAATCATTTCTACTGCCACACAGCACTCTAGAGACGGGAAGGGAACAGATATAAAAATCCTGTTAATCAACAGAACACCTAAACAATATGTGAACACTGGTTAAATGAGTCCCATGGAACAATAATAAAAAGTATTCAATCCAAATTTAAAAAATCTGCCATATTCACAAATGTTCTTTGTTTATAACTTTCTTTCTCTATTTCTATTCCACGCTTTTAATTTGTTCTCGTATAACATATAAGAGAAAACAGAGAACAAAAGCAGAGTGCAACTCTATTGTAGTGTAAAACCAAACCTTTTACATTTACAGATCATTTTCTTTATTGAGGGACATTTAGAGATCTTTCAGTCGATGACCATGGTGCAATATACCGCATATTAATTATATTCATTAGATCACATAGGCACTTGTGCCATAAGTGAGCTTAACAGAGGGTTTAACAAATATTTTGAGTTGAGTTCTGTTTGGAAAATAAGCACAGAAGAATAGGAATTAGCAGTAGAGATTTTGGGGAACCTTGGGCGGGTTTTACTTAGCAAAACCTTCCAAAGATCATCCAACAGCACTCTAGATACCAAAAATATATAGTAAAAAAATAAAAAAATTTTTTTTATTGAGACCTTGGTCTTCTTTATAAAAAAAATAAACAAAAAACAACATCTGGCATCAGATTTGAAGTTAAGCACAAAAGGTCTAGAAAATCATAATGACGGGCTCACGCGTTTCGCACAGAACCTGATTGCTCTGTTTTTTTTATTTTTTTTATTATTATTTGCTGACCTTATCCTCAATTAGTTATACATAAAATCTTTTAATCTCACTGTACTAAAAGGGCACGGCTGATTAACGTTTGTGATTATTTTGGAATTAGACTTCTTCATGCGCTTGTGTAAGTCGAAGGGTTAACGCCGAGTCAACCTAATAAATGACTTTTCTACAAAGTAGAAGGAAATAGATACAAAAAAAAAAAAAAAGTAATTATAGTGTTTTTTTTTTTGTTTTTTTTTTTTTGAAAGAAGCCACTGTTACTGTATGTTCTTCCTGTATCCACAGGAGGTCTGGGAAGGGAGGCAGAGAGAGAGGGCCATGGTTTGGAAGACGGTAACAGCGTGACCAGCCAGGAAGAGAGGATTGAGGAAGAGGAGCTAGAGGACGAGCCAATTTACACCTGCGATAACTGCCAGCAGGATTTTGATTCCTTGGCCGAGTTGACGGAGCACCGGACCCAGCACTGCCTCGGAGGTAATCCCAAACTAAGTTTGCAGGTCTGACAGGTGGTTAGCTGAGTAATTGGACAATGCGGCGGCAGGGGGTCTGAAGCAAGATTAAAGAATTAATCATGTCATTTCTTACAGTTAATGCCATTTGTATCGCTGTCTGCTATAGGTACACTCGAAGGTTTGTTTCCAGCTTCCATCCCACCACTCCTAGGTTAACCCATTAGGTTGGGCCAGAGATTTCCTACAGAAATGCAACAAGCAAGGGCTTATATTGTTGCATGATGTGTGGTGGTTCAGACATAAGTATATTACTCTGTGTATGTGGCCTGCAATGCCTAATGTAGGGACTGTAATGATATAGGCTTAATGGCCTCTGGTCTTCAACACTTAGTAAGCTGACATGATACAAGTTGTCATGTGATTGCCTTATTGCCTATGTGCTTACTTTATATGTTATCTTATTATTCCTGTTCATCTAATGGTCCAACTGTGGCCCTCCAGCTGCTGCAGAACTACAAACCCCAGAATTCCCCACCAGCTTTCTAGAATGGCAGGGAATTATGGTAGTTGTGGTACAGAAAAAGCTGAAGGGCCACCGTTGGATGCCTAGGAATCTCTTTAACCAGATGCCGATCTACAACTACCACAATTCCAAGCTTGCCTTTTGGCTCTCTCAGAACTATGTGAGTTGTAGTTCAGTGACTAGCTACATTGCCCAGCCTTTATTTTTTTTTTTTTTTACCTGTTAAAGAGACTTAAACATTGTTTATACAGTGAATTTAAAGAATATAAAATGTTTTATACCGTTTGCTAGCAGAATTACTACTCAATGCATAAATGAGAGAAAAATGTGTTTTACATTTGTTTGTGGTGTCTCCTGTTTATGACATCATTCGGGCCTTGTTAGAAAAATTACACATTTTCTATGGGAAGTAGTTTATCTGCATATCGAGCCACAGATGATGTCATGATTGTCTGTGTTTTCATTACCAGTATAAACAAGGTTTGGGTAAGGGATTCCCTTTCCTACTAGCATTTGCTTTCTTTACACTCTTTTTTATGTATTACATGTCATTATTGTGTCAGTGAAAAAGCTTTCTTAAATCCACTATCGCCATAGTTGGGAATCTCTGGTCATTTTAATCCATGCTTTATAATGGAATCAAATCATGTCAGTCCTAGAGGTTCAAATAATGGTTTGCTCAATGCTCTGGCCATTAGATATTCCAGATGTACAAGATCAAGGGCAGCATACATCTTCTGCAGCATTTATAATACTAATTTGCAACCCACACTGTGCTTTAAAAACACACCTACAGCAAATATTTTTAGAACATGTGTAAAAATACCCAAGTATGCTATACTTTTTTTTAAAAATTTAATGGACCAAATTGAAGGGATATGTAAATAGGGGCAATTAAATCCAAGATTTTTAATATCCAGCTGTATTAATGTACAAAACTAATTTTATACATAGTCCTCTTGACATAGACAATAGCCTGTCACTGAGAGGTGAGACCAATTCAACTGGTATTCATTTCTTACCAGCAAATGTTACAAAAGAAAACGATGCATCTGTGTCTATATCTATTTAGAAATGTGAACACTGTGAACATAGAATCCATAGTATGTTCTTTCATGTTCTCCGACACGATGACATGTTTTACTGGCATAAAATAGATGCACAGCCGTCATAGCATAAAATGTATAGAAAGCTTCTCTTATATGCATCATACCCTTACTGTGAATCAGAGGAGTATGGGAAATGTGGTCCTGCAACATCTGGAGGGCCTGATGTTTCCCAACCACTGCTGTAAATGATTAAATAGTGTTTTTCCGGTTATAGAAACACCCGACGCATTTCAAAGTATATATTATCATGGGTTATATATCTTAAGTAAAAGGCATTCATTGCACGTGTTTCCCGATCCTCTGCTACTGAAGGAGTCATGTGCTTAGACTAAGATATCTACAGGATAATTCATCCTTAAGAGATGGTTTCTACACTCTTCACTCCATACTGTAAAGGATATGTTGGTATTATAACTATAATGCGGTAGAAGGCATTTGCTTCCTTTGATCTTGTCACCTACGACTTGGTTTTTCAGGATAGAATGTCAGGGTTCAATTGCTCTCCGAGATTCCGCGTTGTTTCGAAGATCACAGCGGCCTACTTCAGAGACTTATATTTCCGCGGATTAAAGGTTCACTTGGCGCGTGGAAACACTAATGGTTTGATGCAAGCTTGTATGCCAACATCAACTACAATGATCTATTGACTGCCCAGTAAAGGCTCACAGAACCAATCCCAGATTAACGGTTCTAGTCGAGTATAAATCCCAAGCAATAGTTGGTTTAATGGTCGCAGTGCCACATTTCAGTTCCGGCAAAGAAAGAGAACTTCAGTTTCCGCACATTTTATAAGCTGATTTACATCCTCATGTTCACTGAAACCTGAATAAACCCTTATTATGATGCATTGTTACCACCGGAGCACAGCTGACATTATTGGGATTTTATGAGTCCGATATACATTGGATTGCTACAAAGCCGAGGCAATTGGTTCAGCTGAAGTTTACAAAGTAAAATGACCCAGGAGAAAAGTCTCCGTCTCGCACCTTAAACGAAGAGAAGCCTTTGCCGCCATTTAAGTACTGGCCCAAAATGGCCTTCTGATCAATAGCAAGAATAATTGTGCTGATAATCCGAAAAACAACCTTGAAATAAAATACGACTAATGGCTTCCAATGGGATACTAAGAGCAGGTGAATCTTGCAGTATTCAGACTTTGCAGTGTTGTTAATGCATCCTCTATAGAGCCACAAATATAACCACTTTATGCTGTCCGTAGGAAGAGTCTTACGGATGCACAAACATTACAATACATTAGGTATAACACAATCTCACATCAGACTTCTTTTTTTGCTTGGTCATTGTCCTCAGGGACCAATCAGAGGTTCGGGGGGGTAAACCTGTACATATAAATGCAGTCCTGTTCCCTGGTCATGAGAGATAGGTGGGGGTAAAGACCAGACCGTGTGTTAAAAGTGTAAAGGTGCTAAAAAGCTCCGTCATTGAGGGTCTACTCAGTAAGGAGAGCATTGCAGGGAATTGAGATGGGAATTTCAAACGTAAGGCCAAAGTAGCCGAGTTCGAAAAAATTCTCCAATGCAGCTGAATGGGAGAATTTTTCGAACTCTGCTACTTTTGGCCATACGTTTGAAATTCCCATCTCAATTAGCTGCAGTTCTCTCTTTATTGAATAGACCCGGAAGTGTTTTCAGAAACAGAGTTAAGGAACTTGGTATTATAAAAATGTGCAAACAACCATTCCTATTAGCACTGAATCTCCTACATGAAATAGAAGATTATATTTTTAGGGCTTGTATACCCCATTTACATTGGATCAGTTACTTACATGTCCTGTAGGAAGCCTCAGAGTGAAAAGCCCTTTTTCAACATATATGGTGTCAGATACATCCTCTCTGTGATACTGTAAAGAGACCTACTGTCATTATATAGGGTATTTAATTACTAGCTTGTCAGGAACACAACAAATGATTAAAGTGAATCTGTGATCCACACACCTTATAACTGGCAAATTTAGATTCAGGTCAGTAAAAGCACTTCATCTGTTATTAACTGAATAGATCTTAATTTTAGCTCCACCCATTGTATCTGAAGGAGTACAGCTGTACTCTTGATAGACAAGACCTGTACACAATACACATACAGTTATCATTTTACACACTTCAAGTGTTGCACCTAGGCTCCTGTGGAGGACATAGCAAGAGTATCAGTAGAGGCCGCAAATCTGACATTTCTGCAAATGCTTAAACGACTTACAATACAGATCAGCGAAGTTTAATAAATACGTACTTTTTAATTATTAGTTAAATTCTACATACATTAAAACAAAGCTAGGTCATTTTCAAGTCGGAGGGCTATTGTACGAGATACACTCAGCTTACGGATAAGCACAATGGTGCGAAAGGCGTTGAGCTGTCCCGTTGGCTGACATTTTGTACTTGTAGTTGATTAAATAAAGACACTTTACTGGTGCCAATATTAAGTGAAGCTCTATTAACTTGGAGAAGGCGGATTGTGGATTTTAAGTGTGACGGGTGGATCTGTTTTTCCTGCTTGTCCCATCTTGGTGCAGTGGGGATGGTGGAGGGAGAGTGCTGTTATCTGAAAGGAGATATACTTACCTGAAGAGCTACTCTGCTGTTTAACACATATATCCATCTTTGTCAAACCTAAAACCTGATACAGAGAGAAGCCCACCCCCCCCATATAGTTTTATCTGTGTAGATACTTCCACATAAATAAGGAGTGTGAGGACAATGGACGTAACTATTACAGATAGCTCTCACACCAACTATGAGCAGTGAAGATTTGTCTAGACAAGTTGTTAAACTACATTTCCTTTGATATGAAATCTGGGAATGGGTGTGAATTTTAGGTGTTCAGGGGCTGCCAGTCAAGCCCACATATTTTAATTGTGTTTCCTGTCTACTTACTATTAATACATTTGACTCGTTACTGTAGTAGCTTCTAACCTCTCTATAGTATCTAACTCATATGATAAAAACTGGGGACTTTTACCTCTGTCTGCTAGCATTGCTTATCATCAGAGCATTTGGATTTATTGAACAAACATTGAAGACACACAGTTGTGGATTTTCCAGGAGCTGTTGATTCATGTATCCCAGATACAAGCGCCCAGATTGCATTGTATAGATTTGTTTTGGAGCCAAGATTTAGTATTCCGTAACTCCTATTCATGCAAATGGGAGTACTAAACTCTACTTTGATTTAGTGTAGGCAGTAGTGAGTCTAATTTTTTAATTGTTTTGCAGATGATTCATAAGAGACATTTCTTGGCTACATCTAAATCGAGTTACTTTGCGCAATGTCTGGGTTGTTAGCACACACTTAAAAACATAACAATTATGTGTTATTTTATTTTTTTTGTGGTAAAACACAAGGTTGTTTTTTTATTTTCTTACTGTGTTATTTATGAGGACTGTAGAGTAGACTAATTAGAGCTCAACTCAAAGCCCACTGCAATCTTCAACTAAATATTTCCCTTGAGTATGGCCAATGTCCACTCTCCGAGCCAGCTACCTTAATCAAGACACGTATCCAATATCCGCTTCCCTCATCTGCTTTGTTCAATGTAATTAAACGACGAACATATTTGATACAAGTATGGACGCTTTCAAGTACACAGTAGTCCTTTGCAACATGAATTTCCAAATGGAGGCATGTGGCCCAGGTCCAGCAGGTCTTGACAGCCCATAGGTTTTGTTTCCACTGAAGGTAGGGTTTAGACTTGAGTACAATATTCTTAGCATTGTACATCAGTTTGGCTGTCATTGTACTGCACTGCGTGCCGAGGCCCAGTGGAAGCGTACATGGAATGGGACAGTTCTTCGCGACCGCTTCATCATGGGACTTTGGTGCTGTCAGGCGCTCAGTCGAAAGAGGTTAGTTTTAAAGGGCAGCAGGTTAGGGCTAGTATTAAGGGTTAGGAGATAGCATTAGGGTTTTAGAGTTATTATTAGTGTTAGGAGTTACTTTTAGGATTAGTGGGTGGTACTTTATTTAGAGTCGGTTAGTATGTGGCGCCAAAACAGCCACTCTGAACTGTCAGCGGTCTAACTGCCACCTCGAACTTGCCGCAAAGAACTTTCCTAGACGCTAGTGTACATATATTAAAATGATCAAAGAGTTTTTTCTTAGATTAAGCTTACTCCCAAGATTCCAATACTATGAGCTTTTTTTTGGGGGGGATATCAGTTTTTGGGGTTTTTCAAAGAGAAAACTTATGGGGTATGCGAGTTTCTGAAGGGGGGGATATGGGTGTGGGTAGGTTTACAGAGGAATATACCTGATAGACGAGTATCATCAACATTACCATTAGAGTAAAAATATAACGGAACACGATCACTACGAGTTTTTAAATAATAAATGTTTATTGCTTTTTGTTTTTGTGAACATGAAATTATGAAGTTAATCGGGCAACCCTCCACATATGCTCCTCTGATTTTAAGCACATAGAGCCAGTCTGGGCAAGGTGGGCATCATGTTATAGTCCATCAATCAGTGAAGTGCCAGTAGAAGAAATCAAAGAAGCTTGGCTGCAGTCTGAAACATTATTGGAAATGTAAAATGATAAGTTGTCACCTAAGCCACATAAAACTGCACAATGCCTAGACTTCCATCCCACTCCTTATGTCTGAGACTTGACTGAACTCCGCATTACAGCTAGAGTTGCCAGATCGGCCATATAAAAAATGGCTGGTTATAAGTTCCAGACCATTTGAGGTGGCACAGGACAATCACTGCCCAGCAGTATGCACAGTCACAGCTCGTATCCTATGCTGCCCTGCAGTTTGTCAAAGTCATCAACTTCCACTTTTAACGGGCTGGTCTTATGTCCCTGTTTAAAGCTTTACACAAAATGTGGCTTTCTTTTAATCACTTTTTTGTTGTCCTTAAAGGACAACTAACATCAAAAAAGAAGTGAAAAAAAGAACACAAACAAATTGCTTGTTAAGTCCTCTTTGCTCTATATAGCTCTATCAGGAGGCAGACATGTTGTTTAGAACAGACTTGACAAATCTAGAGAGCCATGACTTCTAAAAACCCTATTGCGGACTAATATTTTTAATTGTTCTATATAGCACTCTATGGGAGCATTTCTCTTGTTTCTAAAAATCACTGGCTTCTGGATTGATATGCTTGGCTCCTAAAGTCTCGTATATTTATCAAGTCCTGGTTTAGAATCTTGGGTGAGATCTCCCTTCATCTGACCCAACATGTCAGCCCTCTGAAAGAGCTGCAAAGAGGGCTCAATAAGTTACTTAGGGGGTCATGTACTAAACAAGTGCAGTGGGAAAAAAAAGTAGGTAAAAAATGAGTAAGGAGCAATTTGCGACTATTTGTAACATTCTGCACTTTTTTCCCCTGATTTGCGCCTCTCCCGTTTCTTTTTATTTAGCGTGCATTTTTCCGGTTGCGTTTATAAATTGCAATTATATTTGCGCATGCTTAAGAGCTGTGCACATATTTTGTGAAAAATAATTCTTATTTGCGTGTGAAAATTACACCAGCTTTTACCAAGTGCTCTCAAAAGAGGTAGAAAAAATATTCTCAAAATTGCCCGTTTTTATTCGCAATTTGCTCGTATGTACTATTTGAGTGTTAACTGTTTAGTATATTACAATAGGAGCAAAGCTTAAAAATAGTTTTGCACATAAAATATATTTGCGGTTTTTTAGTACATGACCCTCTAAATTTGCAATCCTTCAATTAAACATAACTTTTTTTGCCCTTTAAGCACTTTTTTCTTTGTTGATTTCCTAGACTCTTTACTGATATTGCCACTGAACAGCGTTTCTCGTGCATTAGCTCTGTGATAGGATTTCCCCCACTCATCTTATAGAAAGAGATAGAAATAAAGGATTCTCTGCTAGTGTAGTATCTCTTGTGTGATTCTTATGATGTGCAATTCTTATTTATGGTTCTACCAGCTGACATTTAGGTGATTATATTGCTTGTAGATAATATTTATCCTACCCGTACCACCGAAAGGGTTAATCGCTTAGCAAATTATCAGCCACTCTCTTCACGTTGGTCAGTTCAATTCCTTTTTTTTTATGTGCAAAGTACAAAGAAAGGTGATAGCGCACCTCATTTTTAGTATTGCCGTTTTTTTTCTGACCTTTGTTACTGAACATCCCCCCCCCCCCCCACGACCCCGTCATCAATTTCTCTTACTGTTCTACTGTGACACATTTTGTTTTGGGGTATTTTTGGAAATTTGGCCCTCGTGAGTCACCTTCGCAAGACTCCCATTCACATGCGGCAAGTAATACGCGTTGCTGAGCGGTATAGAATTCTGGGCCCCCCTCAGAGCTTCTGATAGCAGAGGTAGGGCTGTTGTAATAATCATGGCTCTTAAGCAGTGACAGAGTCCTGACACAAGAAGCAATAACACGTCTGTGTTGCCGATAGCCGAGGGTGATAATAGGGTGAGTTACCAACCTCTGCTGGCCGTAATAATTGGGCTTCGCTTTCCTTGACCCCTCTTGCGTTGGAGCTGCATTAATACTTCCATAACGTATCTGACCAAGCGGTGGGAGATACAGGTTTTTTTTTGTTTTTTTTTAAAGAACCAGCACTGGTTTTATCAAATGTTTTTGCTTTTAGCAATTACAATTTTCTTTGCTCCGTCAATCGGAGCCTATTTTAAGCTATTTTTATACCAAAACGCCTATTTTCATTGCCCGTCCCTGTCGGAAACCGTGACCACTGCATCTTTCAACGTCAGGGTAGGCTTCAGCTGTAATGGTAGGGAGCAGAGATCTGCTCGTCTGGCACCATAGATGTACAGGCATTCTCTCAAGGGACTCTGGACCTGGCTCCTGAATTGGGTTCAGGAACCAGGGCTCCTACCAGACATTTTTGTGTTTGAACAATCTTAACAAAAGCACCAGTCATAATCCTATCCCTCCTCCTTTAGACCATGACTGTTTTTGCTCTTCTTTCTTGTATATGTTTGAGTTAATAATGGGGGGGTAACACCTGTCCTCCAGGGCTTCTAAAAGACTGTGTTTTCGGGGCAATACTTACATATTGTTTAGTCATGCACTAAGATAATTGGTTAATTACAGGTTAATTAGAGAAATCCCAAAGTTCTGGCATCGTAATGGCCCTCAAGGGCCAGATTTGTTCAGCTCTGAGTTAATGAATGTGTACGTTTTGTATGCATTCGTATACTGTAAGGTGATCAAAATTTCTCTATAAGATAGTTTGTGTTGTAAATATACACATATTTTGTTTATTTTTAACCCTACAATCTCCAGTGGAAGATCATGATTCCGTCACTTGCGTGTTTAATGTCCTATGTATATAATAAGTAGACAAGAGTGAAACAATGGATGCCAGCATACCTGCTAGCAAGTACCAGCTGTCTGGATCTCAATGTTTGGCCTTCAGACTATGGGGGGCCTGAATAAACACCGCACACACGTCTATTGCGCCAAATTTTTAGAGGAAACCCCCCAAATGTTTCGGCTAGCGCAGTCTAAGTTAAAAAAAATCAGGCGCTGGTATGTGTGGGGGAACCTCCGCCAAATGCTGGTCTCTTTCGGAAGTCATAAAAAAGCACACTTTGCAGTGCTGGAGTTTTTATACATAGCCCCCAATGTATGTCTGTTTATGGCCATGTCTATAAACTATGTTACATATACATAAATCATTTAAACTCATTTATGGCTTACAGAAAAATATAAAACAGCAGGCATGGCTGGCTCATCATTCTTCATGCAAATTCATGAAGGTTGAACTGTCTTGGATTGCTGAGCTCACTGCAATCAAACGGATAATAGCAGTAATTTTATGTATAATTGTCCAGCCTAAGATATATATATATATATATATATATATATATATATATATATATATTTCATCTTTTGGTCGAATGGCAATAATACAGTCAGTAAGTTAAATTATACTTGTCTTTAAAGATTTGTTTTTTTCCTGTGTGGTTTCAGAGAACAGAGCAGCAGAACCTAAAAGTATATTTGGTATTCCCTTTGCTGGGAGCAGTGTTATTAAAATTCTGAGATTGTGAGTTTCTATTTAATGAAAGAACACAGGATCTTTTAAACTGAATTAGTCTTTTTCACCTGTTGGGGGAGTAACACTTTTCTTCTTTGTACATATACCGATTTATGCATAAAAGTGTTAGAAATTGTTTTAAAAAGGTACAGTTGCTGAGACCTGATTTATAAAAGTAATTGCATGTTTTTTATAAAAATAATCTAAGTTCTTTGTGAGAGCTGCCATTGGACCTCAGCAAAAGTGGATTTTTTTAAGCGCATGCATGCCCAAGTGTCCTTATTTTGGAGACCTAGTCCCTATTTGACACCCAAATCTCCCTGTCCCTCTTTCTTCCTCTAGTGTCCCTCTTTTCTGGGAGTTTAAAATTTTTAGTTTGTGTATGTGTGTATCAGAAACCCCACAAAAATAAAACTCACAATAAAATGAGTTAAAGCATCAGTAAATGTTTTTATATTAATCTGTGTTCCATTAAATTGAGTAATAGAACCAAGGTAAAAAGAACCAAGAACCAAAAACCCTGGCTCCTAAAATTCCTTCTGCTGGCTCCTAACATTCTTGATTGGACTCTATAGAAGTAGCATATCCCCATCTCCTAAAAATAATTATCCTAACTCATGAATGAGTCTATATGTCTACATAGTAACATAGTAACAAGTCCATCAAGTTCAACCCTTCTACCTATCATTCCAGCTTTTGATCCAAAAGAAGGCAAAAAACCCCTAAGGAAGCTATTTCGAATTTTGCCTCCTGGGGGGAAAAATTCCTTCTTGACTCCAAAGGGCAATCAGATTTCTCCTTGGATCAATAAGCTCTATTATTAATGCTTATTCTATTATTAATAGCCCTGTATGTTCTGCTTTTCTAAAAAAAAACATCCAGACCATTTTTAAATGCATCTATTGTGGTTGATAGCACTACCTCTCTTGGCAGTGAGTTCCATAACTTTATTGTCCTTACCGAAAAGAATCCCTTCCTTTGCTGGCTATGAAATCTTTGTTTTACTGTGAAATCTTTGTTCTATGTTGTTTTACTGTGAATGTAGATATGTTTGTATTAGCAAAACTGCAAGCAAATGCCCAAATATGTTGTTAATAAGGAAAGAAATGTGGTTTAAATGTGTCTGTGGAGTCTCCTGCTTATGACATCACCTGTGGCACGGTATGCAAATTACACGTTTTCCATTGAAAAGCAGTTCATTTGCATACCGTGCCACAGGTGATGTCAAACAGGAGACCCTAATTTGCTTGCAGCTTTGCTAACACAATGTATAGATCATTTTTAATCATTTGTTATGCTCTACATGCAAAGTAAAAACAATATTCAGGTGATAAAGTCTCTTTAAGGCCTAAGTAGCTGAGTTGGAAAAATTCTCCCATTCAACTGCACTGGAGAATTTATCTAACTCGGCTTCATTAGCTTAAAGTTTGAAATTCCCACCTCAGTTCCCTTTAAATCTCTCTTTATTGCGTAAACGCTTTAGCTGTTTTTGAAGTAAACCCGTTGTAATTGGGCCTTATTAACGGACATGTGTTGTGTGGCATAATACATGCTCTTACTTTGTTGTAATATATACGCACCCCAAAGATAAAAGAGGTTCATTCAGTGGTTAAATGAAAAGACCAAACAAACAAAAAACTGTTTATGTTGACATGTTTTATATTGCATTAGCTATTGTGCATTAAGAAATGCATGCCAGAGTAGAAACACAGCATTTTTGTTTTGTTTGGTTTTGCACATCTAGCATTTTATTTGGGATCTTTTGTTATTTTTGTTATTTTTTTTTGTAAACTGCAGCTGGACGGATACTAAAACAGCAGGGAAGGGAAATCCCTCAGCCTCAGACAGGGCTCCTGGATCAGTTTGCATTAGGGAAACAAGCATGTCTGGAGCAAGAAGTAGTTTGAGAAACAGAACTATGGGTCAGTCCCATAGTCCACTAAATCCAGGAAAGCATTAGACAACATGATCCCTTTTCCCCTCAGCTCAGGGAGCTATGGCATCCTCTAGCTAAGGATACTTGCTGCCTTGACACAAAATGGCTGCTTGACCATCCATCTTCTTGGAAAGCAGAGACCTCATCAGAAGGTGAGTGTAGACATATGTTGTTTCCCTCAAAATCTAGATCTGTGCAGTTCTGCAATCCTACTTGGCTGGGCAAGTAGGGTTGCCACCTTTTCTTCAGAAAAATACCGGCCTTGCTACTGTTTCCATAGACTCAACATTGGCCTGATGCCAATTTTTCTTACCGACCTGACGTTAATTTCTGCTTTTACTAAAATATTTGGCACTCCCCTTCCCCCCCACCCCCCCCTGGTGACTTCTCAGTGTGGGGAGGCACCTTTTATTGTCCGTTTATAACAAGCTTCTTCTGGTGCAGATACACGATAATGGTACGCGGTATCTGGCGAGAATCTCTGGCTACGACATGTCACTCTTGTAAAGTAGCTTCTGTTATCGAAGCTTTGATGTTCCCGGCTCCAAAAATCTCTCTGGCCTTAAAAATAAAGGTGCTTTATTGCAGTTATTTGTTCCCTGTACAAGCAATAGAAGTGTGATTTGTTGCTGTAGCCTTCAAAACCCCCCAAAGAGGTCTGGTTTGGGAAATATCAAAGTTGGGGAAGGTAGTTTAGATCAGCATAATGCTATAAAGGAGGTATGCTTGTCCTTCTTTAGGGGGTTAAACCCACAAGTAGTAAAGTGCATGGACAAGTGTTTTTGAATTTGCCAATCCACACTTTTCAGTGGAAGTAGAGTCTTAAGGGTCTACTGAATAAAGAGAGAACTGCAGGGGCGCGATACAGGCCAAGGTAGCCGAGTTGGAAAAATTCTCCGAAGCAGCTGTATTCCCGTCTCAATTCCCTACAATTCTCTCCTTATTGAGTAGACTATTCATCTGATTCACCATTTTTCCCCCTAAGATGTTTTATCCATGTTAACCCACTTTTTTATGTTTTAAAAAAGCCAATTTTTTTCTTGGCCACATTCATAATCTAAGAGTTGCTATTACATCCAGACACAGATTAATACAACCCCTATGTGGTTGGATTAACAGCGGAAGAAGGGACCCCCTCCCCACCCCCCCTCCTGCTATCTCCCTGTGGAATCTGCATTTTTTTTTTTTAAGAATCATCGCGGAATCCTCACAGTGCCATGGGTTACCTCGAACATTCTCGTATTGCATCTTTTACTTTTAAAACTATCCTTGTGATCTCCACCACATAATCCAAGAAACAATAAACAAACAAAATAAGCAAGGTAATCCTTTCCTTTTAAAATCCCTTATGAAGATTATTCCCTGCCCCCCTCCCCCCCCCCTTTCCACAAATGTTAGGAATACTCCCAAACACTTTTTTTTTTTAATAGCTTCTCTTTGTCTGCACGCAGACAGGCTGCAGTCGGGTCTCACTGAATGCACAGCTTTAAGTATTTAGCTCTGCTAGAAATGAGAGCATCCAAGCCCTGGGTGTTTGAGCATCCCCTGGGAGGTTGGGGGGCTCCTGTCTGGCCTCCCAGAGCTCTTTGCGCCACAAATACATTTCCATCCTTCTCGAGGAGGCCCCCCCCCCTTCACTCCCCCACACCGTCACCTAGGCAGCTAATTCCTCTGTGCCCCCTTCTTCTTATTAAAGCCACAGATCACTTTTCTGAGCTTAATGCTGTCAGCCCTGCAGATTGAGAGTCCAGATGGACTAAGCAGTGGTTTCATTTATTTAGTTTTTCAAGTATGCTGCTTTCAAGACAGTACAGATACCTATACGAACAGATTTTTTTTTTTTTTTCTTCTTCTGTTTCCATCTTCTATGAACTCACATATCAGATTTGAGACGAATTAATATTTTATCTGTTACAATCATCATGTCAGAAATATAAGACAATCTAGAGAAGACAGGAGCTCTTTACATATCTATCTCTCATATCTCCGCTAATGAAGTGACCCTCACAAGATCTTGTAAATGTGCCTGCAGCTTTAATTACCCCCTATCACAACTTGACACGTGCTGGCTTCTTCTATCACCCTGCTATTTAAATGGTAGATAGTGGCGCTCGACGGCCTGGCTTTTTGGAAATGTGCCACCATACTTACTTTTTCTTAGAATTTATATCGAGTTTAATAAGATCTTCTGTTTCTTGTTGAAATGCTGTGTTTTGTCTATATTAATATCTATAGCTAATGATTTTTGGGGATTTTTTTAACCAAAGACCTGCTTTTAAGTTCTTAAGGCAGCCGAAAGCATACAACATACTTTTTGTGCTTTAAATAAATCTCCTTATATACAGTACTTGCCTTCAGAGAGACTTATTAGGAAGATGCTAACCAACACTCTCCAATAACCTGAGGTTTGAGGTGTGATCAGGTAATATCCAGAGCTGTGATATGATGAGAAAGTAGTCTATATTTTCTCCTCGTTTCCTGTCTTGTTATGAATATCGTGCTTTCTGTAAAAGCGTAAAAGCGTAGACATTTTAAATAGAAATGTTTTAATGAAAGAATAAAAATAATGTACCTTACTAGAGCCCTGTGTGCTCTGTATAGCTCTAATAGGGAGCGGACATGTTGTTTAGAATCTTAGGACAGTTCTTCAGTCACCTTGGTTCAGATGAAGGAAGATCTGACCCAAGATTCTAATCAAACATGTCTGCCCCCTGGTACTGCTAAACAGTGCAAAGAGGGCTCAATAAGGTACATTATTTATATTCTTTCATTAAAGAATTTATGTGCAAACTATCTATACGTGATAAAATCTTTCAAGTAAACATCGGTTCATTTTTTTGATACAGTTGTCCTCGAAGGAATTTTTTTTTTTTTATACAGTATTCATTTTATTTGTCCCCCCCCACAGTTAACCTCTTAGCAACCAATGACATTTAATGTTCACCTTTAAAGACCTTGTGTCCGCATATACCACATCATAAGCCCTCTTGCTGCCGTTGGACCAAAATGTGTTGATAATAGGTTAAATTGTGAATATTCCCAGTCATTTGACACTTTGGAGGAAAACGTTTATACTTGTTAGCTTCTTTGATATTTGTGAGTCCAGCCGTGATGTAACATATCTGTGTGTGTCTGCGCACAAATACTTTTATTTTAATGTTTAATATTTAAACCCATGTCTCCATTAGATGCTGTACATAGTCTGATTTTAATGACAGCCCCCCCCCTTCATTGAGGTTTTTTTTTTCTATTTCTACCAGTAAACCCCCCAAACCATCCCCCCCCCCCCCCCCGCACCTCCTCTCTGATCCACAAATCCTTGCAGCCAGATACAGTCTCCTTCAGATTCCTTCAGTAAAGCCCTTGGCACAAACACAAGTGCAGTAACAGCTGCTCCCACATCCCAGTTCCAGGGCAGCTTGGCCTGTTTAGGGGGAAGCAGTAACTGTGCTGTATGTTCCACAGGGACGCTTATAGATATTTATATACGTTACTGTTGCGTTTTGGGAACAGAAGAAACAAGACAATACCCTTTTATTGTCAGCTTCATTGGTGTGCGGTACAATTTGGTAACAACATTAACACTACTTGTTTCCTCGATTTCTGTGGATTTTCGACAGATCCGCACCCCTCCAACTATTCCTCTCTTAATGGATTAAATCCTTTCTCCTCCTCAGTCTTTACGGGTCTCATATCCTTCGCTACGTGTCCCTTTCCTCATTCTACCCCTAGCTTGCTACCCCTCTTTATTCTCACCTTCAGCTTCTACGATATATCCTTCTTCTCATCTCCTCTTCCTGTGCAGGAGTGCCATCTCTTCCCTGTTGCTCTCACCCCCCTTATCACACCTTCCTGTTCCATCTCAATCCATCATCTCTTCTGTCGCTCCCCTCGTTTGCTCTCTCGCTCTCTCTCACTCTCTCTCATTCATCTCCCTAATTCGTTCTCTGCCTCCTCTCTCTCTCACCATTATGAAATATGGATGGTACCAGTCCCTGTGTTTGGAGACAGACTGGCAGAGAGCAGAGCTTCTCTCTAGACCCTGCCTTGTGCATGCACCTAAACACTTCACTGAGCAATCTGTCAACATGTCAGCAACACATGTTTTGTAAAAAGCTTCCAGTGGGAGTAATGACTCCCACCAGGACTCCGAAAATGCTTTGAATTCAGCAGATTTCTATTGCAGGGATCCCCTGGGGTCCCTTTTACAATGCCTACATTTCAGAAATTTGAGCCACAGACCCCTGGGGCTTTCCTTTCATAATGCCTGAAAATGTAGGGTTATATTGTTGCCTGTCCCCATGGGTTCTTTATTAATACCTGAATTCTGAGGAACTGGAAATTACCCAGAGCACGGCAGGGTCCCAGATACACACCAGGAATAGGAGGAAAAAACTCTGCTGGGAGATTTTTCTTTTTTTTCTCTGTTCCCTTCATGCAAGACTGAAAGAGAAGAATTTGCCAAAGGACTAAATAAGAGTGTGTTTTGAGCTGCCTTTCCTAAAGCACAGTATCGTATTAAAAGAAAAAAGAAAAAAAAATCAACGAAGGCCAAAAATAAATGTCATTTGTCTGTTTATATGTCGTTTAGTATTTCTGGGGACTGGAGAGCATTCGGTTTAACAGCAATGCAAGCAGGCTTTTCAGGCCTACAGACAAACGCATGTACAATGGTTACGTCCCCCCCCTTCGCATGGCAGAGAGGGCTATATGGATTTTTAACCCTTTGACCGTCGGACGCGGCTGAAAGAGGCAAAGCACGTTCAGCGCCCCCAATGCGTCACTTGAAAGCTGTGTGGTATCAAAGGTAACATTGCCGTTCAATTTTCCATTATTAGACTGCTGTGTTCTCTACTGGCCTGGGATCAATGCACCATCCTGTCTCCATTCCACGTGAGATATCAGAGGCCGCAGTATAGATCGGGTTTATTCCCGGGAGCACACCATTGTTCTGTTTTGGAGGAAGACTGCAAAAAAAAAAAAAAAGAAGAAAAATGACATGGCACCTCTCTACGTATAAAGGATACTGCAAGACCCGTTCTAGACCATTAGAATCAGGCTGCTGTGTTCCTGGATTTAGAACACACCAACCTATTCTGTTGTTCTGCAAAAGAAATGTTTAACAGTAAAGCGCCAGCCAGCTAGACGCGCTTGTTACCTTGTGTCGCGCATGTAGGTGTTCTTACTTACAAAAACAAAATAACAAAACAAAGACTTCTGCCACTGTGCAATGTCACACAAGCTATTTTAAGGAGCCTTTCTGAAGGTCGGTTCTTGCTAGTTATTAGACTTGGCTATTTGTTTTCGGCCAAAAATTGTCTCTTTCATCCATTTGTCCGAATTCCAAATGCGAAGCAGAAAGAATGAACAAAAATGTCAATCGTTCATTCGGATACCGTACACATAATACTCACGAACACACACAAACACAATCTCACACATAACACTCACCAATACACATAAACACAATCTCATACATAACACTCACCAATACACATAAACACAATCTCATACATAACACTCACCAATACACATAAACACAATCTCATACATAACACTCACCAATACACATAAACACAATCTCATACATAACACTCACCAATACACACAAAGACAATCTCATACATAACACTCACTAATACACACAAAGACAATCTCATACATAACACTCACCAATACACACAAACACAATCTCATACATAACATTCACTAATACACACAAGCACAATCTCATACATAACACTCACTAATACACACAAACACACGCATTAATGCACTTAATCACTCAGTTTGAGTAAATAGACCTCAGTATCTGCAGGAGCTATTCTGTTATATTGTAGTATTATAGCTGTTTTGGGGGTGGGGGGAGGTGGGGGGGGGGATTTTTTTTTTTACGCTGGTACCAGACAGAACAAACCCCCAAAAACGGCTCACTATGTTTCAGTATGTATTTTAAAAAAAAGAAAAAAGATTGAACTTGAAAACAAATAAAGAAGTGAGAGTGAAGGTGATTTCTAACAGATCTCAAAACAGAAAGATAGTAAGAAGGTATAAAATACCTCTTGAGTCCAAATCATTTATCTCAAGGCTAACTTGTTTACGGTTTGCCCCTGTATGACTTTATTTTATGTTATTTATTTTGTATTATATTTTGTTATATGATGAAGCAGTTTGGTTGTGTTTTACGAGCTCCCTCGGTTCAACTCTTTCTCCCTCCTTGCCCCGCAAAGCTTTCTGGCTGCCTGTGTCTGTAGCATGGTGCCTGGGGTGTATAGTTTAACAACCCATTTGGTAGAATCCACCCAAGTATATAACAAAGTAACTAAAACCAGATGTGTGAGTTGCAAATCCACCAAGTACTGTGTGTGTGTGTGTGTTAGGCCTGTAGTCCTGTATATACACATGTCGTCTATAGATGGATATAGTTCAAAGATGTCTTTATATGTATGTTTGTAGATAAATACACATAATGCAGGGCTTGCGTGCTACTGATGACAAGATCAAAGAGGCATATGACATAGCAGCATGCGTGGCATCATTTGTATAAAGGCAAACTCAAAAGGGGTCTCTCTGTTGGAAGGCATCAGACAATGATGGACGCTACATATTCAGGTTATATTGGACTCACATGGTGGTTCAAAGCCGTGTTTAATGAATTTACAATGCTGGTTCCATTCTTTTTGTCCAATACTTATGTTTATCTCTAAACGATATACATGTCCATGTTATATATATATATATATATATATATATATATATATATATATATTTATGTATATGTTGATATAGTGTACATATGTCTGTATCCATACAGAAAACCCACATAAAAAGGAGACAGACAGACATGTTATTGATGCATATAGATCAGTACGAGAGTGTACTTATATCTGCTGATATATTTAGTCTCGCCAAAGCCTCTGCAGCATAATGCCCTTTCCAGAATGTGCTTTCCTTTATTAGAGTTATAACTCGACTGTGTGTGTGTTCCCTGGAGGGGCCAGGCCAGCCGCTGGCAGTCTCTCTCAGACACCCAATTACCCCTGACGTCACTGCCGTCTCTCCTGCCTCCCTAGGGTGCTTGCATTTTTTTTTTCTTTCCCTTTGTAACTATAATAGTAGACCAGCTAAGTGCCTGTTATTTGCTTGGCAGAAGATTTGATTGTGTTTTGTGCCGGATACTAAATCCAAAAACTATGTAAAAATGTCAATAGGTGAGTGCACATTGATTTTATTCTGTCATTGTGATAGCCAAACCCTTTGGGACGTGAGCCCGGGGAAGGATTTTTACAAGAAAGATAATATAACAGAAAATTACTGGAGCTGCTCAGTGTCTTCCGAAGAAATCTTAAGGGCTTGCAAAGTTTCTGTAGAAACAACAAATGCTTTTATTAATATGAATTTGCGGTTTTGTTCTCACCGATCTTGACACAACTGCTGTTATGTTTTGTATTTTTTTTTAATGACTGGTAGAGACGGGGGTGGGTTAGGTTGGTGGGTAGTGGGACTTGGTACGTACTGGGACAGCCATTGCCGAGTAATGAACTCCCAGAGGATCGTGGGAGTAAGGCAGCATCGTTTTCCAGGGACTTCTCAGCAGACGCTTGGCTGGTAGCTCTGCCAGGCCGAAGTCTGCGTGAGCAGATAAAATGGAAGGGCTGAAAAGGCTGCGCTGGGCCAGAGCTGACTGGGAGCAAGTGATAAGGGCCACGGCGAGAGAAGAGCTGCGCCCACTCGTCTCAGCCAGATTTCTGCCGGCGAAGTAAAGTTTAACGCAGATAATTCGGGGGACAGCAACGAAAGCTGGAACGCAAGATAATGGTAATTGATTGAATCAAAGCAGCAGAGCAGGATTGTTCTGCCTAGCAATTATATTTCGTTCTAATTTTCAGCCCAAGTATCCTAGGAGTTCAGGTCGCTCAGTGCACATCCTGCGGCAGCCGATAAAAAGGCAAGCGCCCCTGCTTTTGGGCAAGGGATTTCACATTGGGAGACCTGGAAACAATAGGAAATCAGGACTATGCATGATGAAAGGTTAGGGAGTTCTGACTTGTATCTGATGTGAGTTCATTAGGATGCTGAGGTTCTACCACACTCCTCCCTCCGCTGTGGTACTCATTCTCTCTCATCCTAATCACACGTTATAGTGAGAAATTCTCAAGTATGTTGTAGAGATTTAAATTATTGGGATGACTCCTCTTAAAGCTGACAATGCTTATAAATCTGCCGACATGTTAAAAGAGTCGCCCCCAATTTCTGTACATTTCTCCCTTTGGTAGGAGACGGGAGCTTCTGTTGTTTCCTGAGTTCAGTTGTTTTCTCTTTTTGGTTTACTTTATGTTTGAATAATGTTTTTGAACGTTACTTTCTCCATCTTGTGCTATAGAGACTGTTTTAACGTAGGGCTTTATCCATGAAAGAGATAATTGCCGGGAATTGATTTCAGAATTAAGGCCAAAATAGTTGAGCTGATTGGGAGAATTTCTCAAACTCTGCTCCTTTAGAAATTCACTCCTCAATTCCCTGTAATTCTCGCTTTCATGGATAAAGCCAATAGTGTCATAGAGCTTTTGACCGGAGAGATCAGTCTTATCTTATTTACCCTCTTACTGTTTGTTCCCAAAAGGTTTGAGGTACCTAGTAGTGTCTAACCTGTACATTGCATGCAGCAAATATTTTGAAAACCTATTGTCCTTCCATGCTGTTGTTTACATTGAAAAGGACAGTTCCCCTGAACGGCAATGACTACTGCAGGAGACTTGTCAGCATGTGCGGCAACCAGCTCCTTCAAGCAGTATTTTTCTCTTTGAACGACAGCCATGAGAATGGGCAATCGTGTGACATACTGCACAAGTACAGTGGCCATCATTATGCACATGCATGTGAGCGTTGTGAAATGGCTCCCAAGAAATACTGGGAACACCATTTTGTAGCGAAGAGCATAAAACGAAATACAATGCAAAAGTTTTCTTGTTAAATAGTGGCAAAAATAGACAATTACGCAAACAACTGGAAAAAATTAACACATATTTATTTTTTAAGTGTTTTAATATGCATTTGTCAAGTTTTGTTTAATACTGGAAAGCTCCTTTAAAAAATGAATTCTTAATGCCGTCTCTCACAATCCAAGATTTTGCATGATCTTGATTATAAATAACATTTATCTTTTATCCTGGTGTAATATGGTGGAACAAATAACTTACCTATAAATCTTCAGCATGTTCTGTGCTACTTCAGTGCCGACATCTTGTGTCTGTTTCACTTTATCCCTGTTTCCTCCTACTTCAGTGTCATACTTCCTGTATGTTTATACAAGCATTCACATACGCATTTACACACCCTAATCAGAAGCGAGAAATTCTCAAGTATGTTGTAGAGATTCAAATTATTGGGATTGTTCCTCTTAAGGTGTATATAATTCTGCAGACATGTTAAAAAGGTCGCCTTTGGTAGGAGATTCAAGCTTCTGCTGTCATTTTAGGCATTTTTTTATGTTTTCTTACATTCTTTACAGATATTGGTGGTATACCGTGCACCTTTCGACTTATAGTTGCCCCCGGTGACTGATTTTGTTGCTTTACAGGTATTTTCACCTGTTTTTGACTTGTTTCCGCTTATACTTTGGACTACAATTTAGTATAGCGATTTAACAAATCCCGGGAAACAGGACATCATGGCTCCTAAAATCCATATAGCTGGCTTCTAACTTTTTTTAAATTGTTTTACAGAGAACCCTATGGATGTACCATTTCCCTGGCTCCTTAAAAAAATAATCTAGCTCCTGAATTGTCTGGCTCCTAAAGTCTACAGAAATTTATCTAGACCTGTTTTTGTGTAAAAGGGGATGTGGAGATATGACTGCACCTTGATGAAGCCTTAATTAGGCAAAAACATCTTGTGCAACTCCTCTGAGACTCTGGCTCCCCTTATGGCTGACTGCCTACTTCACTGTCACTCTTCCTAACGGTTCAGATACTGTTTTAGATTGACCTCAGCATTAACATTCAACTCGGCATTTGCATGGGAGCAAGTGCCTCCCCATCCTCTCGGCTTATAAGTTGTGTATGGCATGTCAATAGGTGATTGGCACGCAACGGACTGATAGGAGTGACTGACAGCCGCTCAACCAGCTAAGTGAAGGAACAGCTTCAACAAATAATCATTTCTGTCTGTATCTTTTGTACAAAGACTCTGGGATACCCCTTGAATGGAACTTTACAGGAGTAACATTCAAAAGCTATTCAAAACAGTTAGAATTGGCCTGTCAACAAATTTTTTTATGTCTTTTTTTTTATTTATTTTTTAAATATTTTTATTGATTTTCAAAAGTGATGACATGAATATAGATACAACATTGCAAGTACAGGAGGTGTAGACAAGTATAGGTGACTATCCAATCATCAACATTTAAAAAAAAAAGTGATAAAAAAAAAGAAAGAATACTAGGAGTAGCAAAGAAAATAGGAGAATGAAAGAAAAGAGAAAGACAAAGGAGGACAGGGTAACAGAGGGGGGAGGCAGTTAGGTCTTTAAAATTTCTTTCGAATGGTCCTGGGGAAAATACTATTTTGTGAAAGGGAAAATCGGCTTTTATGAAAAAAAGAATAGTAATGGTAATATTTTTTGCAAATTTAGATTATTATATATATTCCCCCCCCTTAGGATTAATATTCAATGACATTTGATTTTTGACTCAAGGTAATGCATAACCCTCCCACCTTTCTGCACTGCTGAGAATGGAATATGTATTTCTACACAAGAAATGCTTCGTCCATGCCAGGCTATGAGTCCTGGTCTTCCTTTCCTAGGTAATTAGCAGCAAAATTCCTCAGTGATTTGTAATGCCATTACAAAAGCCTAATCCAGGTTTGCAGCCATAAGTGATTTGGATAGTGCTTTTATTTATTCAAATTATTTGACCATAAATGACTTATTTGGTTTGTAATCAGCTCTTAAGGTAGATATTGTATGTTTGTGTGCTATGTAGAAATCTCTGGATTTTTTTCATTTTTTTTTTTTTTAAATATATATTTGACATTTTATTATCCTACAATGGTCACTGACTCCTGTAATAAAAGCACAATTAAATTAAAAAAATGAATGTCTCTATAAGTGTTGTTTATATCACTCATTAGTTATCTGTTATGCCTAGTGTTCATTTATGAGCATGTAATAACAGGTGTGGAAATTAGCATGGCCTCTTTTTTGTTTGATTTCAATTTGAAATCATCAGTAAAACAATATGGAAGACTTTGAGACATTTTGTCTCATTACCCTGGGTTACGATATTGAAGTTTTTTTTCTTAAGAATACACATTACCAAAGAATCCTACCGTCATTCTTGTTGACACTTTTTTTTAAAACATTTTTTATTATAGATATAAAAATAACAGGAAGCTTATATAAATACTTTTAGGTTCCTTTGGACAATTTGGCCTTTTGTTTAGTAATAAGCTAACATACAATACATACATACATATACAAAAATATGTCTCTGGTGGTGGGCCCATATTCAGGAGAGAAGGCGGGACTTGGGAGTTTTCCCCCTCTTTCCATTCCCCTTTCCCAAAGAATGGTTTATTTAGCTCATTCTTCTCCTCCCTACACTAATAGAGTATTCAAAAGGGTAGGGGGTTTCTATTGGTTGACATATTCGTTGACATATATTTTTTTATCTTCACTTGCAGTCTGCTTTCTTGTGGTCAGAGTGAGGTTATTACGGTATATGCCACATAACTTACTACCCCTGTCCACGGTCCCAATTTGGCCAAGCCCGGATGGGTTCAAGTTGTTCTGAAGGCAGGGACTCACCATGACATCACACAGTGTCATGGAATGGAGACTGATGTCACCTGACACTATCTTGGTTAAGCGCTAGGGTAGTTTGGGTATCTTCCGCGTCTGTGTAGTCAAAATTCAATGGAACATGACACACCTACCAGGCAGCTACAAGAGTTCTTCAATGGTACTCCCAATTAAAACACAAAGTTTTCAAATCTCCAAGTGGTTACCAGTCCTTCATCCTACGAAGAGCTTCTAAATTCAGTTCTTGAATGTCCTTCTCCATTCTAAACCAGATGAAGATATAACAAAAGGGCAACTCTCAAATACAATAGTCCCTATGACAAGGTTAGTTCTTAGTTCAGTGCGCTCCAATCAGAAAAATATGATAAGGGGGCCCAGTGTAGGCTTTTTATCCCCCACCCCCTCAATTAGTTGACGTGGTGGCCTTCATTAGCTTGTATGGTAGCACCAGTACTGCCCTACAATCTGATAATCCTTTGATGCTTTATTTTGATTGAGCCATGGATTCTTTTTTGTTTATAAGCCTGACTTGCGGGTATCTACCGGACCTTAACATACCAAGCATGATGTATGGAATACCTGCAGTCATTTATTTCAGTGACAATAAAGGCCATTTCTCCCATTTAACCTTATCCTTAACCTTACGTTTGCAGTTTCCTTCTTAATTCCCCATTAAGTTCCCTCTTTTGTGGATACATCCCTTCGTTTTCTGTTCAAGCATGGATCCTATGGGATGGACATGTCATGTTATAGTGATCACGTGCAAGGTTTTCACGGTTTTTATAGAAGGACAAATCATGAGACACAGACCTGCTGGAGAAGTGCTTGACACCAAACATCAAGCATGGTGGAGGCAATGTGATGGTCTGAGAGTGCTTTGGTGGTAAGGTCAGAGATTTGTATAGCTTAAAAGGGATTTTTGAAGATGGAAGGCTATCACTCCATTTTGCAACGCCATGCCATGATTCTTGAATGAAGCCGATTTCTTCCGACGACAAGACAGTGAACCAAAGCACAGCTCCAAACTAAGTGAGGACTAGTTTGGAAGAAGCAGTCAGCAGGTATTCTGTGTATAATGGAGTGGCCAGCACAGTCACCAGATCTTAACCCAAGTTTTCATGGAGAACGAGTTCTAAGTGACCCCAAACCTTTAATCAGTAGAGTATATTAGTTTCTTTTTATTAAAATACCGGCATCTATTTGCCCTTCAACCAAGACTTTGGTGATTAAAGGTGCTGGAGAAGGAAAAGACTTTATAATGTTTACATGTATATTATATTTTTTTATTTTCTTTGGAGAATCCACTCAGTAGTCTTTCCAATCCTTTCCTTAGGATGCACAGTGTAAGCCTTCGACACATCCCGTCCCTGTGTGGTAACCTTCTCTTCTCCTGTACTGGTGTAAATCTTTTTCATAAAAAAATCCCCAAATGAATGGATAGTAGCCTTTTTTTTTTGTCAACAACGATTCCCCATCAGAAAGGACGGGCTGTTAAGGTAGAGTTTTGATCCAGTTCCAACCACATATCCCTAATTGTCCCGTCAACTGATGTTTCGACGCACCTACCCTGTGGCAATTTTGAAACTGAGTTAATCAAATACAAAGATTGTTCTCCGTCGTAATCTTTTTCTTGCTCAGCTGATGGGCTGATCTTGTAGGCAGGTAGCAATTTTAACATACATCTTTATTTTAACACACCCCTTCTTTTCCAATATACACAGAACGTTGTCACGCTTCATTTCGACACTCAAATGGACATTCCGATTTCATTCTTTACTATATCCCTAAAGTGGTTGTTGCCTATAGAATAGGATGTTTTGATGTCTACTCGTCCACCTGCTCAAGACCCATCTCTGGAAAAAGCTGTATTCTGTAGCTGCTGTGCATAAACAGTTTGGCACAGATTTGATCTGCTGCTTCATGGATCTAGGCCCCTGTGTGCATTTTGAAGGTCTTTTTTATATATATATATATATATATTTTTTTTTTTTACCCTTCATCTAGGGAATCTTGCAAACAAAGAGCAGCCGCAGGTATCCAGATTTCTCCATCCCAAAGCAATACCTGGGGCAGTGCCTGCAGCAGTCCTGCTAGGCTCGTCTTAGCTGCTGCCAGCACTGGTCCTCCTGTAGGCTGCAGCGAGCTCAGAGAATGCGTAAAAAGCATGCACAACAGAGGATCCCAGGAACCAATATTTGTTGTTTGTTTTGTAAGTTCAAACAATAGAACGATTTTTTTTTTTTTTTTACATACTTATTGCCAGAATGTAACCCATGTGGTTTCTTTTATTTATGCATGGCTTTGTGTGGGTTATATGCCCTATTCCATAATTTATTGCTTTAATCTATAAAGAAAAATAAATGTAAAAAGTATAGACAATTTTTAAAATGTTCTAATCCGTACATATGTGTATATATTACCACCTTAATGCAATCCTAACTACACATGCATGCACACCATCAGCCATAACATTATGACCACCTGCCTAATATTGTGTAGGTCTCCTTTTGATGCCAAAACAGCCCTAATCTGTTGAGGAATGGACTCCACTAGACCTCTGAAGGTGTGCTGTGGTATCTGGTGCTAAGACGTTAGGAGCAGATCCTTTAAGTCCTGTACGTTGTGAGGTGGGGCCTCCATGGATCTGACTTGTTTGTCCATCACATCCTACAGATGCTCGATTGGATTGAGATCTGGGTAATTTGGAGGCCAAGTCAACACAACACCCTGAACTTGTTGTTGTGTTCCTCAAACCATTCCAGAACCATTTTTACTTTACCCTGCTTAAAGTGGCCAGTGCCATCAGAGAGTACAATTTCCATAAAAGGGTGTAAATGGTCTGCAATAATGATTGGGTAGATGGTATGTGTAAAAGTAACATCCACATGAATGGCAGGAACCAAGGTTTCCCAGCAGAACATTGCCCAAACCATCACACTGCCTCCACTGTCAGTGGTCATAATGTTATGGCTGATCATATATCTGTTAGTGTGTGTGTCAAATATCTAACGTACACAATTATTTTAAAGCATAGACAACCTAGCACTCACGGCTTCTGTTCTGCAGAGATGGCCTTAGTAAAGAAAAAATGTTGGTGTTTTAGTGTTTAGTGTTTTGAATCTTCATAGGGATCTTTGTTCAATTTGTGTTCACACATAAAAATGGATAATTAAGTTTTAGACTTGAATATTTTCCTGACATTTTCTAATCAGATTTTTTATGCAGCTTAAACAATAATACATATTACGTTGCCCTTACATTTAATTCAGTGTAGGGTTTGAGATGCAATACTACAAACAGAAGGGTTAGATAGATGGGCATAACTGTGTTGCCCATTAAAGACATAGAAATATAAACACTGCAGTGAGGTCATTCGAATTTTTAATTTAAAGGGGCCATATCACCTACAGATTGTTGGTATTGTGACTATAGAGAACATGAGCTATATACATCGTGTTAGTAAAATTGCTAGCAAATGTCTAAATTAGAAAAAAAATTAGTTTTAAAATGGAGTCTCCTGTTTATGACAGCACCTAGGACTTCATATGCAAATTACACGTTTCCAATGGAAAACCAGTTGATGTCATAAACAGGAGACTCCGCAGACACATTCGGAACTCATTTTACTGCTAATTTAGGCATTTCCTTGCAATTTTGCTAACACAATCTATAGATCATTTTGCACAGTTAAAAAACAATGTTTAGGTGACACAGTCCCTTTAAGATGGTATTTTGGCGAGTTATTTTTTTTTCCTGATTGGGGGCTATTCACTGAAAATGTGAGTTGCAGGTAAGTTGAGGTGAGATTCTTCTCACCATTTTAACTATACATTATACAGGGACAAACCTTGTGAGATTCCCCTCGCAAAGCAAACTCACCAGGTTTTTCCCTGCACAATGTATAGCTAAATTGGTGATATTAAATGTTCATTTCACCTCAACTCACTTTATCTCATTTGCAACTCACCTTTTAGTGAATAAGAATGCAGGCTAGTGCACTCTCTCCTTCTCTAGATATTAAAGAAGAGGAGAGTATTAGTCTATATGTATTTGTGCGGATAGAAACAACCATTTTCTGGTGTTGTTTTAATGGACATACATGTAACTGAAAGCAAACAAAGCTCTGAGGACAGACTTG
Organism: Pelodytes ibericus; assembly: GCA_036172795.1. Lineage (NCBI taxonomy): Eukaryota > Metazoa > Chordata > Amphibia > Anura > Pelodytidae > Pelodytes > Pelodytes ibericus. Next base: position 182,568,550 of record CM069862.1, read on the forward strand.
CGAAATTGTGTGCAGTAAGAGGGAAATGAATTTCCCGCCATTTCTTTACCAAACAGCAAGGATACTGCACATTAATGTGTCTGCAACAGTTCGGTTAAGGGCAGTCACACGTCTTTTACGTATAAATCAGATTAGGCCCATTTATCTTTTACATCCCGACACTTTTAATGTGCAGGAATTGACTCTCTGCTATGTCTGCCACTTGTCATGGACTTTTCTGTGAATGTTTCCTTTCACATGAGTGACTCATTGGCACCTCGTTGCCAAATCCATGACATTCCCATTTAGGGTACTTGAAAAACAAGCAAATGCTGCAATAGAGCACTTTACTTAAGAACCTACTCAATAAAAAGAGAATTGAAATTGGAATTTCAAACTTGTAGGCCAATGTAGCCGCGTTGGAAAAATTCTCCTACGGAGCCGAACGGGAGAATTTATCCAACCCTACTACGCTACTTCGGCGTTAAGCTTGAAATTCTAGTCTCCGTTCCCTGATATTCTCTCTTTATTGAATAGTCTATGGGTGGAAGAATAGTATGTGTGTGTATTAAGGATGCCACCTTTTCCTCAGAAAAATATCGGCCTTGCTACTGTCACCATAGAATTAACCTTGGCCTGATGCCATTTTGTTTACTGGCCTGCTGACAAAATACCAGCCAGATGGCAAACCTAGTGTGCATACATTGAGGTATGTTAAACTACAGTCTGCAGTAAGTTGGCTTGGGGGCACAGAGCTGGCCTGTATGGTTTTAATAGTGCTGCAAAGATTTTTTTTTTTTTAAGGTTTGATGTATTTCTAATTGGATCTTGAGTGCAGCATCACCCTGCCTGGAGAACATTGTTTAGAATACACTGGTATTGTACAAAAATAATGCATACACCTTTATATACTACGTCTTATTTTGCTAGTCAGGCCCGCAATGCTTTGCAACCCATACTGGCAGAGAAAAGAGATCATTTTTCAGAAAAATGATAAATCAGACCAGACATGAGTGTCTGCCACTGAATGAGGCCTGCAGGAGAATCCTCTGGCCTTGAAATCTCCTCTCTTTATTTATTTTTATTACATCTCCCTTCTCTTTCTCCACATGACATGGAGGTTGTGGATGGTAATTAAAGGACCCCCCAGATTCTCGTTTTCAGCACCGGGTTCTTTGATGTGCATCTTGTCGGGCAGATACAGTCATTGTTCCTGATTCTCTTTCTCTCTAACCCCCCTACCAGTCCCTTTGAAGTGTGTGAGCTGGCCTTTAATACCCTAATACAATATGGGCAGGATAATACGACGCTCCTTGCCTTACACATCTCTAGTATAATGGTCTGCAACTTACGGGGCGAGGGGGAAGGTGTGTAGTCCGTTTTAGCTTTCATATTGTCTCCGTGTCAATAGTTATAAGATTCTTGATTTTCCAAAAAAAGTTAAATTATTGTCAACGCAGATCTCCCATGTTAGTGGTACCTAATACTCCTACTAATTAGATTTTAACTGTTCACTTAAGGAAGTAAGTATGTGATACAGGAAACACCACTTTGATGTAACTAAATCTCGACTATTAATGCAGTTGCAAAGGTAACTAATAATAATTTCATTGCCAGCCTCAAAAATCATGCAAGCATTTGCTAAAGGAATCATGGTTTAAAGGACAACTGTAGGCAATAAACTAATTTATGTTTCCATGAAAGATTGCATCAAGTGAGATCTTTTAAATAGAAACCTTTTAGTGAATATAAATAAAGTACCTATTTGAACCCTCGGTAGACATCTGTCAGGGTGCGGACATGTTGTTTGGAATCTTGGGTCAGATCCAGGAAGATCGGACCCAAGATAAAGTAAGACAACATTCTAAACAAAATATCTGCAGTCGGATAGGGTAATACAGAGCATCGATGACTGAGGTGCTTTATTTGTATAATTTCCCTGAAGAATTTTTATTTAAACTGTCTACACTTGATGTAGTCTTTCAGTTAAACATAAGTTCATTTTATATCTACAGCGGTCTTTTAAGTCGATGTTCACCAATAGCGATAGAACTATCCAACTGATGATCCAAAGGTCCAAAGGAACAGCCTCAAAATTAAACACTGAATTGAATCAGTATGTCTGTGACCTATTCTCAACAGAAACCGTATCTCTTGAGCTTCATGAAGCTAGAATTGATGGCATGCCATTAATGTGCCAAGACAATGTCTCAACACCCATGACAATATATGCAAATATACAGACAAGCTGTAACTTCAAGTCATAAGGAAATTGAAGGCAGGCCTTTAATTAGTAAATTGGATGTAAAGTAACAACATTCATTCCAACAGAAAGACCACATGAATTAGAGCTAGAGGGATTAGGGAAACGGCAGAATACATTTCACCTGACAAGGCCCCGATGCTGTATTTTAAGCAAGAAAAAAAAAAAACGGGAAAAAAATCCTGTCGAGTTAGGGTCCTCTTTACCGATTAACGAAAGAAATGAGGGTCTCTCACTGCATGGATGGAGGCAATTAAGAAAGAAGAGGAAGGGAGCAGAAGAAACGAGAACATTTGGTGCTGAAGTGCAACCCAGGAGACAAAACAGGCCTGTAATTATTAGGCAAGTACAATGTTCCATCATAACGGACCAAGACCAAAGGTACGTATAATAGTCAGTCTTTCATTTGAATCTCCTTTTCTAATGTTTAATCCCTCTTTAAGTACTGATGAAGTTAATTGTTGTCTCCCTGATATGACAGTGTTGCAATCTAGATTCTTGTCTGTGCTCCTCTCAAAGTGGTTGGAAGCAATAACTCCAGGGGGAGAGAGCCTGGAAAAGATTTATTATAAAATATAAACCTTCCTCATAATCTGATCATGTCAAAATGCGGGAGTTAATTTAAGGATATGATAGCGACGTGTTTGCTGTTATTAGTGTCTGCTGGCAATCTATCTAGGCCACAGCCCTTATCTTTCCGTCCAAATAAGGATGCTTTTAACTGTACCTCCTGCCGAAATCCCCCCAAAAAATAAATAAAAAAAATGTGTTTTTTTTTTTTTACCACAGTTATCCTATTTTAAAGTCAAATTTCACTCTTTATAAAGTAACGTTTCAGCATTGTTTTTGTTTTTCCCACTTGCACAGAATTCACATTATCTTGTGATTAAAATGTCGGAAAGTCATTATTCCACAGGCCTCGAAAAGCAGTAATTGTGGCGGTGTCTGCCGTGCACGAGAGTTCTTCAGGAGATGTGAATTAGGGGCACAAGTGGCGAGGACTCCTCAAATGTGCAACTCCCTTTAATGAAGCAGAGGCTCACACTCCTATTATGCATTTTAATGCCCTGTATTACCTGGAAATGGGGCGAACAGGTGCCACAGTTGCATCTCGCTCTTTGAGCCCACTGTGGACTAGTTGTGGGGGGAAATATTCACCTCAGCCTTGGAAAAACCTTAAATGGCAGATATGTCATTAACAGGAGATGTGTATTTTTTTTATTTTTTGCAAAAAATTGGCATCATACAGCTTGAAATTGCTCTCGGTCTGCCTGGGGAGTTGCTCCATCTTTTTCTCACAACAATATTTTTCAGGCGAATCATTTAAACCCCTCTCTACTCTGTGCTCCAACGGCAGCTTTTTTTCAGTGCTCTGTAGATAGGATCCAGTGATTGGAAAATGAGTGTGTGCTAGTAGCTATTAGACTAAGGGAGATGCATTAACATAGAAAACATGTATCTTAATGTTTAAAGGGTTGTCCGTTTGAATGAAGCGTGAAGGCATATGACAAAATATTGCATTTTATACAATCTTACACTATGTGAGAAAAGAATATTTTACTTTTAAAAGTAAACTGTAGGATATGCCCGGTAACAAGATACTGTCCTGGTTTTTTGTCCTATATATGTTTTTTTTTCTTTTTAGTTTTTGTGTTGGAGCATTCGGATTCTGTATATATAACTTATGAAGCTAAGATTTGTTATGTCAGTGATGAGCTTTTGTACTTTGATAATAAAAGAAATGATAAGAAGAAAATAAAAAAAAAAGGTAAACTGTAGGGCAAACATTTAAGATGAAGGAATATCAGACCCAAGATTCTAAACATTGTCCACCCCAGATAGAGAAATACAGAGCAAAGAGGCCTCAAAAATCGACTTTATTTGTATTCTTTTATTAAAGCGATTCTATTTAAAATGAATTTCTTTTTTTAAAAGAAATTTCTTTTTTTGTGGCTCTGAGATTCTGTTTTTTTGTGTGCTAATTTTTCCAACAAACTGGTTACATAAAATTATCCTATTATTTAACATGTAAGAGACGATACAGATCCTAGGTGTGAAAATGCATGACACTTTGTACTATACCTTACTAAAGCCATAAATGTCTTTATTAAAGGCTTACTGCAGTGGGCTATAGGGTGGTCCAAATCCTCCTAAGAAATTCCCAACATTTATTACATGTCACTCATAAATATGAGTTGGCCTGCATGTTTGGAAAGAGGTTATAGGGAAATTGTACCATATGTCATTAAAAAGCAGACTCGAAAGAGCGTGTGCCATTACAGAATTCTTGCACATTATCCATGTAGAAGCTTTGGCAAGCAGTGTTATAGTGAATTGACTTCCCCCTTGTGGAACTATCCTACCAAGGAACAGACCTGATAGTGTGAATACCCCCCAGGTGATCCACTGGGCTTACACTCATGCTAAGTCTTAACTGAGAATATAGGCAAAGACTAAAATAGATAAAAAAAATACCTAAAACAAAACTTTTATTGAGTCAATATATTAAAAAGGTATGGTCACTGTCTGATAACTCTGTGTAACTCCATCCTGGACTGGGTCCCCAGGACATACCTGAAAACAAGAGAAATCTCAATGTATTCTTCCTGGTAAAACACTTTTTTAAAAGAAATAAATATAATGTGCTCCTACTACCTTGCACAGAAATCAAACAGCCTTAAAAGCAAAAATTCAAGTGCTCTTTAGGTATACATGGCTTAGTCTAGATTAGAATACTGACAGTGTGTATTATAAAACCAAATACAAAACATGGCTGTATACTATCGTTTACGCCATGTACATACCAAGTATAGATAATACCATCTGAATTAGGGTACTCAGTAGTAGGCTATATTAAATATACATTACTATAGAAATTGAATTATGCTCCCATTAAAGAGTATGGTGAATAAAAAAAATAGACCAAAATCTTATTATAGACTAATCCCTATTACTATACATCAATCGGCACTGAAGCGGGTGTTAACGCTCCCATAGTTTATTTAAGCCTTTATACAAATACGTTTGCACTGTTGTAGTGTACGTTAGCCTATGGTGGGCATCTGGCAGAGATTGCTTACCAGTGCCAGGTCTCTCATAAGCTGTTCACAATCGCATACCTTCCAACTTTGCCCCCTGTGCAAATCAGGACACCAGGGGCACCAGGGGCGGAGCCTGGGGAGGGACACCAGGGGTGGAGTCTGGGCAGGGGAGTGTCGGTGTTACCAATCATGTGCGGTAATACTGTCAGCCACTTTTGATCCTGGCATCTGAAGCCAGGATCGTTACTGCGCATGTGCACAATGCTGCGCATGCGCAGTAAGCATTCTCCGGTGTCTGGGACACCGGAGAATGTGAACAGGACCGCAGGATTGTGGTCCTGAGTCCACCTGTCCCACTGAGCTCTACCTCTGTCCCGAAAAGCGGAACAGAGGTACAGCACGGCGGGACATAGCTCCGAAATCGGGACTGTCCCGTGCAAAGTGGGAATGTTGGGAGGTATACAATCGGCCCCCTAATAGCCTGTAATAAGACATATAATAAGACATTGGTGAGTTATTTGTTTACCATACTGTCTGTATCTAATTGTAATTTAGAGTGAGGCCTTTTAATATACTGACTTATTTATATAACAAGATACATATTTTTTCACTGTACAAACATTTACTATAAAAAATATATATATATATATTGACTTGTATGTTTTAGGTCTTTTTTTTCTCTTTAATCTTACAATATTTGTTCTGGGTCATCCCCGATAGCAATACACATTGCAAGACTCTTTGTAGCAGTACCGGAGGTGGCACATGCCTCAAAGAATGGGTGTAGTGCTGTCAAAAACAGGATTGTGTTATCCTTTATGCCACAGTTATCTTCCCCACTGGATAGTGAACCATTGTATTGACTGTGAATGGTCTCTGATTTGAGGGTAAGAGTGTGGCAACCAGGGTACCATCCTTGTGGGTTTCTAGGATAGGTCATCCTACAGATCATTATTTTTTTTTTATTTCACTATTCAAGCCCATATAATATGTGAACTAAACATAAACCTGGTCAAATGAGGTTATTCAGAGGACTGGACTTGGTTATCACTTCAAATGATATTTAATGGTCGATCTTTACATTTTTTAAAAAACATTACCTAATTTTTTTAAAGCGACAGTAACTGCTATTAAATATCTTAATGGGACATATTATCTATGCTTTAAAACATGGCACCCTTTTGTTCCCAAGAATGACTACTTAGCCATGGATGACCATCTGACATTATGCAAACTTACAATGAGTATCATTATCTTATCTGTATAATATTTGCAATAAATGAAGTGAACTGACAAGGGACATTTTTAATCTCAGAGCAATTATCCACTTTAGGCATTGTACGGTTTTTTTTTTTTTTACTTTAACAAGGTTGATGAACAGATCTTGCCACTAAATGGCTTCTTGAATACTAAGGTTTATCAACGATGTTTAGCTATCCTGGTCTTGAGATACCCCTTTAAAGGGGCTTGGAGGAAGGAAAATGGAAATGTATGTGGCCTGTAATTTTGACTGTTCCTTTAAGCTGAAATCTTAGGAATAAACTTTCTAAAAAAAAATTCACTTGTACTATTGATAGTTTGTCAGTTTATCCTCTGACATCATAGGAAGCATCCAGCCTGGTCAGGTGGGCGACTGCCTCCCTCTGCTACGGCAGAGAGAGACCCTAGTTTAAAAAAAAACAAAAAACATTTTAGTTGTCCTTTAATGGAAAACGGATAAAACAGCAGAACAGCACAGGCTTACTCTATCCCTTTTTTTTCTGATGTGAAATAGAACTGATTCAGTGTAGTTTTCGGAAGCCTTGAGACCAGCTCTAGCTTAAGCACACCATTGTTTTAAAATTCCCCGAAGGAAATATTAAATATTTCCTATATTGTTGTGTACTAGGAAATCTCATCAAAGCTGTCATAATATTTAGGTGTTAAAGAAACGGATATCCTTTGTCATGTATCATTTTTTGTAAAGCATTGTATATGAGTGCACTTCCTTATCAGCCATTTCCTTTGTGATACATAATCTCCCCTCCATACATTTCATATTCTCCTCCAACTATTTCTATTCCTTCGTTAGCATGCCATTTACAAAACTTTCATAAATATCCCATATTCATTACATTAACATTTATTTCTATAGCACCAACAGTTTACGTAGCGCTGGGTGCAGAGCGTAGAAGGGCACTGCAGACTTAGTTAGACGAATAAAAACAGACTGATACATAAGGTAGAGAGCCCTGCTCGCAACCTTATAATCTAGCGTAGGGGTCTCCAAACTACAGTTTGGCCTCCAGCTACTTCGCCTTACCTCCCACATGCCCCAAGTATTTAGGGGAGCTGCGCGGCACCAGGAACATCTGCGCACACTGCTTCAACCCCTAGCATCGAGCTGAATGATAAGAAGGTCGGGTGTCATGTGACAACCCGGCGCTCAGTGAAAAGTCAGCATGGTGGGTAGGAGTGCAGGATCCTTAGAGTGCAAGTGGGTGCTGGGGAAAGTCCTGAGTGCATATCTGAATGCTGGGGCAAGTTCTGTGAGTGTAATCTGGGTGCAATGTGGGTAGAGAGGAAGGAAATAAAAACAAGAAATTGTTTTTTTCAAATACCTTTTTATTAAATATGTAAAAAAGTTGAATTATAATATTTCTTTTCTTTGGCTAGTAAAAATGTGTAAAATGTAAAAGTTTGGAGTATTCTAATTAGTAGATAGTGTCAACCTGCCAGTTTCAGTAAGAGGTAAAATTATGGACCATTAAAACATTGTTTTTTATTCACTATCAAGTCCATACAAAAATATATCACTAATAAATAACATCATTTTATTACTTAAAGCAATAATATTTAAAAATGAAAACGGTTTTGTCCTTACCATGTAAACAGATATCCTGTTTCCATGTGACTATGTAACTAATATTATATGGTTGATAGATAACATTTGGCACATTTCCCATAATTCTCAGTGAGCCAGGACTAGCTGAGCATCATGGGGAATGTAGTCTACAGCATCTATGGTGCCAGTGGTTAACCATCACTTAATTAAATGGCACATTACAATAGGAGTTTCCATATACGTTAACCATTCTTGAACAACAGAAAACCCTTCCCGCTTAAAACGTCACAACTACTAAAGAGTCTACTCAATAAAGAGGGAATTAAGCCGTGAATTTCAAACTTAAGGCATTGGATACAAATACTGTGTTTGGAACTGCTTATTTTTTTTCAACATAACATTATATTGTTCTACGTAAATCTGTACTTTTTGTATCTGTTTTGTCCGGTAGGTTGGAAAAGCACTTTAGGACCATTTGAGAGCAGTATTGTTTGTTTTTGCAATTACTTTTTTCTTGTTGTAAAATTTATAATTTCATTATAAAAAATAAAAAAACTTAAGGCATTGGAGAATTTTTCCAACTTGGCTAATTTGGCCTTGAGTTTGAACTTCTTGTCTCGATTCGATTCCCTGTATATTGAGTAGACCCTTAAAAATGTCATGAATTCCATGAATTATGTGCTACAACCAATTTATTCACTTCTCTTTACAAATGACTAACATTCCCTCTTTCCTACAGACCGCCTTAGCTGTACCTCCCTCACCTTTTTCTTTTTTTTTTGGGGTGAGGTGGGGCGGGGGTGGCTGTAGGTTTATTGCTTCACATTTTGAGGAGCAGGACGCCTTTGCCAGTCCAACATCAACATTTCAGTGAACCGCTGATATTTCTGTCTGGCCAACGAAAGATATGATTCAATATTTCCTTCTCCCCAGTCCTCCTTCTGCCTTTGTGTACTTGGGCCAAGGTCAACTCAGATCAGTACTCGTGGGGGAAAAATACCCAGATTTGTAGGAAAGTGCGCTCGTTAACTGACTGAGAATCTGTGCCTGTGAAATTGTATATTGTGGCTATAAAATAGTAATCTACCCATACCGTGTGCAGGGTGAAATTACCTTGAGCCTTGTATTGATGGCTTGCATAAGCCTTCAGGGTACTGCTAGGGGTCAATCGGTTCACCAGTTGGCACCATCTCACTAATAAAGCCTTATAAAAGATTTTAACTGCCTATTATGTCATTATGTAGTTGCTTTTTAGTTTTAATCTAGTATACACTTATGTAAAATGGTTTAAAGCGTTACCTCTAAATGTTTCATTGTAGTTATATTTACTGTTATGAGAACGTTCATTTAGAAAGTGTCAACACTTTGGTAAAATGGATTTAGGAGTTACCTCTACATGTTTCATTGTAGTTATATTTACTGTTATGAGAACGTTCATTTAGAAAGTGTCAACACTTTGGTAAAATGGTTTAAAGCGTTACCTCTAAATGTTTCATTGTAGTTATATTTACTGTTATGAGAACGTTCATTTAGAAAGTGTCAACACTTTGGTAAAATGGTTTTAGGAGTTACCTCTAAATGTTTCATTGTAGTTATATTTACTGTTATGAGAACGTTCATTTAGAAAGTGTCAACACTTTGGTAAAATGGTTTTAGGAGTTACCTCTAAATGTTTAATTGTAGTTATATTTACTGTTATGAGAAGGTTCATTTAGAAAGTGCCAACACTTTGGTAAAATGGTTTTTGGAGTTACCTCTAAATGTTTCATTGTAGTTATATTTACTGTTATGAGAAGGTTCATTTAGAAAGTGCCAACACTTTGGTAAAATGGTTTTAGGAGTTACCTCTAAATGTTTCATTGTAGTTATATTTAATGTCATGAGAACTTTAATTTAGAAAGTGCCAACAATTTAGCAAAACGGTTGTTGGAGTTACCTCTAAATGTTTCATTGTAGTTGTATTTAATGTTATGAGAACTTTAATCTAGAAAGTGCCAACACTTTAGCAAAATGGTTGTAGGAGTTACCTCTAAATGTTTCATTGTAGTCTTATTTACTTCTATGAGAACTTGAATTTAGAAAGTGCTAACATGTTCTGCATTGCTTGCAGGGAGCTTAAAGCAAACTATATGCAAGGTTCTGGTGTATCAATTAGCACTTCTCCTGAAATATTGGACGACGTGGAAGAAGTACAGGTCCTGGTTTTAGACCTCTGTGGCACTGGGTAAAGATATATTGCTCTTGCACAAATCCTTGGTGAAAGTTGGATTTCTCACACTGGCCTTTTTGTTAATCTTTATCTGTCAAAAAGGATCAAGGACTCAGCCGAGTTCAAAAATATCTTGCACTGGCTTCGTTAGCCGGCCGTGGTCTTAATCTGCAGCCCTTACAACCCTTTGTGAGCAATGTTCCTCATGTCTGGATTCTAGTTTTAACTACCGAGATGCCAAATGGTTGCGAAGAGAATCTGATTGCGGGAAGTGGTCCATGGCCTGTACTTTCAATCGCTTCATTAGTGTATTAAGTTGCCTCGAGGCAGCAAATTTCCAGTTTACAGTGCTTTTAGGATTTCATTTGTAGTGTTTGACAAAACTACTGCGTTTTTAAAAATAAAATGCTAATATATGTTAATCTGTGGAGACAATAACATTATTGTAGAGAATAAAATAAAAATATGAATAATGATCTATATACATTGTTTTAGCAGAATTGCAAGCAAAATGCATATATTAAGAAAATAATGTATTTTAATGTATCTGGGGCTCCTGTTTATGACATGACCTGTGGCTTGTAAAGCAAATGAACTACCTTTCAATGGGAAATGTGTAATTTGCATATCAAGTGATGATATACGCAGGATTATGTTATTAGGAGGTATTTCAGAGAAGCAAAATGGTTGATCCAGCAACCCCTAAAGGCAATGTCAATAGCATAACCTAATAATCTTTGTGGCAGAAAGGTTGCTGATTACAAGTAAAAAAGACTTCAATCCATTTTTAGCAGTATAATGATTTCAGTGCAGCTAGATCTCCCATGCATTTTTGGGGATCTAGCACAAAAATCCCTTAATCGGGTTACGGTTTGAGTCCAGGTTATAGCCATCCCCTTTGTTAGAGAGAGAAGAAACACTGGCACTCATAGGTCCAGATGCAAATGTGATTTAATTAATATAATACATCAGGAGGCCACACGTATGTGCAGTGTACAAAGGAAACCGCAGACACAACGCGTTTCGCGTCTAGTGATGCTTATTCATAGTTGCCTATATCAAACTTACTTCTCTGGAGAGCTCCAACATTACATGAGCAGAATGCTCCCTCCAAGCTATCTGCTAGATACATGTAATCCTGACCGTGCGTAGTACGTGTGCCAAACGGACAGCACACCAATACGAACTAGAGCCGAGAGTCCGATGGCAGCAGCAAATTTAGCATCAGAATCAATCGCTCTGTTACCAATTCGACCAGCGCGAAATGAATCCGAAATTAACTTTGAATTCGCTGCTGCCGTCGGCCTCTCGGCTCTATTTCGTGTATTTTCGTGGTTTGTGGCGCACACCTAGCACACATGCAGGATAGGCACCTGGTAATACCCCTTGATCCCCCCAAAAATATATATTCTGTAGATTTAATTTCCCTAAAAAATATTTATTTATTTTGAAACTTATATTTAGATTTGTAAGTTTGTATTACATAGTAACATAGTAATTTAGGTTGAAAAAAGACACAAGTCCATCAAGTTCAACCCTTCAACCCTATTGTAAATTAAGTTCGGGATATACAAGCGGAATTCCTAGTTACATGGTAAAAATACTTCCCGAAATAAATAAAATATCGTAATGGATGTTTTCTATGTCAATATTTTACCTATATTGTGTCTCGATTATGAAATTTTTTTTTTTTTTTTTTCCTTTTATTGGTATTGACATATAAAGTGGCACAAACAAATATTTTTTGCTATTTGTTATTACGTAGGAAGATAGTGGGACCTCTGCTCATTCCTTACGTACTTTGGGGAAATAAACACCTTAATAAATCAGCTCCCGGTGAAGAAAGTTGTTTTAAATGAGTATGCTTAATTGGGGCAAGGTTTGATAAATTACATGCAAACCATGACCTGTATATGAATGCCACTACAATTAGCTCATTTCTCTGATAGAGTGGATAGTACAATTGTGAGCATAATTAGAGTAAAAGTCAAGGGAACAATATAGTCCAAAGGCCTGGGGTACATGGGAATTCGGTAAGATTTATTTTATGTTTTTTTTTCGGTGCAAGAAAAAAAATATATGTTCTCATCGCATTTTATCTTAGTAGCACACAAGAATGAATATCCTACGATTAAACAAGCACAATTAGTATATAGAAAGGAAAGGTAAACATTCATTGTAAAGGATTTCTTACCATTACTGGATTATTGTTTTTTTGCATACCAAGATCTACCAGTAGTGATAAATATAAAGTCCTTCTCTGCAGATTTTTAATAGGAGGTTTTGATGCAATATATTACACATATCTAAGGTGTATAATTCTGTGTACACTACTGTAGTTTTAGATTGACTATGGGGCAAGTATACACCTTCATTACTAAGAGGTCACGACAAATATTAGTAGATTTTCGGAATGAGACAGACCAATTCTGGAGCCAGTCTAGTTATTTTTAGGAGCGAAGGCATATGGTATATCCATAGCCCTTTGTAAAACAATCTAAAAAGTGTTTTTTTGAGAGCCGTAGCTTTCTGAATACTGGGATTTTTTTTTTCAAGTCCTGCTTACTAGTATTATCAATTTAAATCCACACAACCTTTCACTAACAACATGTAGATTTTTCTCTCCCATGAAGGCAGACCAATCCACTAATGCAGGGCTTGACAATCCCCATCAGCCAGGGAGCCACGGCGTCTGCAATGCTTACTGCTGGCTCCTAACTTTTCTTATTTGTGTTTTACACTCCCATGTTCCTTGGCTCCTAAAAAATAACTAGGCTGGCTCCTAATGTCCACAAATATTTATCAAGCCCTCAATGCAATATTTGGATAATGGCTAAATGGACACACACACCACTACATATATATATATATATAATATATATATATATATTCACAACATGCGTTTCTTTGTCTCTCTTTTAACTGCTGCTAGGTATGAGAAACAAGAGTTTTTGCAAGGTCTGCCACTGTCTCCACAGCAGTTGTTTCATTTTTAGTTTGATGTTAACAGTACAAAGGAAGGATAAATGTGTGTTAAGTGGGCTGCAGACTGCATGTGGCAACACAGGGGTGCTGTATATAGGGAGTACTCTGTAAGAGACTGTGTCATCTTGAGCATCTAATATAGTCTTGTCTCTCTCGGGAGAGACCATGACCTTGCACAATATCAGGACAGCAAAAGATTCAAAATAAGGTTTCCTCCCTGTGTGCTACTTTGCAAATATATGTAACCAAACAGCACCCCCTCCCTCTTTGGGGACTGTATTACTTGTCTTTTGGGTTAAGGAGGGACCGAATCATTTTTCTGAAACGGCTCATAACTTCTCAGTGCTTGGCAGGCCTTGAAAGTTTAACTGAGGCAATCCCAGATTCTGCTCCAGCCAGGAGAATTGGTAGTATCCCCATGAGGAAAAGAAGGGTGGGGATTTTTCTTGCAAAACCTCAGGGTCAGAAGCAGGACAGTGTCTGGATACTTTTTTTTTTTCCTATAAAATGTGGGTGAGACCCGGGAAGCTGTGGCTTTAACCCTTTAGCAGCCCTGTGACTGTACCCGACACGTCAAGAGAGATGTGTAGTGTAGGTCTTTGTGACCACATAATTAGCAAAGCTAACTTTTTTTTAAAACATTGTACAAGAAATCGCAATCCCATGAATTTTCCAGTAAAACTTCTAATTTATGTCCCACGTCCCTTCCCCTTACATTTCTTCACAAGGTATTACTAGGAAACTTATGTTAACCTCTTAATTGGCAGGACATTGCTTGTCAAGTAGGACAGCCATGTTGTTTTTTTTCTGATAGAGTGAATCATACAGTTAGTATATAGAATTTGTTCTGTGTTTAACTCTTTAGAGACCCCACAATCTAGACCTAGCTTTGTGCAATGACCTCCTTATTTATCATTAGTGGTTCCTATTGGTATTTTCCGATTTAATAGCTACTTTTTTTTACAATTGGTTACAGGACTGAACCGTCCCATAATGCTTTGGGAGTCAACGGGCTGGCACGGCCTCATGTTTTTTTTTTTTTTAAAGTTTAACAGCAGCTTGAAGTCCACCGAAAAAACGTAGAATTTTTCTCCCCAACACATTCTTATAAAAATCCGCCAGACAGACAAATCGAATTTGTCAAAATTGCATAAAAATATGACAGATGGTGCTCATTAGCTTAATACACAAGTATGTGTAATGGACTTGCTTTTCCTTTTAGCATGTTAGAGGGAACACAATAATTCCCCTTTGTGACATATAATACACAGAGCCTTTGAATGTGGATCTAAATGTTGTTGAATGTCTTTTAACCATTCGAATACCTATTTCTTCTTGCAAACCAGTGCTCAGTGAGAGTGCTCCACAATAGAACACAAGGAGCTAAGATGCTTCAGCCACAGGTTTTCCACTTTACTAACCTGTCTAACTTATTACCCTTTAAAGGACAACTGAAGGCAAAAAATAATGCCTGTTTAATTGAAAGATTAGTGTAAGATGGTGTGTAAAGAGATGCTTTAAAGGGACACTACAACTTACATAAGTTGTAACTAGATAACCTGGACATTTAAAACAAACACAAAAAATGTATTTGCAAATACAATTAGTTGTTTATCTCCTGGCTCCATTTTGTGAATATTTCCCATGATGCAACATTGTTCAAAATCTTCCAGCCAGTCTCACTTTACAACTGTGGCCAAAGCCTGCATGATGATGTCATATGGTACACCCCTATTTTCTTACTCGCTCCTGTGTACCATAGTGGGCAGGACTAGGTGGCTGTGTAAACAAAGAGAGATTAACCTGATCAAACAGGATCATAACTCCGCCCCTTGTGATGTAATAGTTACATTACCCTCCATTGCCCCGTTAGAGGTATATGAAGCAAAGAGGGCTCAATAAAGTACATTATTTGTATTCTTTCATTAAAACATTTCTATATAAAATGCCTACAATCTTACAAGTCAACACAAGTTAATTTGTTGGTATAATTGTCCTTTAAGGCGAGCAGGACAGGTAAATAAAAAGAATAGTGACTAGCATTCTATGGTCCAGCCCTTTCCATATTCCATTTGATATGGATTATGTTTCCAATGATGCACATCCTAGCATTAAGCTATGCATTGCAGAAATTGGGTGGCTCAGCAAGTCATCATTTCGAATTTCCTTAGTGCAATTAGTCAACGGAAGATGAAGATTCTTTCCCAAATTCCGTGACATGACTCTCCCTTGAGTTAGAAGCCATGGGAGCATTACTCGGTCATTGGTGCATAACAAATGAGTTCGACCAACCTTTAGAATGCTAGTGGGGTCAGAGGTTGATGGGCAAAACCACTCATGGCACACACCCCTGCATGCAATATAGTGCATTCTGTATGTATTTGTTGATGTGTATTTCAGGAATATAAATAGGCATGTCAGTTAATACATACATCTCTCAGATAGTCGGATTTTCCATTCCACAGAAAAATTGGCAATCTATAGATCGTACAACAGCAATAATGAACAGAAGCCACTCGCGAGTAAGGGCGTCGTTACTATGCAGCCATTCCCATTTGTGGACTCCCTCGTTTCAGTGTGTCTACTGAGACGCTACAGTACAGTACAGTACTGTACAGTGCTTCTCCTTGTGCAGCCATCACAGGCTCAGATGAGGTCCATCCTGTATTTTAAGACATCTGTACCGTACAAGAGAAGAGAAAAAAAAGATAGTACTTCACTTTAAACGACAACTGTACCAAAAAACCCTCCTAATGTTTAACATAAAGATTGTGTCAAGTGTAGATGATTTATAACAAAATTCTTTAATGAAAGAATACAAATTAAGTGCCTTATTAAGAATTCTTTATCCATATAGTTCTCTCAGGTGGCAGCCATGTTGTTTAGAATCTTGGGTCAGATCTTCACTCACTTTGGTTCAGATGAAGAAAGATCTGACCAAAGATTCTAAACAAAATGTCTGCCTCCTGGTAGAGCTATATGGAGTAAATGGCTCCATAATGTATTTTATTTGTATACTTGCATGAAAGCATTTCTTTATAAAATGCTAAAACTTAATGCAATCTTTCAATTAAACAGAACCTCATGCTTTGCTACAGTTGTCCTTTAAGTACTTTCTAGTTTTACATACATACAAAGGAAATTGTGTATGTTAATACCTGTAAAAAAGCAGTTGTAAACACCTATAAACAAAACTGCTTAGCAAGATGTCCGCTGACAAACATTTCAATTATTTAAAAACATATATTGACTAAAAGCACTGCGAGATGCGGAACCAATCAACTGGCTTTCTACGTGTGCCAACAACTAGCCATTTTTAATATTTTGTTCTTAAAAATAGAGCAGGTTTTCTGATTTGACCAGGCTATTTTTAGTGATGGCTATATTAACCTCTGGTAAAGAATACTCATGGCTCAGCAAAGATGTCCTTTGTCACAGAGAGTCCCAGTAGGCCACTCGAAAAGTCTTTGTAACATAGAACAAAGGCAACCTTTTTTATTTCTCCAAGGAGTTGCCCTCTCACTAGTCTATGCTGCGAGCCCTGCTGTCTTGGGGTACATGGCACTGTCAGGTTGTATGGTTCATATATATGTTTTGGTGGCTTTATTTTACCCAAAGGGATAATTCCTTTACCCCTTGACATTATGCCACTCATTATACCATTGAGCAAGACATTCTGTATATCTTTATTCATTATATTGTTAAGTCTTTCCATTGTGCCTATGATTCCCCCCCCCCCCCCCCCTTCTGCCAATTAACATAATTTAATGTTATTCCCAGTGGCTGACTATATTCAAATGACTGTCCAACACTACTACCAGCTCTCTCAGCAAAAAGTATTGTCTACAATCGGTCACATGGTTAATACTGCAATCCTTTAACAACCATAGCAATATTTTCATTTTTGGGGGGGGGTTGGGGGAGATTTACATCTCGGTACCCACAACACGCAGAGAAAATAGGCTAAAACAAAACGCTTTTGTATAGGGACACTAAGTGGGGAAGGGCTGGACCAATATAGTGGTTTAGTGGAGATTATTCAAAAGTCGGTGCCCCTAACAAAGTGGCATAGCTAAGAAAAATGTAAAAATTCCCTCTAGGCAGGCACTTTTTGATAGAGATTTTGGTCCTGCCTGATATCAGAATATATATGTGTGTAAAGTAGCCTTTTTTGAGTAGTTTGCGATAATGATGGGAAAGTTGCCTAATTTATTACACCTTAGCACCTATCCCCCATGTTAATGCAACGTACCCTCAATATTAGTGAGTGATTTAAGACTGATGTATGCAACAGACAAGAGGAAGGACAGGCCCTTTGAATTAAAAAAAATAAGACATAGTTTGATTGGATAAGAGGGGCAGCACCTTTTAATCCTGGATTTCAATTTAATATAAAAGGGGTTGGCAGGTTCCCGTTTTAACGAACAAAGAGTTGACAAAGGCAGACGGCTCAGGAGCCGAGACTAATTGTGTGTCACAGTAAAGGCATATAATCTGTGGGGAGCCACCAACCTGCTAATATAGAACAGGTCCCAGTGTGCGCAGACATAGGTCAATGTAGGTGAACAGGTCACGTTTGCCCCCAGGGTGCCAGCTTGGGTAGCTTGATGAGGTAAACACTGAGTCAGTATCTATTTGGGGCAAATTTCAGCTGACTTAATAAAAAATAAAAAAAAGCATTGTTATTAAAAACAAGGCCACTGACTAAGCCTGCAGGATGCTGTTTAGAAAATACTACAGCAATATAAATTTTTTCCACCATTTGAAATGCGATAAATTTATTTTTAGACTGCAGGTCAGGTAGCACACTACCTTGTCCATTGTCCCCTTTCAATATAGGATTTATAGTCATGACCCCCGAAAGTTACAATGCTTGGTACAACTTCTATAACCTGTAAACCTCTATTGGTGTCTCTTTAATAGTTTATTTTTTATAAAAGTATTAGTGGCCATATTTTTTTCCCCGCCATTTTGCCACAAGAGCAGATTGTGTGCCGAGGTTCCACATAGGGGGTGTGTCCAAGCTGCAAACAGAGAATATAAGAGTGTGTGCACCTCGTCGCTGAAGATAGGTCCCGATAGGTGTCAGAGCGTCTTTGAAAATAAGACTTCATGTATAGGTTCCCAGATAAAGGAGTCTCAGACATACAACGTTAAAGGGTCCTTAATACCCATGCTTGTTCCAAACAGAGATTGGGTACAAGGGGTGTGATGTGCTCATCATAATGCAGATTTTCATTGAAAATCAAAAACACGTGCAACATTAAATGGCCAGCAGTTAAAGAGGCTCTGCCATGAGAACCTCACCATTGAACATACTCCTAATTTCATATATAAAATTGGTAGATTAAAATAAAGGTTTATTTACCCCCTCTGGTCTCCATGGGCTGTGGCTGAAACCTGGATTGATTATTCTCCATGTACATGTGCACTTACGGCTTTCTTTATTTAAATATGGCTCCTACTTAAACATTTGCAAGCGTTTTGGCCAGGAGCCAGCGACCCTCCAGCCACAACATAGACGAACATCGCAAACCGTAAAATATACCTTAATCCCACAGTAACAGCCATACGAAACTGCGATTAGCAGAAAATAGCTCTCTTATTCCAATAATCAGCAGATATAACAAAGCACTTGGTATAACAAGGGCTGATGTCCATTAAAATGTGCACATTTTTCGATAGAAAATTGTTTCGTGACTCTTGAGGCTCGTCCAGGCATTTCTTTGTGGGCCCAAGATGAGCATTCATGTGCATCTTCGTTTTTCCATCTTGCTACTTCGCCATAAATCTGGTGTTGGCCCAGGACCTTTCCGATGATGGAGTCGTGTTCATTGACCTTAGCAGACAAAAGAGGCCTACAGATCCGCCGAGGGACTACTGTTCCAGATCTTCCCCATCTGGTCATTAGAGATCTGGCTGTAGTATGGTGGACTCCCAAAGCTCTTAGAAATGACTTTGTAACAATTTAAAGACTGATGCAACTGTTTTGAACTTCCTATTATCACAGCATGTTGTGCCTGTGTTATATATGATGACAAGTTAGCTCAAACAAGTTATTGCTTACCATTTTAAGGACAACTGTAGCAAAAAATTAATTTATGTTTAATTGAAAGATTATATCAAGTGTAGATGATTTCTAAAGAAAATCTTTAATGAAAAAATACAAATTAAATTCCTTACTAAGCCTTCTTTACTCCATATCATCATTCTCTCAGGGAGCAGACATGTTGATTAGAATCTTGGCTAAGATCTTTACTCACCTTGGTTCAGATGGAGAAAGATCTGACCAAAGATTCTAAACAAAATTTCTGCCTCCTGGTAGAGCTATATGGAGTAAAAATGGCTCAATAAAGGTCCTTTATTTGTGTTTTTTCATTAAAGCATTTCTATATAAAATACCTACACTTGATGCAATCTTTGAATTAAACAGTTTTTGCTACAGTTGTCCTTTAAACACATAACCCTAAATAATTTCTTTCATTAATCTAGTTTATTGACTTACAACTCCAACAATACTGGTCAGTGAACTAAATTATGTAAGGTTAGGCGTTTAAATAAATACTATGGCTCAAACGAAGGATTGTTTTCCAGTCTACTCAATAGAACTTCAAATAGTTCATTGGACCGGTGGAAGGGCAACCACTGTCCTTTGGTTGCCTTAAACTAACAGGGATTCAGGGGATGCCCACTCCCTCGGCACCCCTACATAAACCTGGACCAGGGGGATGTCCAGTCCCTTTGTACCCCTAAACAAACCTGGACCAGGGGGATGTCCAGTCCCTTTGTACCCCTAAATACACCTGGACCAGGGGGATGCCCATAATTACAATCTATTGTTCCTGCCTTATTATTATTATTAGAGTTGAGATGTGGTGCTTGGGTTCCCCCATGTTTAAAAGTGGTCCATAGGTATAAAAACCAGAACTACTCATTTCTAATCCATCACTGAGATATTATTGTTTGTTTTAGATTACTAGCGTGTATACGGTTTATATTTGAAGATTTAACCAAACCTCTACAATCTCTGTATGACCAGCGGGTTTCTGTGAAGAATGACCTCTTTCCCAGATCGTGTGTGCTGCATGCAGGCCTCCGTGGCAAACACTGAGCTATTTTTATTTATATTATGGAGCCCAGTTCATGCTCCTGGGGGTATCGCAGTTCTCTCGGCAAAATTGAGATGCTGCCACCATGACCTCATGTCTTGCAGACAGAATAGTTGTTCAACTATAGTTTTGTTCTGCTTGTTGTAGAGAACAGGGAGACAGGGGGTGGGGGGGGATAGAAAGGGGGGAGGTTTAAAACTCCTCTTTCTTGCGATCCCTCTGCGGAAGTCAAAAACACATAGCTAAATATACGGATCACCCTAAAGTTTCCCCCAGAAATTGGCAGAATTATTATCGATTCACAGAGCACGGCCAAACATCACTGCATGAATTAGCAAGCAGCTGTTTCTAATTTGAGTTTAGAACGGTACACAGAGGAACTTGCTTTAGTGCGCGATCCTTTCATTTATAATGAATTTTAATCACCGCTACAGGTGAGAAAAATGGAGAAACAAGCTTGTATCTTGTGCAAGAAACAAAGGCAAGCCAGATGCTAACAGATTTACAGCCTGTGATAAAAGGAATGTTTTGGTACAGTTTACATGTAATTAGGCTGCAGCTGTTTGTGCTCCCCGGCCCGTGAAAAAGAAGCCGCATATATGATCTCGCTGCCTGTTTTCCGAAGGGAGTCAAAAAAAAAAATAAAAAAAACACAAACAGTGATCCAACCCTGGAACCATTTATAGAGTATTCCTGAGGCTGACATAAAAAAAAAAAAAAAAAAAACACTTTCTCTCCCTGCCGGTCATAAGCTGTTTAACTGCGCCGCAATTAGAGTACTCTGGACAACAAAATCCGCGCAGATAAGTCTGCTCCCTGGGAATACTTTGTTTAACCCTTCCCTCACTTCAGAAGCGCACGCACACCAGTTTAATTGACTGTTTAAGTCGGTGTCACCTCCAGCCTCACCTGTACCGTATTGATTTGAAGTGACGCAGCGCCCACTCTCGCTCAGATCAAATAGTTTCTGTAATAAATTCGCCAGTCTGCGGCGGATGATTTCAGCATCGCCTCTTTCAAAGGCCCCGGTGCACAGTGCAGCCCCGGCTGCTTTCTGTGCCTCTAATTAAACTCATTGAGTGTATTACGACCGTCTAATGACTGTTTTGATTCTCCGCTGGGCGCATGACAAAGAACCGTCACCAGACATGTGATTCTTTTTCAGGCACTGTCTCTCTTTGTCGGATTAGCCGTTTCTTAATGCCTTTTAATCTTCTCCATAAAAGAAAAGTGATTTTACATCACAGACGCTTTCATTTTTGGGGGGTGGGACTTTGTCGGTACAAAAGGAAACTAGACTTTAAATTGTTCAGTAGAGGTTTCGGATTTTAGAAATGTGCAGAGAACGCCGGCTTCACTGTGCAATGCACAACTTGGACTGCCTTCCATATATTTTCTTTAAAGGGACTCTGTCACCTAAATATTGTTTGTACTGTGAATGTAAAAAGTAAATCTATGCATTATGTTACCAAAAAATGCAAGCAATGCTATAAATTAAGAGAAAAAGTGTTTTAAATCATGTCCTCTGACCTGTGGCTTGATTGCAAATTATATCATAATTTATGCTTTTGCTTTGCAATTCAGCTAACACAATGTTGTTTGTTTTTTTAGATTCACAGCATAAACAATATTTAGGTGACAGAGTCCCTTTAAAGACACCATATGCAAGAAAGCAGCCCCAGTCATCTTTACATATCCCAACACAATGGATAGATCAATGTACGCTCTACATTCACAGAATAAACAATGTTTAGGGGACAGTCCTTTCAAATCTGCCAGTGCCTTTTAAAATACGAATGAGGTTCACAGCCAGAACTGCACTGAAGTTTATAGCATACATCATTACACAAACATAATAATAAAAATATGCTGGCTTTAGTGTAAAATTATAATTGCCGCATGGTTTTAAACACAGCAAACCAGCAGACATGACATTGTGTATCTATTCGGGCAGCATGGCATATTATTTGTTAGACAATAAGAGTAAAGTACCGGTAGATTAAACATAGATCATTTTGCAAAGACAGTATAGCTAGGGTGGTAGATGCATGGAACAGCCTTCCAGAAGTTGTAGATTAGGAATGAATGCATGCACGGGATAGGCATCAAGTTATCCTTGACATAATAAAAATAACTACTGTCAGTTTCTTAGCTGGGGATATAAGTTATAGTGCCGAGTACACCATACTGATCAATCTGATGTCTGTGATTGCATGGGGTGAATGCAGAATTTGGGAATTAGTGGGTTACTCCTCCCCACAGTCAATCAGCAGGTGCCAGGACCATTGTTACTTTTAAAGGAGTAATTCCATTGGGAGGGCTTGGCAAACCCCCCCTGGGCTACTCAAGTCCCCCTGCTGCCGGATCTTAACAGATTCGATTGTTTGCCATAGAACTCTATAGAGTCTTACACACCACTACGCTGGAGCTTTAATGGCAGCGCCGCGGCTCTCTGGATGTCTGGCGCTGTGTGAGCGCTCTTTGTCTTAACCCTTCTCTTGCGGGGTGCGGGTCACGTGACCCCGCCCCGTCCGTTTAACTGCCTGCCATGTGTAGAGGAGGAGGAGCCGATCCTACAGACCCGGTAATAACACATTGTGAGGGAAGGGGGGAGGGCAGAGCCATGCTTTGCGACATGTTTCGGGGGAGAAAAGAGTCAGGAGGGTTGTCGTCTCAGCTCAGACCCCCTTTTTTTTTTTTTTACCGGCCACATATAACTTTGGCAGGCTGCCTTGCAGTATATACCAGTCATATGTGACGAGCAGGGAATCAGTTAACTAATCAAGGTGGTTCTGTGGGATCCACTACTTGATTAGGTCACTGATTTCCTTCTGGTCACGTATAACTTCTACATATTGCAAAGCAGCCTGCAAAAGTTAGATGTGGCCGGTAAAAAAATGGCCTAAGTGGCAGTAAGACTTGTTTTGGCTGAGAAAATGGCTCTGGAGCATGTTTTAGGGAACACAGTGGCACTGGGGCATTGTGGGGGATATTGGTGGCACTGGTGCATTTTGTGGGGGATATTGGTGGCACTGGTGCATTTTGTGGGGGATATTGGTGGCACTGGGGCATTTTGTGGGGGATATTGGTGGCACTGGGGCATTTTGTGGGGGATATTGGTGGCACTGGTGCATTTTGTGGGGGATATTGGTGGCACTGGGGCATTTTGTGGGGGATATTGGTGGCACTGGGGCATTTTGTGGGGGATATTGGTGGCACTGGGGCATTTTGTGGGGGATATTGGTGGCACTGGTGCATTTTGTGGGGGATATTGGTGGCAATGGAGCCCTTTTGTGGGGGATATTGGTGGCACTGGGGCCTTTTTGTGGGGGATACTGGGGCTTATTACAGGGGTCAAAGTGATATTGGGGAATGTTTAAGCAGAACACTAGGAAAAAAATGAAGCTGGGGCATTTTCTGCATGGCAAGTGACACTGATACAATTTCTGTGGGGCAAATTGATTCTATGATGCTGGTGGCAAGTGTTGTGGGTTAATGTGACACTGACAAGTGCTGTGGGGGGAAGTGTGACACTGTGGCAAGTGATATGGGGCAATGCCATCCATTGTATGTGCTGTGAGACCTGCATTGTTGAAAGTGATTATTGCACCAGCATTCTGATTGGAGGGGGGGGGAAGGTCTGAAGCTTTTAGATGGTGAGAGTTTGTTTTGTTTACGAAGGCGAGGAGTTATTTATAAAGCCACTCCCATCTGTCGGCATCCAACCCCCCCCCCCCCCCCCTCCAAAAAAAAAAAAAAAAAAAAAACCCGCACCCAGGCGCTAGTGACCCTACACTCAGCCCTGCTTAATTTGTCTGGTTCTGAAAGTGTACACCTATTTGTCAAACACTTTGCTCCAATGAGCACCCCTTATTTATTTATTTTATTTAGAAAGTGTTTTACCAGGAAAAATACATTGAGATTTCTCTCGTTTTCAAGTATGTCCTGTAGACCCAGTCCAGAATGGAGTTACACAGTTACACATTTAACAGTAGATTCAAAAAATACATACATACATACATACATATATTAAACAAGTTGGAAGGGGAACATACAGGGTAAATCATTGATACAAAAAGGAACAACATGTACAGTATACAAAAGAGTTTGTAAACTAATAACATTTATAACTTATACAAATATCTCATCTCTAACACAATAATCAAATATATTTTAGTATGCCATAATCTATATACATGTGTATATCTATCAATCAGTATAATATTCCTGTGAATTTCAGTGCTGAAATTCATCAAGAGGAACGTTTTTTTGTATGACAATTTTTACACATTCTTAAACCACTTTGCTGCCAAACATTGAGACAGCTGTGGGGCATTGACTTCATGCAGGCCTGTGAACATGTGCGAGGGGTGCTTCTGATTCAGTTTTCCGGGGGCAAAGCATCCAACAACTAGCGGTTTCCCCCTGAGCCTCTACAGCATCCTTGTCTGTCCATGTGTATGTGAGACCCAGCTGGCTTGAGAGAACCCAGCTCTGCCTTGCCCTGTATCTCATCCAACAAGCACCCGGGAGCTCTGCATGCAGCTGACTCCTTCCAATTTTTTTTTTTATCTCTCTGGGGAATCGGCAACTCTCTAATGGGGTTAGACGTCCTTGAAATCCTGTCCCCTCCAATCCTTATTAACATAACATATCTCCTCTAGGTTTTTGGTTTTTTTACTTTCACTTTGATGGTCTGATTCTGAGCTCATAATATATTTTTAAGACTGAAGTCAGAGGTGACTATAAAAGCCTTTTTATTTATATACTGTGCGACCATGATACATGAGTCTTTTTATTGTTTCACTGATGGCGGAAGTATTTCACAGTAACACGTCATCAGTCCGTAACTACGCAATATTAAATGGTGAGATGCTGCACTATTTAAGCGGGTCTTGTTAGAAACTTCATCAGGATGGGGCATTCCAATGCTCTATCCGGATGAAGCTCTATCCAAGGCAAGAGTAGCCTTTCAAAGCAGATTGGCAGTCCTCCAACAAGTATAGATATGATGATGATGTCATGACTAAAATGGAAGGCCTAAGTGGTCATCACACCTGCAGATTGAATGGTATGGTGCTTCAGAATAAAAAAAATCAGTTTCCCTTGGCGTCTGGTTGCAGTTTGACATACAGACTGGAAGTACTGCTTAATTGGCAACTTTAGCCACGAAACGTTCCAACACTACCATCAGGCCGTCTGTCATTCCTTAAATCAGATGTGTGTTTTGCACGGACATGGCAGATGCCTGCCATCCCCAAATATCACTGTCATGCGTGTAACCATTTGCAAGCTACAAACATACAGTCTTCAGCAAGCCTTATCCATATACGCCACATAAACACTTGTCATGGATAATAAGGAATATGTGTGGATTGTTTTCTTGCATATTTTTGTTCATTATTATGTATGCATTTTAGTTTTAATCCAGATGAATGTATTTTATGTATTTTAGCCCCTGTTTGTCCCCCCCCCCCCCGCTCTCTCTTTCTCTCTAAAGAGATCTGGCCTTGTTTCACAGATGTACTGGGAATTGTTTTTAATCTCCTTTCTGCTTTCCCATTACAGATGGTGATGACGACCCACAATTCTCTTGGGTGGCTTCATCTCCCTCCAGCAAAGACGTTGCATCACCTACTCAGATTATAGGGGATGGGTGTGATCTCGGCATAGGAGAAGAGGAAGGGGGATCTGGGTTACCATATCCCTGCCAGTTCTGTGACAAGTCTTTCAGTCGCCTGAGCTACTTGAAAAGACACGAGCAGATCCACAGCGACAAGCTACCTTTCAAGTGCACCTACTGTAGTCGCCTGTTTAAACACAAGCGAAGCCGGGACCGCCACATAAAGCTCCACACCGGGGACAAAAAGTATCACTGCCACGAATGTGAGGCTGCATTCTCCCGGAGCGACCACCTGAAAATTCACCTTAAAACCCACAGTTCGAGTAAGCCTTTTAAATGCACTGTTTGCAAGCGAGGATTCTCCTCCACTAGCTCGCTACAGAGTCACATGCAGGCTCACAAAAAGAATAAAGAACACCTGGCCAAGACGGACAAGGACATGAAGAAGGATGACTTCATGTGTGATTATTGCGAGGAGACTTTTAGCCAGACAGATGAACTGGAGAAGCACGTGATGACGCGGCACCCCCAGCTTTCTGAAAAGGCTGACCTGCAGTGTATTCATTGCCCCGAAGTATTCGCAGACGAAACCACTCTGCTTGCCCACATTGACCAAGTCCATGCCAACAAGAAACACAAATGCCCTATGTGTCCAGAGCAGTTTTCTTCAGTGGAAGAGGTTTATTGTCACCTCGATAGCCACAGACAGCCTGATTCAAGTAACCACAGCATTAGTCCAGACCCAGTTTTAGGAAGCGTAGCGTCCATGAGCAGTGCTACACCAGACTCGAGCGCATCTGTGGAAAGAGGTTCTACTCCAGATTCTACACTTAAACCATTAAGAGGGCACAGGAAAATTGGATTGCTGGAAAGAGAAGATGGCCAGAGCTGGTCCAAAGTAAACTACAGCTGCCCATACTGTACGAAAAGAGACTTTAACAGCTTGGCAGTTCTGGAAATTCATTTAAAGACAATCCATGTAGACAAGCCACAGCAAACTCACACGTGTCAAATATGTCTGGATTCCTTGCCCACTTTATATAATCTTAACGAGCACGTGAGAAAAATGCATAAAAACCATGCGTACCCAATGGTGCAGTTCAGTAACATAACTGCTTTCCACTGTAACTATTGTCCTGAGATGTTTGCGGATATAAATAGCCTCCAGGAGCATATCCGCATCACTCATTGTGGCCCAAATGCCACCCCTCAGGAGGGAAATAACGCTTTCTTCTGTAACCAGTGTTCTATGGGATTTCTTACAGAAACCACCTTGACCGAGCATATTCAGCAAACTCATTGCAATGTAGGAAGTTCCAAACTCGAGTCTCCTGTCATCCAGCCAACACAGTCATTCATGGAAGTGTACTCTTGCCCATATTGTACAAACTCCCCCATATTTGGCTCCATACTGAAGCTCACAAAACACATTAAAGAAAACCACAAGAACATTCCATTGGCAAACAATAAGAAGTCAAAATCCGAGCAGAGTCCGGTTTCCTCAGATGTGGAAGTTTCTTCCCCTAAGAGGCAGCGGTTGTGTGCTAGCCTGAACTCCGTGTCCAATGGAGAATATCCTTGCAACCAGTGCGACCTGAAGTTCTCCAACTTCGACACGTTTCAGACGCATTTAAAGTCCCACCTGGAGCTGCTCTTAAGAAAACAGTCTTGCCCTCAATGCAAAGAGGACTTTGACTCCCAGGAGTCCCTTCTGCAACATCTCACGGTACATTATATGACCACTTCCACGCACTATGTCTGCGAGAGCTGTGACAAGCAGTTTTCTTCGGTGGACGATCTGCAGAAGCACTTATTGGACATGCATACTTTTGTGTTATATCATTGCACTCTGTGCCAAGAAGTCTTCGACTCTAAGGTTTCCATCCAAGTGCATCTGGCAGTGAAGCACAGCAATGAGAAGAAAATGTACCGATGTACAGCGTGTAACTGGGACTTCAGAAAAGAGGTCGACCTTCAACTCCACGTGAAACACAGCCATTTAGGCAACCCAACAAAGTCACACAAATGTATCTTCTGTGGGGAAACCTTCAGCACGGAGGTGGAGCTGCAGTGCCACATTACAACTCATAGCAAGAAATACAACTGCAAGTTTTGCAGCAAAGCTTTCCATGCGATCATCCTGTTGGAGAAGCATCTGCGTGAGAAACACTGTGTGTTTGACACGAACAGCCAGAATGGCACAGCCAACGGTATGGCTCCTGCAAGTAAAAAATCGGAGGCGGCCGAAGTTCCAAGTGTTCTCATGAAGAATCCTGAAGTTTCAAACAGCCATGAGGCCAGCGAAGATGACGTTGATGCTTCTGAGCCAATGTATGGTTGCGATATCTGTGGGGCAGCTTACACGATGGAAGTTCTTCTACAGAACCATCGCTTGAGAGATCACAACATCAGGCCTGGAGAAGATGAATGTTCTAGAAAGAAGGCAGAGTTCATCAAGGGCAGTCATAAGTGCAACATCTGCTCAAGAACGTTCTTCTCGGAAAATGGGCTGCGAGAACACATTCAGACACACAGGGGCCCCGCAAAACACTACATGTGTCCCATCTGTGGAGAGCGGTTCCCATCCCTCTTGACGTTGACTGAGCACAAGGTCACGCACAGCAAAAGTCTGGACACGGGAACGTGCAGAATCTGCAAAATGCCACTTCAGAGCGAGGAAGAATTCATTGAGCACTGTCAGATGCACCCCGACCTTAGAAATTCCCTTACTGGTTTCCGCTGTGTTGTGTGTATGCAGACGGTCACCTCCACCCTTGAGCTTAAAATTCACGGGACATTCCATATGCAGAAGTTGGCAGGGAGTTCTGCAGCCTCCTCACCGAATGGACAGTGCTTGCAAAAAATATACAAGTGTGCTCTCTGCTTAAAAGAATTCAGGAATAAGCAAGATTTGGTAAAGTTAGACGTTAATGGCTTGCCATATGGCCTCTGTGCTGGGTGCTTGAGCAGGTCCACAAATGGACAACCTTCGAACCCAGCTCCACCAGATGTCTGTGAGCGGCTTTGTACCAGTCTCCGGTGCCCCGAGTGCAGTGTCAAGTTTGAAAGTGCTGAAGACCTAGAAAGCCATATTCAGATTGATCATAGAGACTTGGCACATGATGGCCAGAGGAAAGTATCTCAGACATCTCCAGTTCCAAGGGTAAGTGAAATCCCGATTTAAAGCTAATCCATCTGAACTTCATCTGTTTTAAAAGCAGTCATCTTCTCAATGATTCCTTGTAATAGGTTAGGATATAACAAATCACTGCCAAGGCTCCCAAAAAGTAAGATAATGAATGACATTTAAAAAAAAAAAAATACATATTTTGAGCAAGTGAATTTGTGGGGGGACAGAAATAATTTTGTGTATGTATCTTACATATTTTTTGAAAAAAATACTATTATACATTTGTGGAGTCTATTCAATAAATGATAAGTTTGACAAAGTTGCTGCAAGAATCAGGCTGGATTGGAGAAAGCTTCCATTTTGTTTATTATTCCAACTTGGCTATTTTGGTCTGATTTTCCATTTTTTTAATTTTTTTGCAGTTGCCTTAAGAGCTCACACCCTAGTGAATGCATGCAAGGAAACAAGTAATATGATGTGTGCATGTTTTATGTTTAATCTCGAACCTCTAAGGTTGCCACGTTTTTCTTCCAAAAATACCGGCCATGCTATTGCATCCGTAAATTTAACCTTGACCTCAAGCCTAGTGGCCAACCCTACAGACTTCCCATTATTCACACATCTCTGCCTGAGTAAATCTAAAAAAAAAATGAACAAAACAAGATGTATAATATACAGAGCTGCCTACATATCTTGTAGCCATGTAGGAGGAGGGGACTTTGGAGACACTCCTAAAAAACCCAAAAACATTCTGGTCCCAGCTGTGAGGCAATACTTGGGCGCCAGGTCTCATTTCCTGGTCGCCATGGCCACCTGGCGCCCGGGGTTTGTCGAGCCCTGAATTAAATGTTTTGAAATTAAATTAATTAATGCAATTGGAGGTTCAGTATTCTTTGTCAGGTCAGAAGGCAGATGTCATGTGATGTGCTATTAGGGTGACCACATCTGTTTTATTCAGGGACGCTTATGACAAACACACACTCCAGGGCTGTAGTCAGTAAAATATAGACTGGTCTGCAATCTTTTTTCTACCTAATACAGCTCGAGAGTGGGAATTTTTCATATGTGTCTGCAATGTGGTCACCTGATTGGCTATATTAGGAAAACCAATCGCAATGCACTGTCTTCTCAGTTATAGACTATGGTGAAACACATAGCTGGTGCCCTCAATGCACTCTTTGTTACCATTGCTTTGAACCTATTCGTAAGCATGGTAGTAAAGGTCAGTAAGGTGCCAGTCCAACTTTTTCTAGTTTTGGCCTACATTTCTATAATATAGTATACAGACCTTTGAAATTGACTGATATTTTTTTTCTTCCACAATAGAAGAAGACCTACCAGTGCATCAAATGCCAGATGACCTTTGAGAATGAAAGAGAAATTCAGATTCATGTTGCCAACCACATGATCGGTAAGCTTGCAAACATCTGTTCTTCACCTCAGAAGACCTGAGTAATGTCTGTGATGTGTGGTCTGCTCACCAAGAACCTCAACAAGATGTCATGTTCATCTTTAGAAATGTTCCGTTCTGCAAAATGCTCTTCGATTGAGCTCTTTAACGAGCAACCTGCTACTGTTTATGGGCACTTGTACCAGAATATTCTGTCTTAAAATGGTTTGTACTCTCCCAGATAGCTATTAACTCTTGCCCTGGTACGTTTTATATTGCAGTTATGAAAAGATGTTACATTTGGCTGTACCCAGCCGTCAGGAGCCGCTTTGTACTGCTGTATTCATGAGAATGGAATTTCAAACGTCAGACCACTCAGTCGATTTGGAGAATTTTTTCCGACTCGGCTACTTTGGCTTGAAATTCCCTTCTCAATTCCCTGCACTTCTTTCTTTCACCAATCAAGCCCTATATACAGAAAATTGAATCCATCAGATTTGAAAGGGACATTATGACTTTTATATAAAACTGTCTAGTCTGTGGACTATGTCCCTAATGCAATTAGTGCAGAGGATCATTTTTAAAAAGAATTGCAATTGTGCCCCTTTTTTTAATATGTATGACATCTATCCATACGGCTGCATCCATGCCATAAAAAATATGATTAAAGGATTAGACCGGATTAGGCAAAGACTCTTTGTGACTAAAATTGCAAGCACATGCATGGCTTAAGAGAGAGTTTTAATTTCTGCGGGCTGCCTCCAATTTGAGACATCAAGTCATGGGACCAAATGCAAATGACATATTGTAACTGTTCATTTGCATATGGTGCAGCAGGGTGATGATGTAGAAGAGCGGGACCGCACAGACACAACTCTAAAACAAATCCAGGCCTTTGCAATCAATGCATAAATCACCTTTTGTGCAGTACATTGATACTGTGTACAATGTTTAGGAGATGGTATCTCTTCAGATGTAATGCTGAGGTGAACCACACTCTAAATAGTAGCAATATTTTATTGAAATAAAATGGGTTATGTAATGTATTTTTCTGCCTAACTGTGACTGTAGAAATGGAGCGGCTACAGATTATACAAATTATTTCTCAACTTAGATTTTAATGCATGTGTTCAAAATGGCTGCCTCTTTTTGGATTCTCTTTTGTGAGTGGGGTGGGGGGGGTGGGTTATTTGCACTCCATAGGCAAATTTAATTTTTAAAAAATTTTTTTTTTGTATGATTACTTCTGTTGTCAACAGAAATATTGGTGAAAGGATATAACATACACCTAATGACAATGAATGCCTTAGTTGTTTGAAAGACAAAACGTGTAGCAGAACCAAAAAAAAAAAAGATGCCAGATTCATAACCAGGAGGAAAAGATTTGGGCCTTTAATTTGAATCGTGTTGTACGTGTTTTTTTTTTTTTGTGTTTTTTGTTGTTGTTGCCGTCATGCCACCATTTATTTTTCTTTTGCTAGCACTGCTTCTAAATGGCACACTTCTCTTGTAATGCTTAGCGTAGGCCCAAGATTGCAGGCTGTACTTACAGGGCAGGAGGCATGGAGCCTGCTAATGAATGAAGATTAGTGGCTGGAACAGGGAGCTGATTGTAGGTCTCACAGCTGAGGAACAAGGTTCTGTTCAGAAAAGCAAGACCTTCGGAGTATTTAGCAGTCTCTCGAATACTGTGCATTAATGCTGAGCTATTGCTGAACAGCACAGCCTTCCTGCATTCATAGCCCTGTACACAAATCGGCACACGGAACATCGGAATAAGGGAAACGTGGTCTTCATATGTTTCATGAGCACATTTAAAATGTGGCTGTTCTAATTATTCATTTACATTTATTACTTATTTAATAAGGCTATGGCCACAAATAATAATTAAACCAAAGGCCCTCTTGAATGGGCAGGTACACCTAGCTTATTTTCTCTGTGTCGGACAAGTGTTTAATGTATTCGAAATGCAGTTATTTTTTGTTAAAACAATCCCGTCGTTTTACGTTGACATTTATGTCACAGTGGCCTCTCAATTCCCTGGCATCCAATCAGGAGTGCTCGGAGAGCTAGGCAAGGTTTGTTGCTATAGCAACAAAAATAACGCGAACACTTTGGGGTTTATTCACGAAGACCCGAAAATGCCAGTGAATTGTGGCAATTTGGGTAAAATAACTGCAATTTGTCTATTTTATATAGCATGTTTTCGCTATTTTACACAAATTTGCACTGTCCATTCAAGACCATTTAGTTCATGCGAAATGTGAGGAACTTGTCCCGCGTAACCTCAATAAAAGTTAGGGAATTCATATGTATAGGTATGAATATACATTAACATATATTATTTCACACCTCCAAAACAACTTTTGTGAAATAACAATACTGGTGATGTTGTGTTCGCGATAGTGCAACGTTTATTCACAATGCACCATTCTCCACTTTGGAAATGAAAAGGTGCCTTTTACATCCGTGAGTGCATTAAGCAGTGGCGTACCTAGAAATCAGTGGGCCATGGTTAAAAAATTGCTACAGGGTCCCCCCCCGACCAAGCAACACATCACCACATGAAGCACCGGAATTATCCCCACATCACTTGCCACACAGCTTAGCCCCCATACCACTTGTCCGTGCAGTGCAGGGGTAGCCACTAGAACTGGGATGCTCCACCCAAGGAGGCCCAGCAAAATGAACTGACGCTGACACGTTACAAAGAATGTATCCATTACCATGGACATTTGCTTACCATTCTGTTAAAACAGTGTATAAATCGTTTTGAACCTTGAATACTACTTTTAGGTGAACATTCTGTTTTTAATCAGAAAGTGTTGAATACACCAGGAATAACCTTGTAGTAATGGCTAACACAGTAAAGGGATTATAGGATGCCTGGTATGTGCATAAGGTTATATGATAACTTAATATGAGCTTTTCTAATCTGCAGACCAGGTGGGCCAATTGGTTATAATGTGCTGCTATAATTGGGTTTATTGTAGTG
Source organism: Pelodytes ibericus (assembly GCA_036172795.1). Lineage (NCBI taxonomy): Eukaryota > Metazoa > Chordata > Amphibia > Anura > Pelodytidae > Pelodytes > Pelodytes ibericus. Next base: position 182,602,098 of record CM069862.1, read on the forward strand.
AAACATTTTATATACAAATAAATCAATTAGGGATGTAAACGGTAGCTAAATAATTGCATTGCAGCCGTGGCCTATAGGTTTGATCTCTAGTGTGGTGTGTTTTGTTTTTTTTTTTTAATTATGCTCGATATTGATAATTTTTTTTATTAATCAAATCAAGAGATAATTGGGGATTGTAGGTGGGGTTTTTTTTTTAGTTTTACCTATTGCTGTCCAAATCCCACTATCATCAGTTCATCACTGTGTATGTTGCAGTTTCAATTCTAAAGTGTCTACTCAATAAGGAACTGGAATTTCAAACTTAAGACCAAAGTAGCTGAGAATTTTTCCAACTCTGCTACATTGGCCTAAACTTTGAAATTCCCATCTCATTTGCCCGCAATTCTCTATTTGAGTAGAATTATTGGGTTTAACTATAAACCAAATAATTTATAACTAAATATTGCTTTATATTACTTTTTATTATTATTATTATTTTTAAACCTATATGTCTCACTATCTGTGTCTTTATCTGTCTACAATACACTATCTATTTATCTAACTATCTATATGTATCAGTCTGTCAGTCATGTACATTGCAGGCACACCAAGGAACATTGGCATCAATCTCTGTTCTCAATGTTTTGATTTAAATTAAAATGTGGCCATTGAAGCTTTTAAGTGGCTTGCGATCCCTTCCTCTCAGCTTCATATCCTTCATCTGCAGCGGTACAGGAATCTCCAATCTCGGAGCCTGTTTGAGTAGCGATATGTAGCCTACTCTCTTGCCAAGCTGGCATCATCCAGGGCTCGTTTCCCCCTACAGAACGTGACAAAGCAATTCCACGATTGTTCCTCTCGAAGCAGCCGGCAGATAGCAGTCAGGGCTTCAGGGACCGGAAAGAGGGAAGCGAAATTATATTGATAATAAAGTTGAGACCAATTGTGAAAAGGCCTTCTACCTCCCGGGTCTCTGCAGAGGTAGAAAAAAACACCACATTTGCATTTTCCATTTTCATATATTGACTGGGAAAAAAAAAATAGAGAGACCTTCACTCAATTAAGACCTATAGCTTTTGGGACACATGCAACAATTTTATAAAATATTTACAACCCTATTTGCATTCGGAATGCATGTTATTTTTTTTTCCCTTCTCATTTTTTTTCTTGGTTACCATGGAAGGCTGAGACCTTACAGAATCTGTTGAGCCTGTTGAAACATTTAACCCCGTATGGGTTTCCTTAGTAGCCGCATGCACAGTGTATTTACTTTTATAATTTTTTTAAATGATCACTTTTATCATGCATTTATTTGTTTACAGGCTCCATAGAGCTCCTGTAGATGTCAGTGATTCCATTAATTGACATCATTGGCAGGCAATTGCTACTGTTGAGAAAACCCCCCCACAAAAAAATAGGGAGGCATGAGGTATCTGTTACTGCACATGCTCAGTGCACGAAGATACCATTCATCTGAACTGTTCTCCTTGCAATGTAAGCAAAAGCAAATGAAAACAAAAGAGCAGGAAACTTGGAAAGATGGTATGCTGTTTTACTTTAAGAGATGAAAACATTTAAAGACTTTAAATCCCGAAAACCTGCCAAGTAGAATATCATCTGATGTATGGTATTCTTACCAGATCACCAGCCATTTCATGTCTATTATCATCTACTTTGCTTATGCCCCAATTGTTTGTTTGGAAATTTTCCAATTGTTTTACACCTAACCATCAAATATCTTTCATATCCCAAAATACTACTTATACACATTCCACCATTCATCCTGCATTTTGCTTTACAGTTCATTGACATATGTGTTCCTGTGTTTGAATATTCTTTTGCATGTGATCAATTTAGCCAGGGCTACCAATTAGAGCCACACAGAAACTAGCTTAAATTCTTCACTCTTGGCATCTTGGTGTTGTGATAAAAACCCCCACAAGTTTCCAGTTGAATGCTTATAGGCTACGTGCAGGCCTTTGATGGGTTTGCACTACCCCTTATATCCTATATAACTTGTAGGATAATTTTTACTGCACTACTTATTTATTTGGCCCCATCCAGCATTCGTTCTCCAAATTAAACCGTAAACTCAGAACTAAAGTGTTAAGTTTTCTTGATCTGCTACAAAAGGCATGATATATTTTGAATTGCGATAAAATACATATCTTTTCTTTATTATTGCACACTAAACATTTTGCCTAAGCCAGAGGAATGTAACTTTTTTTTTTTTTTTTCCTCTAGTGTAAATTTGAGCTCCTAGGAGCTCTGTGGCTGTATTTCCTGGGTAATTTGCAGTTGTATATTTTATGTTAATTCCAACCAGATTATTGCCCCCCTGCCTGGTTTACTAGAGACTCACTGTGATATGAATAATTTCTGTCGGCTTGTTTTTTTTTGTTTTTTTTCTTCATTTTTTTTTCCGTTCATTTAAAATTTTGGCACCTTTTAAAAAAAAAAAAAAAAAAAAAAAAAAATCGTAATAGCAGTGTTCTGGAATCTTAAGAACAAATGAAACATTACAGCCGAAGTAATTCACGGTGAGAGTTAATGCAAAATAGCAAGAATAATTACAAGGAAAACGATTCTCACAGATGTTTTTTCCTCATCTAATGTAATAACTGTTTACTAAACTGTTTATTTTCTGCTGTTGATTAAGAATGAAATATTGATGACTGTTCGAGCACTGTAATACCCACATTTGCTCATGTGTATAAACTAGGTTACATCACTTAGCTTGCTCATGTATGTATACGATTATATATATATATATATATATCAAAATATTTTTTTTCAGATGAAGGGAGGTTTTGTAAGAGTTGGTGAAGTTGACGCAAAATGAAAAAAAAAAAAAAACCTTTTTATTGCACAGTAGAATAAATCAAACAAAATAATTATTGTGAATAGAAAGTGAATGATGTGGAGTTTACACAAGAAACAAATGAGTCTTAAAAATACATTCCAACCAATCTGTCTTTTTATTTTATTTTTTTTATTGTTTATTTGTTGTGCATTGGCTGATGGTATATGTGATGTCAGTTATACTTATAAACATTACTGGGACTAGGGTTGCCACCTTTTTAAAAAAAAAAAAAATACCGGCCATGCACCTAACTCCATAGACTTAACATTGGGGTCAAGCCAATTTTTTACCGGGCTGCCGGTAAAATACCGGCCAGGTGGCAACCCTAACTGGGACCGATGCATCCATTTTGCAGCACATAATCTTTAAATGGACAGTCTAGTCCCCAAACTCACCTTGGTACAAGATGAAGATTACTGCTTGTATAGTGACTTTCTTTTTCCAGTGTGATTTGAAGCAGGCATTCTGCCCTCCCCAGTGATTACTCTGCGTGTTTACTGCAGGTGTGGCAGCACTGATTAGACACTGAGGATTTTTTGAGAAGAAAGTTTTGTTTCATTTAGTCACTTCCTGTGCTCTTCAAATTGATTATATTGTGTGGACTCTGAGTGACCCTGCTCTTATACACAGTAGGATCTCTTAACAGTGCAACACTCTGTCTGATGACCTCACCAGAGAGACAGGAAATTCTTCTCATTGGCTCCTGCAGCAAAAAAAATAAATGACTTTTACTCCGCTAGTGTGGGCAGTCCTGGTTTCTTGCAAGCTGCTGTAATTTCACAAATTCAACTAGATGAAGTGTTTTTATATTTTAAGCAATGCAACATTTAAAACATGCATTTTAAAGTACTTTGTGCATTAATATTTGGAAGATACATTTTGGGCACCAGACAGTCCCCTTAAGCAGAGCAGAAATATGAAATAGTTCAGCGAGTAGCAAATCAAACCACTCTAGCATTTTAATACAACTGTTGTCACAGATCTAAGTAAATGTACGTAACCCATTGGGGAGATGTTTGCCTGAAAATGAAACTTAAAATTATTTACGGCAGATACAATTAGTGACAAATGTTTTTGATTAAGCCTTAACATCGAAGGATCAACTCAATAAAGAAGAATTGCAGGGAACTAAGACAGGAATTTTAAACTTCAGGCCCAAGTAGGCAAGTTGGAGTTATATTCTCCAGTACCGGTAAAATGTTTCCTACTCTGCTACTTTGTCCTTAAAGGGACTGTATCATCTAATTAATGCTTATACTGTGAATGTAGAGGGTAAATAATGATTGAAAATGATCAATACATTGTGTTAGCAAAATTGTAAGCAAATACCTAAATTAGGAGAAAGGTGTGTTTTAAATGTGTCTGTGAAGTCTCCTGCTTATGACATCACCTGTGGCACGGTATGCAAATTACACACTTCCCATTGAAAAACAGTTCATTTGCAGTTTACCCTGTGACTGGCAACTGCCATCCTTCCTAGCAGAGTGAGACCCCAACTCCGTTAGACCCAGATCACCCCTGCCGACTCTGCCTCAACTCTGAGGCAGTATCGAGAGTAACCTACACGTTGGGTTTACTTGAGGGGACAACCATTTTTTGGGGGTTTCATTTTGGTTTAAACTTTCCTAACCCTTTAACCTCCATAAAATATAAAAGATTTTGTACGTGTTTAGTACTTTTTTTTTTTTTTTTAAGTGCTTGTAAATTTGTGTCCACAAAAGCTGTAGTGCTGCACACTCTTTGTCATATCTATAAATTCTTCATTGTAAAGCTTATATAGTGTTTCACACAACAGTGATTGTTTATCCCCGAGCCTTTGCTTATCTCTTCCGGTTTCAATTCTGGCATTTTTCCTGCAATTTCTATCATACTTCCTAGTTTTAACTGTTTCTTTCCTGACAAGTGAGCATGTACGGATAGAGGGGAAATCCTGAGCGTGAAATAATATGGTTCAAAGAAAGCCTAGAGAGGGTATTGACTTGCTATATCTTGTCACTGGAATCTGCAGCTAGATTACCCATGGTGCACAGAGCAGGTCTGCCCCATGCGGTCTGCCCAACATGCATCAAAGCCTTTCTCCTGAAAGACTGCTCTGGCAGGGGTTTTGGGAGGGGGGGTTGTAGTTCTGCTCCCCGGGAGCATTCTTCTAAGAGTACCAACATGAGAGTGAAATGTGTTGGTAAATATGCAATGCAGCCACTGGGAGCCAGAACGAAGGCTTTAACCAGACATCACTAATGGCTCCTTAGTTCCAAGCTTTCTTGAAATCTGCCGTATATTGTGGCATCAGAAGGGTTGACATTGGATGCAAAATACCTGCACAGAATCTAGGCAAACTTACGGCAGATTCTACGGCTTCTTTGAATATTCTTCTTCTTTTTCGCATTCCTGTCTTCTGACAATTGTTAAACACGTGTTTTATAAAGACTTTGCATTATTCTATCGTCTTGGACTCTTAATATATTACAATTTAAACATTTCATGCTTCAACAACACTGAAATGCTGCTAATGATTTCTAATTCCCAGGGCCTTTCTAAGAAGCCTAGTAATAGAGGTCTTATTCTATGTTGCATTTTATCTCCTTTTTGTTACTAGGAAGTCTTGCTATGGATGAAAGAGCAGTTCTACCTACAGTGTCCACAATTATTTATGGATTTTTATTTAAAGATAAGTGCTGCCAAAAAAAGATAAGTGATGCCTCATGCCACATAAACAAAAAAAGAAACGGGTCTGTATTTTTAGTTTTTCTTCTCGTTTTTCCTATACAGGTTGAGTATCCCTTATCTGAAATGCTTGGGACCGGCAGCATTTTTGGAAAACAATACTTTTTTTTAACAGATCATTTTGGCAGCACCCGCTCAATAAATGATCGACATCATCTAATTCCAATGTGACCAACTTGCTCACATTGGATTTAGGTAATGTATATCATTTATAGGGTTGGTGCTGTCGAAACAGTCTGGTGCAGGGAGTTAAGCCCCACAGGGCTGCCACTCCCTTCACTCAAAGTGCTGCCGGATTTGGGGTGAATTCGGGTATTGGATCTACGGATAATGGATACTCGACCGTGTTCTGTTTTTTATAGTTTCTATAATAACTGTTCTACCTATCTCTCCAAACTCTCTTTATTGGATGTCCCTGATTTTGAGGCTCCATTAACTTCTATGGGTGGAATTTCGGCAATAGTCTATGGGGAGGAACAAAGCTACCACTCGATTTTGGTGTATTTTTTCTGATTTGGGTGTTGGGAGATGTCGTTGTGGAATCGGCAATTCATTCCGAATATATTCGGAGGCACTGTTTGGTGCTGATAATTGGCACTACCCTACAGAAAATAAGCTAGGTGCTACTTCCCCATTCACCAATTTGCGGATATTGTTCCTGATCTGTGTTGTGTGTCTTCATTACTGGAAATGTACTCCTAGGCAGTTGATCGCCCCCAATAACTTAGATAAGACTTTTTTTCTTTTCTTTTACATCACAGTAGATTAGCTCTTCAAGAGTTGTGGATTACATATGCAGCCAGCATTTTTTTTGCTCTGAATAGAGCATTGTATTACCTGACTGTACCAATATCTTTGCCATTAAAGGGACAGTCTAGATCACTGCTTGTATAATGCACAGGCTTTTATTACTGTGTGATTTGATGCAGGCATTCTGTATTAATCACATTTTCAATATTTGACTCAAGCCCTCCCCAGTGATTACTCTGCATGTTTACTGCAGGTGCGGCAGCGCTGATTCTATAGACACTGAAGATATAAAGTTTTTCATATAGTCACTTCCTGTCCTCCTCAAATTGAGTCTATTGAGTGGCCTATGAGTGACCTTGCTCTTGTACACAGTAGGATCTCTTAACAGAGCAACACATTCTCTGATGACATCACTAGAGAGACAGGATATTCCATTCATTTGAATGGCGGTATTCTCACTGGTTCTTGCAGCAAAAAAAAAAAAAAAGGAAATGACTTTTACTCATCTAGTGTGGGCAGTCCTTGTTTCTTGCAAACTGCTGTAATTTCACAATTTCGTCTAGCTGTGGCTTGTGAATGATGCTCAAAGGGACCACTGTTCAGAAGAAATTGCTATTTATTTTGGAAGTCCAACATAGTCTTCAAGGCTGCTATGTCATGGAGATCGTTCAACACAACATCAGCAGCGCTGATTGGTGTGCTGTGTCTATGACTCCTGACATGCCTTCAGTGGGGGAGGAGATCTACCACTGACGCGTGCACACACCAAAGACCGAGCGAGACTACGGTCTCTTCCTGAAATGGAAGCCCACCCGTCTTTGCTTTTGCAAACCTTGGGGGTGAATATATTTTGAATGGTGCACAAACAAGTGTCTTTCTGCCTCATTACAAGATGTTTAGAGTTTCTTCCCTCTTTAAACTTGCAGGATGTATTTGCAAGTTTAGCAGATGCTGTGCTCATTCTAAGCACAGCATTGTAAACACACTTTATGCACAGCGTTGTAAACACACTTTATGCACAGCGTTGTAAACACACTTTATGCACAGCGTTGTAAACACACTTAACTGAAACGCCCCAGTTTCTGCATTGTTTTGTAGGTTCTGTGTGCCTTTTAAAAAGTGATGGCAAAACGGAAAAGTTTACATTTGATAGATTTCTTCCTTACAAAAAAGTTGCGCTGGTTTTGCAGATTTTAATGATTCCCAGCCATAAAAGTACCAGTACTTGAAGCCTGCACGTACTGTGATTAGAAATGTAGATTAAAAGCTTTCAAATGAATCATTATCATTTTATTTGACGGAGCAGCACACAAGATTCAGTACAAACATGTAAGCAGTGTGCAATGCAGGGAATACAGATCAATGCAAGTATAAATGAAAATGAAAATTGTGTTCGCAAATTAGAACCTAATCAGGCTGAAAGCTTGGTAGCACGAACATTACCTTTAAACTAAGTCTGGCTTGTCTCCTAGTATCTCCTTATTGCTTTAAAGGGACACTAAACATGTTCTTTCCTTGTGCGTCTAAAAAGCACAAATTGAAATGGTGAGTGACGCTAATATGAGGATACACTGGTCTATATACATTTTTAGGTTATTGCATGAGAATATCCGCTCACACCAGCCTTCCGATCAGCTCAGCCTCAGCTGGTAGGCAGAGCTAAGAGCAAACGCGCATGGATCTCTAAAGATACATATAGGGTTTACTCTGGACAAGGGACACAATTGTTTTTTTTTTGTTTTTTTTTAATTCCTTCTTTGAAGGAAGCAAGGGTTAAAACATGTTTGGTGACCACTTTCTTTATTTTTTTAGCCATCCAAACCGTGTACTCTGGTCATAAAAAAATAAAGAATTGAGGGTGAAGAAAATGTCAAATATTGGTAATACTATTCGAAAAAACAAAACTAAAGACTGCTGATACTGCTCTTGAACAACAAATATTACATCTGTGGATGCAATTAGAAGAATGATTCATACCACCCAAAGTTCACCAGTGCTTGGGTAAATGTAAAGGGTAGGCATAGAAAAGCTCAAATAACATTGGTAGGATTACCATGTACCATGCGCACAGGCGTCATGCTTGTGTTTGGTGGTTTACCGCCTCTACGGTTTGCCTTTGTGCCACTTTGTCAAAAAGAGTGTAATCTCCGAGCAAGTAGTGAGTGTAATCTCCAAGCGGGTCGGGGAGTGTAATCGCCGAGCGGGTCGTGGAGTAGTTACATTGTTTGTAGCATTTGCACAGGCACAAGGTGGAATTTCGAAGTATAATAAAATTTAGATGATAGTATTAATATCGCCCAAACTGTTAAAATATTTAAAAAGTGAAAACCCACAATATACCGACATCTTGATGATGAAGTCACATTTTGTAGCACAACAACGTAAGTTGACTTCAATCCCAAATGGTTCTGAACACTGGGCTCCTGCTGGCTTTTTCTTTTTTACACACACGCGTGGTCACCCTTACACACACACAGACACCGTCACTCTTAAACGCACACACACACCCCCTTACACACCTTCTGATTTATTAACTTGCATCCATGCAGAGACTATGAAGTAGGAGTTTTATTTTGCCGACATACTGTGATTGTTTTGTAGTAGATTAATTACGGCAGCAGTTTTTAGTGTATGTTTTGTGTGCTGTGTTCTGTGCTTTTGGTTTCCTGCCCTCTTGGACGGATTGCTTTGCATGTCTGCCATTCCACTTTCCAACTTCCCAATATGCTCTTGATGAACACAACTGTTTTGTTTATGAGGCCGCTTAATAATTGAAGACTCCAAGCTGCTTGGGCCTTGTCTTGCTCAGACCCGGCTGGCGTGTAACCTAATCTAATACAGTAGGGGCTACAAATTGATCAACTCCTTGTCTTTTGGTTGAGCAAGCCAACAATCAGAAAGCATGTCAACCTTCCTATTGGTAGCATCCCAGAATACCCGGAGTTTCTGTATAATTAACCCATACTTCAGTGGCAAAATTTCAGTTACAGCTATCTAATTGCATATCAGTCTGTTTGTTAACCATCAGTCAAGAAACAATACTAACCGGAAACCAATCTGGAACCAAATTAGCATGTTCGACCAAATTTAAAAAGGACCACAAAATATCATTTAATTTGTTTGCTTTATGTATAAATGGTAAATTCGATTGATCCCTCATTGGGTATAGGAGAAAGGAGACCAGATACAACCAAGAAGGTGGGCACATTATTTCCTGGCCTTTATCCTTTGGCTTGGTTTTTGTCTTCTATCTATGGAGATAACCAACGCAAATTATAGGAATGATGTCGTTTTGAAACTCTGCTCATTACCAATGTAATTCATATTGGGCTTCATTCAAGAAATGGTCTCTCGATTCACTAGCTAGACTGGTTGCAGATAGACATAAATAGAATTATTCCAGTCTACAAAAAAAAACTGGTCAAATAAAAGCATAGTAAAACTGATTAGAAATCTTAAGCTCTCTGTACTAAATGATGGGAATTTTCAGCATCACTGAGGCTACCATGGAGTTGCAAGGGATGCCGACTGTATATGTGTAAGATATCAGTGATGTCACCAGTGATATAACAATATTGTCCTGTCTGTACGATCACTGTTGTAAAAAATAAAAATAGAGAGGGGGAGGCAGTTACCAGCTACTGATTGAAGCTGTAACTCTGATTCTCTGGCAGTATAAATAAAAGCAAATGTAATCAAATGAGGGCACAAGTTGGAAATTTAGAAAGTCTTTCCCAAGGATTCCCTGCATGCATTTGTATTTAAATAAAACTGTACAAGTCAAACACTACCAGATGCATCAAAGGGAGCGTTACTTTAATCTATTTGAAATTTAGTGTGCCTGTTTTTGTATATGTCAATCCGTGACATCCAGTAAGTCTTTCAGAGGCATTATTATATACCGAGTTACTAGGGTGGCTAATCTACGAGGATTGCTGTAAAATCTCCTGGGTATAAATACCTAGCGGTAGAATTGAGTGTGTGTTTTGATTGGGCCATTGATGACCATAGAACATCATGATCTCCTGAAATTGATGTTGTTGTTAACTCCTGTAAGTTATGGATATTATGGCTGTGGGGGTTACAGCAAATCTGAAAAGTGGGCACATGTAGGAAGCTCCAGAAAAAGAAATGATTTGTGTACGCAAGGTATTTGTAAAGTAAAATAATGGGATTACTGCAGACAATTTCATGGGATAAGACTCATGCTAAATATGAATCTAGTGCCAACCAGGAATGTATGCTGCATCTCGAAGAGTAAGATAAGTGCCATGTTGTTTTCTCCCCTTTTCTGCTTTGACATATTACTAAATATATCTGGGGGTTGGTGTAACTGGAGAGGCATTCTGTGAGGGCTGGCATCCCGTCATAGAGGCAGCTGGACTTCATTAAGCGCTGGTGTTAATTACTGGGAGACTGTTGGTTTAGCATGCACGCATGAGCACTGGGGGTGGGGGTGGGTTTACTCAACGAAGGGTCACCTTGACATGGAGGACGTTTATTTATTTATTTGCTTGTAGAGCGATGGCCCATGGCATGCTGAAATCTCTTACCGCCTGCTTATCCTGTGTAAAAGCAGAGGTTTATGGGTGTTCTGCAAGTTTGTTTTCATTCTTCTTAAAGCAAATAGTTTCAAAGCTGATAAAAATGTTTTGTTTTTTTCTGTCAAACTGTTTTAATTGTTAGATTTTTAGATGGAATTATAGCAGACCGTGTTACATAATACACCTCAGCACCCTCTCTACTTGGAGTTCATCCCATGGATCCACTTCTCTTTTAACTACTGATTGTCTTGGCCTAGTGGTGTTATTATTTACTACTCTCCATTATGCCATTGTAGTGGAGAATTTTCACTAAACCCTACACTGAATGAACTCGGGCTTTAATAGCCGAGATCCAAATGTTTCCGACTCTCCCATCTTTCTAAATCTGCTATTAATGTCTATTTGTGCACCGCTGTTTAGTGACTAGCCCCTATTATTTTCTTGTGTATTTGGCACATGGCCCTGCACGTATCGAATCACACATTCTTTTACTCTTCCCTTCATGATATTTTCTAGTTGACCACAGGAATACATAGAAACCCCGTCAGATGGAAATAATAGGAATGGATCACCTGGTATTCTCGCTGTACTGCTCTCAGCTACGGGATTAAAAGCTTTTATGATAGAAGGTGCATTCAGAAAAGGAAAGCTTGGACAAAATGGGGTGAAGTCTCCTTTTAGCGCCCAAGTAGGCAGAAATAAAAAGCGTAATCTTTAAAAAAAATTAAATAAAAAAATAAATAAAAATGGAGCTCTCTTTTTGTAGAATGATCCAAGTTTTGGTAACCAGGACAAAAAAAATCCAGCTTTGTAGCTTTAGCATAAATACCTATGATTAGGATAATGATAATAATGGCCATTGCTCTCTGGTGGGGAGGCTGCTGTGGGGCACGAAGCTCCTTAATACTCCGTCCCGGAGCTGCTCACATTACTGCCTTTCACTTACTATTGTGACTCATTATTTGACTTTAGTTCCAATTAACGAGACTCTAGTTTACTTTCAAACTTTCCGAACTAGTGAAATGCGTTTGCAAAACAACCGCGTGATACATACATAGGTATATGTTCCACGTTAACCATTTCCTTGCATACCTCTTGTAACGCCCCATAGAAATGGCTGAAATATCTTCTTCTTTAATTTTTTTTTTAGTCTTTTCACCAACCTGCTAATGGCAGATGCCGGTTTGGTGAAAGAGAGAGGAAAAAAAAAAAAAAAGTAACCCACCAACGACGGCTGCTCGTTAGGCCATGGAATGTGCCGTTAATAATGCATCTGTGAAACTCAGCTGTGAGGAAGCAGAGTAATTATCCCGCCACAGTGTTTCGAGCTCTGGTGTCATCACTTTAGGGGCTCCATTAACCCTGGCCTTGCCAGAAGTGTGGCACAATTTGTTGCTCAGCCCATCCATCTGAAATGGGGGGAGGGTTGCAAATTCTTCACAGGACCGTACATCACACATATAAATAACGTGCCATGCCACAGCTCAGAGGTAATTTGCCTTTTTCAAACCTTTACGACCCCTGTGAATTTCCCTTTCTCCTTTGCCTCTCGCTGTTACGCCAGCTGAAAATCCCCTGAAGAACAAAAGGTTTTGCTGAAGCTATGAAGCATATATATATATTCACCAGCTTCTGGCATTCAGATAGGGGAGAGAAATAGAAGGGGGGGGGGGGGGGGAGGTAGAAATCAAAGTACTCCATTGTACATGTTAATACGGAGCAAAATGCACACAGCCAGACATTAAACCTTAGCAGGATTTAGACATTCTGCAAAGTGATACTCTGATCAGATTTGACTTGGGCTGCGTGGCAGAGATGAAGGCATATCTTTTATTTGATGTTATTTGCACGGACAGTTTCAATGTATAGGTATCATCTCAATTGCAGCAATATATATATGTCTTGCAGATCATATGCTCTAGAGATTAATAATCGTGGAACATTTCTACTTTGGGTCTTGAATCCCCATGCATCTTTGTTTGATTTGAAATTAAATTAAAATATATTACACAGTTATACAATATATGTGTGTGTATACATATCAGCGGGAGGCACGCAGATAGTCCGTTAAGATGTACTGATGATGGCGTCATGACAACAGATTTATTGAACACATAGAATATTGATTATCTGTTTTGTATAGAACATACATTTTACATATTAAAGGCTGTGTATGAGGTGAGAGGTATTGTCTTTTTTTTACATTTTTTCTATGATTTGGTAAATTTAGATTTTTTTTTTTTTCCTAAGGCATCCCCCCCCCCCCCCCCCAACATTTCTTCTACCTCCTCCCTCTTCAGAGCAAAAATGGGAGAGAAAAAAATAGCGAAGAAAAAAAATAAATAAGTGTTTGAATATTGTGCTATGAAGGGAACAACCCTGCAGTGAGGCAGTTGTGATATTAGAGCAGATCTCCTAAGAGATCCCCTGGCTCCTGTGTACTCGTCGGAGTGGCACAATCCCAGACAGCTGGTCTCCCAGCATGGGTTGTGCATGCAGCGAGGAAGTTGGCACACGGGCGAAGAACAGGTAATGCTCTAATTTCCCCTGTGCAGATGCGGCCAGGAATATCTTAATTTATTGGTGTGTTGGCATGCAAGGGGGATGCTGGCAGCAGAGCCTTGCATAACTATTACAAGCAACAACAACAACATATACATGTATGTATAGAAGAATACATGTGCACACACTAACCTGGCTTTGGACTATGCTGGTTACCTTTTGGAAAGGGCCAGAAGAATTCCTAATTATTTAATTATAGATATGTAAGAGACCAGCGTGCAACTGAGCGTGCAAGAGTGTTTAGTTACAGTATTAAAAAAAACAAAAAAAAACAGATAATGAAATAGAACAGTAATTTTCTTCTAGAGCAGCGTGGAGCCAAGCATGCATCTGCAACGATAATCCCCCCCCCCTTACCCTATAACATGACAGCGACATCGAACAACACCAGGATTTACCATGGGGGAGGGGGGGGGGGAAACGGCCTTCGCTCCCCCTGGGATCGTCAGAACAGGCTCTTCCTAATGCAGACGGCATTAGGGCTGTGTGTCTCACTCCTTGCAACGTTAAGTTCTGGTGACAGACACTCTTATAATTATCCCACAAAACCCTTCATTGTATTCATATCATTAATTTTGTTTGGGCTGTTAGATTTGATAGATACATTAAGCGTTTATATTGCTCTTTTCATATACTAGATGGAATTGCCTTTGAACATTCAGCCGGCTAATTGCTGGTAATTTGTGTTACTAACGAGAGACAGAATAGTAGCATAACATTAAACTCAACAGTCGGTTAACAAATTTGCCTTTTCAGATCACAGACGCACCGGTTGTGGTAGCGTAATCCTGAGATTAGAAGAGATTTAGTGGTTAATGGTGAGAACTGTGCATTGTGTATGCATATCACAAACACACGTGCATTTGTTTGTGCATGTGTGTGGATATGCATACAAGTCCAACACATCCAACATGCTAATTCATTTGGCGTTTTGACGTCATTTTAATCAACACATAACTTCTTTCACATTTACATAAATGTCTTACCATAAGACTGTGAAATAAAAATAGAAAACACCTTGATTTATCACCATAATTAAAGGATATCTTATAAAGTACCTCATTGAACCCTCTTTGCTCCATATTTACCCAGGGGGCAGCCATGTTGTTTGTTTTGACCTAAGAGGAAATAATAGGATTCTAAACAACTTCTCTGCCCCCTGATAGAGCTATATTTAAAAAGTTGTAATTTGGATGTCCTGTTTGATGCCTGACCCACACACTTCTGGTTTGATGAAGGGTTAATAATCCCCCCCCCCACCCCCTTTCTTTCTCGAAAGTGAGGTTCAGAATTTGGCCAAGTACCTGCCTGGGAATCTGAAAACATTTGCATTCGTTTAGCTGTAAAACTGACCGATAAAGAAAAAAGAACTGTCCGTCAAATGCATTTGAAATCAAAACAAATTGTTTAGGGCAGTTTTATTATTGCTTAGAAAGTAGTTTAAGGCGTTTTGTTATGTTCCCCCCTCCCCCCATTCTTCTGAGCGACATGTCATATTTAAATCAGAAATGGCGCGTGCCTTTTTTCTCATTCGTGCACCAGGTGAGCACACCTAATTTTATTTCAATTGAGCGTTTGCTATTCTGGAAACGGCAGTTAATAGGACTGAATGAAAAGGGACGTTGCTTTTCATCACATAAGACAACAAAGAAAGCCGAGCAAACGAAAATATTATTTCGTTTGAACAAATTACAGTGCAGCTCTCTTGGGCTCTTCCTGGGCCTAGATGAGGAAAAGCACTTAAACAGCGTTCCATCAAACTAAATTTTTAACTACAATTTTTTCCCTCAGATAAAATGTGTTGGGAGGATTCAAAGAAGATTAGAGTTCACCTCAGCAGCGGTATTCAAATTTGAACAGCTAATGGAAGTCTGCAAGAAACTGTTAATGTCTATATCTGGTCTCTCAGGAATTCCGACTTCTGAATTCTTATAAAAACACACTGAGTTGATTTCATTTCAGTCTCTCCAAAGACTGGATTCGTGTAATTTCAGTAAGTGTTATAAGTGTTATTTTAAGTATTATAATGATAATCCCCTTCGACAATAAAGTTCTGGATCCCAACTTCTACAGAAATTTTTTTTATTATATTTATCTGTGATTCAATACATACGTGTGTGTGTGTGTGTATATATATATTTTTTTTTATTTATTTATTTATATATTTATTTATTTTAAGCTTTTTGTTACCACTATTTTTTGAGAGGATTGAGCTGGCATAGTGTAGTTTGGCACAGTCGTGTTCTGAAAAACCATGTATATACGTGAAATTCATTGAAACATTTTAGAAGTGTAGCAATTGAAACCCATACTACAGGTAGGGTTGCCACCTGGCCGGTATTTTACCGGTAGGCCGGTAAATAATTGGCACCAGGCCAATGTTAAGTCTATGGAGACTGTACCAAGGCCGGTATTTTTTTTTGAAGAAAAGGTGGCAACCCTAACTACAGGATTCTATTTTAATCTAGCCCCAACTAAATGATCCCATTATACCTAACAATCAAGCATTTGTTTTTGGTGTACACTTGTTTTGTTGAACACCGCAGCTTGCCTGCTATGCTTGAACATAGCCATATTCAGATATTTGAGCGCAGAAAAGCTGGATGAAGCAATGTTTGACCCCCAGCCATGTCAAAGGAAGATTTACTTAAAGGCAGTTACATCTAGTTTTTGAAAAGAGCAGTGCTTAATGCATCTTTCAAATCTAACAACCAATCAAAATTGAATGATATGAATACAGTGAAGGGTTTTGTGAGATAGTTATAGGAGTGTCTTGGAGGAAGGAACCAAAATCAGGATTCATCTTGGGTAACAACTCCCCCCCCACCCCCCTCTCAGAGTAAAACTAGTCCAATTCTCATTGATGATAAAGTCTCTGTACAATGTTTAAATGTATATGAAGTCAGTGTTCTTACAAGTACTTCCATGCTATTATTATGGACTAGGCATTTACTTATGGACTGCACATGGTTATACTGCCATGTTCAATGCGTTGGGGAGAATTCTCCCCAGATGCAAGCGTACTGCTCTCCTCTCCACCCTTGTCGGTTCCCGAGCAGTTAACGTTTGTAGAAATAGTGCATCGTTACTATTTAAAACGCTGCGCAGATGACCGAGAAGACAGGCAATCTAGCAAATCTTGATCCCACCATCTGGCTGAGGATGATATTTGTCCTGCTGCCAGAGAAGACAGGAAAATAACACTTTTTGTATATATCATTTGAATTTTATAATATATAATTGAATATTGGGTAGTTATAAACTTCCAAATCGGGCTACAACTCATCTTCTAGGGAATTTTGAGTGACCTTTCTTTAACACTGGCTTTCTAATTGATTACCCAACGTGTGAATGGCTGTAAATAACCTGCCTAGAATTGTAACAAACTGTTTAGTGGAGATTGGGTTGTTTCGTAATGGGCACCAGTAATATAACTCTAGCGGAGCCTCTTTACTGCTAGCGACAAGCTGCTATCCCATGTTAAATATTGAGGCTCCGAGCCCAGCCTCGTAGTTAGAAGAGCAGGAACCTATAGCATGCAGGCCACATCATGCGGTCTTGCGTGACCCCCATAAGATTAAAGCCCAGCCTATCCCCTACAGATACCGGTGTCAGGAGCTTATTTCTGTATGTGAATGTCTCTTGGGACAGACTCACATTTGACAGGACAGGATCCCAAAAAACAGGTCAACTATGCATTAGACTGGAAAAGGTTCTGTCTCAGACCAGCGTGTATGCATGATGTCGTCATAATTGCAGAAATAATCACAGTTCAGTACAAGATCTAATTATTAGACGGCTTTGCCGTTTTAGTTATCCAAAATAATAGCTGTTTATGGATTAAATGCAGAGGTTTATATGACAAGAATAGGTAGGATGTTTCTGTTCCCCCTTGAAGAATTATGTAAAGTATTAGAAAACTCTGCACATTGTCCACATCAGGCCATTAGCATGTATTATCAGCTATAATCATCTTGCTTTTCTCCAGGAAAAATACAATAATAGTATTTGCCTGTAATAAAGCCCTTAGACTCAGAGACTCCTCGCAAGCTCTTTATCGATTATAGATTCAGAATTGTAAATAGTTTCAGGGCAGGATAATTGTGGATTTGTTTTTTCTCCTTCTAAAGCAGTTTTTAAATGTTTATTTCTCCACAAACATGGACCTAAAACAGGTTTGATCATTTATATAATGATTGCTGCAGTATAATTCCCTCATTTGGATGTCTACTTTAGGTTACCATACCTCCAAACTTCTGCCCTCAACGAATTGGTCACTCAAACTGGCCATTCTACCGCGCAGTGTGCACGCTAACCAGAGAACGAAATCAGGACCGTGAGATTGTGGTCCCAAATCATGACTGTCCCACATCACGCCGGACAGTTCTGGGTTACTTTAGTGATCATTTGTTGATTCTATATGTTGGACAAGGGAGTAGCAAAAATCACGTCAAATGAGATGGAAAAAATCTCCAACTTGCCTAACTTCTCAATTCAGCTAATAAAACCTGATTTTTTTTTTCTCTTTTTAATTATTTTTTTTCTTATTCCCTCAAAAGCTCACCACTTTACGGTTTAGTGGAAAGACTGCATAGAGTAGCATGGAGTAAGAGCAGAAAGAAGGTTAAATGAGGACTGGCACAGTGACTGGACAGGACTGAAATGTCCATCCTGCTATTTTGCATGGTCTCTTATTCATTGAAAGGGAATAAAAGCATAGTTACGGGTGGCTCTCTGACATGCCCCCAAGTTAGGGAAGTGGGTGTCCTGAATCACTGAAGGGTATGGTATAACGAACAGAGCAGGGCAAAAAGAGTGCATAGGAATAGATGAGGCTAGAAAGTGGTAGGGTATAGGTGAGAAGAGGGGAAAAGATGAGGGGGAAGAGGCTAGCAGGTGGGGGTCTAGGACACTTCCGCGCCGCATCTTCATCGCTGACAGTTCAGCGCGGCAGTTTGAACGCTGAACTGTCAGCAATGAAGGCTATGTAAGAGCTGACAGTTCAGCGCTGAACTGTCAGCTCTTACAAATGTACAAGTAAAAAGAAAATAACCCCCCCTAATAAAATGATTCCCAAAGCCCCAATACTAATACTAAACTCTAAACCCCAATACTAACACTAAAATTAACCCCAATACAAAAATTACCCCCTAAACCCTAATACTAACCCCTGACCCCTAATACTAACCCCTGAGCCCTAATACTAAAATTAACCCCCTAAACCCTAATTCTAACCCCCTAAACCCTAATTCTAACCAAACTAAAATAGCTAAAATACTTACCTTTAGCGATGAAATGTCCCGCGATGAAATCTCCAGCAACGATCTGTCTTGCTGTGTAGAGTCGGCGGTGAAGCGGCTGCGCGGAAGCAGCCGCGATGAAGAGTCCCATCCCCAGCAAGTGGTAGGGTACAGGTGAGAAGAGGGGAATAGATGAGGGGAAGAGGCTAGAAAGTGGTAGGGTATAGGTGATAAGAGGGGAATAGATGAGGGGAAGAGGCTAGAAAGTGTAGGCTATAGGCTGAGGAAGAACAGCTGCTACAGTGCAACTCTGGTCACAGTGTGGGAATAAAGAGAGCGTTTGTGTTTGCTGGTGGTCCATCAGTGATGGCAAATACCTGGCCCCCTGCACTAAGCTTAGATATATGTGTAAAATGATACCTAATAAAGTTTCTGTTTGTTAGATACCAAGACCCTCCCAGGCTCCTGCACCTTCATATTATGCTGGCGTGCTGCTAATGACACCGTGCCCCAGAAGTGACATCACAGTGTCATTTGGCACTGTATAGCACAGGCACACTCGCCAGTAATGATGTTGTTACATTGCTATCATTCTGTTTTATGGACGTCTCTACTGAGATGACGCTACAGTACAGTACTGTTCACTGAATCTTCTTGTGCAACCACTACAGGCTCTGGTGAGGTCCATCCTGTCTTTTAAGACATTTGTACTGTAGACTGTCTTTGTAGACTATATAAGTGATAAAAGTGAAATAAAGAAAAGGCTAATGCTTCACTTTTAAGTCCATTTTCGTTTTACATACATACTTTGGACTGATGGTGTGTGTTAATGTGGGGCATGCCTGTATTACCTATTGATGAGCAGTACCATGGAGAGCCCAAGTCTGCACAAGACATACAACATTTTTGGACAGAGCACATATTAGGGAATAAATACTGCTTGACTGCCCGTGACCCATCTCTAACAAGAGGTTCTAGAAGATCCACCCATGTTGTTGGCCCCACTTGTAGTGTTAAAATCTGGTACTTTTTTCACTGCAAGTGGGGCCAACAATATGGGTCGTTAGACCTTGCATGCAAAATAGCAGAGTGTTTCTCATTGATGATATTTCTAGGTGATGCAGAGATTAAAGGAACCCTACTGAGGTCCCCACCCCATGGCTGAGAGGTTCAGTATAGAATATTTGCAGACATTTCTATTCTAACAGGATGGGAGCGACCAGGCTGCCTTCTGGATTTATTGCATACATTTCTGTCTGAGGTGTTATAATTTCTCTCTTTCTCTCTCCAATAGCTATACAAATAGTATAGTATTCCTCCCCTTGTTCTTCCCTGGTTGATGGTGTACTCCCAGGCTCGGACTGGATTGTGATGTGCCACTGGCTTTCCTGAATAATACAGGAGACATCATTACAAAACTGTACAGTTCCTTCTATTAGATCTCCACTGCTGCCTATTAGGAGGTTATATTACAGGGAAGGGGCTTCTGTAATGGGCACAAACGTGTTAAATATATTTATTGTAAACGGGATATGAATGTATATTCCGGGGTCCTTAGACGAGGCGCGGTGAGATTGCAGTTCAAAATTATAATTCAATTCTCTCGTCTCCGCATCGTTCCCTTATTCCACAGAGCCCCGGTACTGCCTGCCTTACTGTATCATTTAAGAAAAGGAAAGGAACTATATTTTTAAGGTGAACTCTTATTGCAGCCGCACAGCAAAGGAATGTGCCCTTGCATGACTAATAGCGGTGAGGTATTAGATCATTATTGCCCCTTCATTGCCATCAGTGCAAAGTGCTCAGCAATAAAGTGCAAAAGAGCCTGCTTAGAGGGAGCATGAGAGACAAATTAGAAATGTTCAGGCCACTTGCTCCGGTGTCCCCTGCTGCTGTTGCTTTTATCCTCAGTGCAAACACATACCCACTGATAAATCTGTTTGCTGTTGTCATGATACAGTGCTTTAAACACTCAAGCCAAACAAGAGCAAGTTTTATGTAGCTGGTGACCCCCAGGACGGGCCCAAATGGGACAGCAATGTGTCGGCAAGGGGGCCTACAAATGCATACATTATGAGTTGACAATATCGGGTTATTTTTCAGCACACGACGTGAGTTACTTTTCTTATTTTTTTTTCTGTACTTACAATCCCACCTATTTCAGAGACCCCATGCCTAAGCTGAGACGAGTCGGTGAACAAAGCAAATGAAATAAATATCCCTGCATTCAGGACTTTAAAAATGAAAGCATTAGTTCTCCAGCCCACCAGCGCCCCAGGAGGAACGACAGTACAGCCAGGGGTGCTGGTGAATACTGCTCATGCTCACCTGTCCCAATTGTATTGTCAGACCTGAACGATGGTTCAAAACCTCATCAGCTTGCCCAGTCCCACTACTGGCCAGTGTTGTCTGTAGGTGTGTTTTATGTATATGTTTATTTTAGTTAGGCCAAAGTTAGATCCTCAAGCAGGTGGGACCTAACGTTAGGACCTGAACTACCCATCTACCCAGCAAGGGTATTGGGGTTCAGGTGTATTGTAGTAAATACCCAAGTGATTATTCTTGTAGTGTTTCTATAGAATTATCAAATCTCAACTTTACCCAGCATAACTGAATTAGACCATGCATAATTGCCTGAGTTGGGTGATGTCTCTCCGCAAGCAATGCTGCCCCAAATTTGATGGACTTAAAAACCATGGCTTTCCTGTCAAATCCAGGATTGTTGGCATTTATTCACTACAGATTTTTTTTAGTCCTGTCTGGATACATTGGAGAGATCAGTGACTTGGAGACCTCCTTTATTCCTTTTCCATAGGAATAGGCAAGAACTGATATTGACCTGGGTTTGAGCTAAAAACCACTGCCCCACAGTTGGAAACAAATGCTATACCAAGAGGTCCCCAATCCACTACCCAATATCTTCTGGGATGCGGCATGGTTATGCAAAGTCGCAAAATTAAGCTTCAGCCTACCTAGCACAGCTACCAGGTGTCTGGAGCCCATTTATTGGTACGCAAGGTTTGTTTTTGCTATTGCCTGTTTTACTTGCCGTACTAAGCACCAGTCTCAAGGACCTTGTAGGGGTTTAAGTTTCTGCCCTTTGGAAAAAGGTGTTTCTAATTGTTTGGAGAGCTGGCCGAGCATGGTCCAGAGTGAAAATGAAGCTGAGCAGCAAGACATATTTAATTTCCTTCAATATAATTGTCCACATGCTGTGTACCCTTTGCCTGGTTAAACAGCTTTTTGTCAAAGGCGAGAAGTGACATATAAAAGGCAAACTGTTACTCTTTCCTCACTGTCCAAAATTTTTAACCTTGCTCCTGCCAGAGAGTCCTTCATGATTTTTTGCCGCTTTGGTGAAGAGATTTTTTTTAATTTTTGGGGTGGGTGTAGGTGGTTTCTACAGAGACTGAATAATCTATTATGACACTTGCGTAATGACCGTTCAAGTCATTTGTTTTGCAGAATGAAACCCCTCTTTAGTGTCATTTTTTTTAATGCATTTTCCTTTTAAAAGAATTTTCCCCAACGCATTTTATTACTAATATACATGTGACTTGTCTAGTATTTGCCAAAGATTGTGTAAGAAAGCAGTAAAAACTTAACTTGCTTTAGCAGTACTGTTCTCCAGATGAACTATTTTTCTTTCTTCAATTTGTTGTATCCTTTAGACAGCTATGTTAAGAAGGTAATGTATAGGAACTGATAGGCAATAATAGAATAAATACATTCCATGTTCTAGTGAAAACTTAAAGAATTTTCTGCCTGGATGTTCTTTGAATTATCATGTAATATAGAAAATTCTGCACTGTTCCCAACAGTCCGGTGAATTCTCCCTGCCCTCAAACCACAGTTTGCACAAATCCTTTCTTTATACGTTTCATTTATCATTCAGGAGAGAGGCGCTGGGCTTAGAGGTCAAGCGCTTGGAGCAAGGATTCAGACAATGTTACGCTGTAGAATATGCTATTGTTAGAAAAAAGAGGGGGTAGGGGAACGACAAAAACCCTGTCAAAAACTTAATGCACTCTTCCACTGTTTATTTTGTACATTTGTTTGAAAGTTCACTGCTTGGTTCATAAGGTAGTGTTAGATTTTGTATAATTCCAAGTAACTCTATTTGGAGGTTCGCATTTTACTCTACGGAGTTCTGTGAGATAATATTTTTTACAGAGAATAGTCAGTGTATTCTTCCTAGTAAGAAAAAAAACAACCCACTTTACTAAAATCTTCTACTGTGTGTATAGTATAGGAGCCCTCTGGGTCATCATTGGGGGAGTTTAGATTTGTAGTAAAAGTCTGACTTTCAGAATGTGGTTACTAGGTGTAGAGTAGAATTCCGAAGGTAATGGCGGGTCAACTTTCTAATGATATCACCACTGTTTTAGACACCCTTGTTGCCTCCGATAGAAATGTGGTCCAAGTGAGCACCGGATACAGTTTACTAGAACACTCTTTTCGGGTGCACCTCCATGACTTCTCTTCGAAGTCTCGCACCATTATGGCAGTGCTGGTACACTGACCAGCTGGGCATAAACAATCCCCACCCCTCCCTATATTCCTGTTCCTCCTGCTCACCAGACATTGCCCCAGAAATGGGAAACGCCTGTGAGGAGTGAAGGGAGCTTCTTACAGGCACTGCTGCTGTGATTGAGAAGGATGGAGGAAAGAAGTAATGCTCAGTGACCCCACCGTGCCTCTAATGATGAGATCTAAAGGAGAGATAAACTGAAGCTGCACCCACTGCGGTGATGGACCCTCTGCTGTGCTGAACTTCTTCCATGTGCAAGAAGTATAATTATATATCAGCATCTCTGTGTGTATGAGTGTGTGTCAGAACATGTCTAGGTGAGCGTGCATACAGCTGTACTCTTGTTTGGCAAGCTCCTGTGTGCACATTGTAAGTATTCTTACCATATGAGAGGCCTAAAACATATACTGAAGGGCTGTGTGGGAGGATCAGTAGGAGCATCAAACCTTAGATTTGTGTATTTGGTACATTTGCATAACTATTGCAATTTATTATGCATAAAAGATAGCTAATTGTTAAGTATTACTCCTTTTTATGTTGAAATCTTTTTTTTTGTTTGTGCCAAACTTATCAGTATCGTGCTGAATCTCCTGCATCGGTTGTCGACGAAACAAAATGGTTTATCATGAGATTTATTCTTATTTATGGCAAATAATAACTAATTTAGTATCCGTATCCACTATTGTAGGGTAGTGAATTAGTTTACCAATTTTGGGAAAAAAAGCTTTTTTGTTTTTGATACTGTAGAAACGGTAAATTTACCTTTTTTATTAGAACACAAAATTATCACCCGTTCAATAGAAAGCCCCAAAGGTGAGCGCCTGCTTTGTCCTTGAACCATCATTAAAGATAAATAAGACAATATTCCCAATAGTTTAACAGGAAAGACATGCTAGAAATAATTGATCAGCTTAGCACCCCATTCTTCTCACCTATTTTAATAAGAGTTGCCTGACGTTACGATAATGCTTTCATTGCAATGTTTTTTTTTTTTAAAAACATTTTCCAAGGAAAGAAAAAATATAATGTGTTAAAAGCAATGTTTCTCCCCCCCCCCCCCCCCCCCCCCAGTGATCTTAAATGAATAGCCAGCTATGGTTAGCACTCTCTTCCCTGGAAATCCTGATTGGGCACATACAATTTTTTTTTTTTTCTTCTCTGTAGTAATAAGCGAGAAGAATGATACTTTTTTATAATGATTTCCTGGCCTCCAGCCTCCTTCTCACATACAAGTCCAGTGCGTGGGAGCAGGGACCACCTCTACATTCAAATATATAATAGGCCTCCTCAGCTACTGAAAGCCCAAGAGCAGTAATTTTAAGTGGGAGGAACGTCTTCATCAGGGTACTGCATGCATTAGGGCAGCTTAATCACGTAAATGTATCCTATTAGTAAGTTTAGCAGAGAAAAAAAAGAATCTGAAAAGGTGTTAAAAGAATCCTCTAGCATGTTCGGAAAAAGAAGCGAGTTAGGAGACTATTAAAGTGTTATTGTGACAATTAAGTCCACAGCTGTTCTTAGGGTGGGGGGGGGGGGGGGCTTCGAAGTTGATGAAGTGTAACGGCATACAATGTATCATTAAAGCAGATAAAAAATGTCAGACCCGTGGGGGGGGGGGGGGGGGGTCTGGGTGGATCGCAGGGAAAGGGATACTGAGTCTTGGGAGTTGCTTGCTACCAGTTGCTATTTTATATATGTATTAGGCATAGCACATATTTAACATTTTTTATATTGGATTTTTAGCCTTCATGAATTTGCTTGGGTTATAAGTCTGAGTAATTATTATTATTAGCAATGTGTTTCATCGTTCAGAAACAGACCCAATAAAAAGAACACTACATC
This sequence comes from Pelodytes ibericus, assembly GCA_036172795.1. Lineage (NCBI taxonomy): Eukaryota > Metazoa > Chordata > Amphibia > Anura > Pelodytidae > Pelodytes > Pelodytes ibericus. Next base: position 182,627,133 of record CM069862.1, read on the forward strand.
CTAGGGATAATAAGGATCTTAAACAATGGACACATGGGAGTCCTGGATACAAAAGTCAGGAGCGTTTAAAAAACAAAAACAAAAAAAAAACGCATTTGTTTTGTATAACAGCAATTGCACCTTTTTTATGAATCCCGACACATTTTTAACTTTTTAATGTTTGGCAGACATTACCCAACATTAATCAGGTACAATTTAGCGGCCGACTTTTTATTCACCGACTGCGTGGGTGCAATGCGTACCGGAGGAAGCAGCGCAGACTTCCAGAATTTGTCGGGAGCCTGCCTTGTATTTAGGCGCACATGCGATAACACCATTATAGTGTATTAACCAGATCAACAACTGATAATAGATGTTATTACCTGACTGAATGGGACTTATTTTGTCGACCTCAAAAGAAATGAAGGGCTATATCTTCCAGGCAATAAACGAATAACTGTCAATAACGTATTCACATTGTTACTGGAGGACCCCATAATGACTAATTTTTACAACTCTATTTTATTCCTTCCTTCTTAAATGTGATGCAGTTCGGTTCGACTTGTTTACGTTAACTGTTGACTCAAGGTGAGAAAAATGTGAACCTTTCCACCACGGCTCTACCTCTTTATTATGGTGAAACATACGGGAAAACTAAGCGGCAGAGATTGAACTGATTTATGGAATTATTGGAAACCTGGTGAGAATGTTTTCTATAACAAGCCCTTTGGTTATCTCAGTAGACATACTCAGATCCTCCTTTATAGTCGAGCATCTTGAATTGTGGCGGTTTGACCCCCTCTTCACTTTAATAAAATTAAGCCTTTGCTTTTTTCTATAGTTCGAAGCATCCCCAGGTCCATCCTCCTCTAGGTCTAGGCCTCGTTTTATCGACTTCTTACATCATTCCCTGTTTCTGGAAAATGCAGTACATTTAGCTGGCACCTGGTGCATGTTGGCGACTGTCGGGCATTGCAGAAGTTAAGAGACAGATACAAGCTTTAAATGTTGGTTTCTCATTGCCCTGTCTTTTGCACAGCATGTCTTCCAGTGACTGAAACACACTCTGCTTCACAAAGTGGAAGTGTGATATCTGAAACAAGGATATGTTCAAAACACTCAATTTAACACCTTGTTGTTAGGACAGCTCTGCCTACCATAGTTAACTACTAACCACTTACTTCAGGAATAAATATAATGTCTAGAGTGTGTGTGTGTGTGTGTGTGTGTATGAATATATGTAATTATGTAGCAGAACCGGTAATTAAGTTCCTTGTAATGCCTTATTGAAACTGCCTTATGTGTGTGTGTGTGTGTGTGTGTGTGTGTGTGTGTGTGTGTGTATGTATGTATATATATATAATCCAAAGTAAACCCCAAGGTCCTTTTTATCTTACAGCGTTTTTTTGTGGAGTTCAGAACCTAGATTAAATACCGTATTTATCGGCGTATAACACGCACCTCATTTTAAGAAGGAAATTTCAGGAAAAAAAACTTAAATTTCAGAACTTTGTAGCCCAATATGCCATTTTAATATGCCAGGATATTTCCCCCAATATGACATTTTAATATGCCAGGATATTGCCCCCAATATGCCATTTAATATGCCAGGATTTTGCCCCCAATATGTCATTTAATATGCCAGGATATTTCCCCTTAGTATGCTCGTTATGCCACCCCCTTCCCCAGACCCCACTACTTACCTCGTTCCTGCTCCATCTCCCGGTGCTCTGAAGGTCCGTGGCTGTGAGTGAAGCGTTGTGAGCTCCCCTCCAGCCGCGCGGAACAATAAAGTTTGTTTAAAAAAAAAAACACACTTTGTTGAACGCGCGGCTAGAGGGGAGCGCACAACGCTTCCCTCACAGCCACGCACCTTAAGAGCACCGGGAGACGGAGCAGGAACGAGGTAAGTTTTAGAATTTTTTTTTTTTCTTTTCAGCCACCGATCGGCGTATAACACGCACACATCATTTGCCCCCTATTTTCAGGGAGAAAAAGTGCGTGTTATACGCCGATAAATACGGTACTATCCAAACTTCACCTTAGTATAACTTAAATGAAAGTGTAACCTGGGCCTCTCCCACTGTTATATCGTAACCCTTGGCCAGTCAGGTGTGGTTCACTTGTGCCATCATACCCCAATGAATGCTCATATATTGGAAGTCAGTAAACATAGAATATGTTGACAGATAAGAACCATTCAGCCCATCTAGTCTGTCTAATTTTCGAAATACTTTTATTCCTCCCTGGCCTTATCTTATACCTAGGATAACTTTTTTGCCTGTCCCATGCATGCTTAAACTCCTTCACGTTGTTAACCACTGCTACTTCTGCTGGAAGGCTATTCCATGCATCCACTACCCTCTTGGTAAAGTAATACTTCCTGATATTTCATTTAAACCTTTGCCCCCCTCATTTAAGACCATGTTCTCTTCTTCTCTTTCTAAATGTGTAGAAACAGATGTACCAGTTTTTGTAAGCCTACCCAGTAATAATACAAGTTTTTATAAATCTCTCCAAATTGGAAGGTGAGTAATATGGTAATCTTGTCACCCAGCTTAATGACTGTGAAGGTCCCGCACTCCGCAACCTCACCAACGGCTAGATGTATTATGTAATTGTGTAGACGTTCATTTCATGAGGTAAAACCATACTACCTGTGGCCTTTTCAGCCATTTTTGGGTCCCCTCAATAAATGTGGTCCGTATCCAAACCTCGGACTTCCCATAGGACATAAATGCTGACATAAGACTATTTCTTAACAATACCAGTGCAAAACCCAGGAGCGTCTGTCTATCTTGATGCATTGTTATAATCTGATTTAGAACAAAGATTTCATTTTTTTTTTAATTACAAGATCTACGTAGAGCCATGCAATTCAGTACATAGTACAGTCACAATGGTTGATAGTGTTGCAAATGTTTTTTTTTTTTCCCAATACTATTAAAAGGCTGAAGCATTACAAATGAAAGAATAAAAGGCCTTTTGAAATGAGCACTGAGCTGCACTGAACTTCTTCCTTTTGTCACAAAATATCTATATTTGCATAATCCTTTCAACTTTCCAGCCACTAATTCCCTAATCTGGAAAAAAACACTTGAAAAAAACATCTCTTCCTTAATCAATACACTCCCCGAAGATGTTTTAACTTGTAAAATATGACTTGTAACATCAAACAAGTATTTGATTTCAATTAGGTTATTTTGTAGGGGCAGAAAATAATTAGGCATACAGATTTCTATAAAAAAAAAAAACCCAGCTGGTTTAAAAGGAGTTAAGAAGTGGTGTTATATCTGTGCACCTAATAAATTGTATCCACGTTGAATTCAACACAATTAGTTAGATTGTGAGCTCTTGTACATGGTTTTCCAGAATGTTTTGTAATGTATATATTTTATACAATCTGTGTAGATAGTTAGAGAACAAACCATTTGAGCAATGGGGGGGTAAAGGTGATGGGCAAAACCCCTCCACTTGAAATTCAGTGGGTAGCATCAATTATCAAACGCAAATCTACACACACCAAACAAGCCAAAAGACCAGCTTTTCTCACAGAAATCACACATTCACAGTGCTATGGCAACTGCAAAGGATTCTGGGTAGGCGTATTTGGTCAGCAATGATCACCTGTTGGATGCTCCATATAAATAAGTTTCCATATATTACTATGAGGAAAAGCAAGGGGTTTTTAAACTGTGCTATTTGCACCATCCTCAAATATGTTTTGTAAGCACACTAATAACAAAATATTTAACCCGAGATTGTCATTAAATGACATCCAGGGGATTTTATTATTACAAGGTTTAAAGGAACATTGCAACTTTCTTTTTAACCCTTGATTCCTTGAAGGAAGCTTGCCAACCCAAAAGATCAAACCTAATTTACAGATGGTGCATTAACACACCACGCCATCCCATATATGAGCTCTCCCCTCTTAACATAAAACTGACAACTGAATTACAAAAATTCTCCAACTTTTTACATTTTGTTTTTAATTTAATTTTTTATGTACTCTAGTTGTAGGCAGGTTTTTTTTTCCATTTTAATTAGTGACATGTCAGATAAAATTATTTGTACATATGCTTACATTTCTACCGTCCACATAGCACTGCCTAATCTGTTGTGTGGGAAGGTGAAACGCATCAGTCACTCACGGGTAGCGTTATCCTGTGATTTATATTAATTGTGTTTCCCTGCTACTTAAATATATCAAATACAATAATATTTTTACCTGGTTTAGTCTTTTTTTTATTTTTATTTTACTTTTTTCATAATTTATAATCCTTTTTCCCACTTTTCTTCCAAGTCTTTATTTTTTTACAGAATTACGTGGCTTGGTCCTGACCTAAAAATGCAGCTGCAATTCACCCCAACTGCCTATTTGGGCACATATATATCTTTTTATTTATTTTATATTCTAACTGAACCTGCTCTGCAGCAAATAACGACTCGTGTTTCCTCCAAGTCTCCGAGCTTCCCCGCACAACTCCTGCTTTCGCATGACACAAATTGATCACATAAGTGGGCTCAATCCTGCCTAAGTTATTATCTTGTAACCTGCTGCCCCCCAGTATCCTTAGCTGTGTTCGGCGTAATGACTTAATTTCTTGCTGGTGTAATTGTGAGGTTGGGAAAGCAGGTTTTGTCAGATGATCCTTGACATGAAGCCACTCAGGAACATGACAGTTTCCATATATAGCAAATGTGGAAATGATAGAAACGAAACAAGGGTCTATGATAAATGTGTTGTGGCCTGCACGGCTGAAACAGCTGGAGATGAACTGAGGTGGGAACACAATCAAGCCAATTATTACTGAAAGTACAGAGCCAGCCTTCACGGCTCCGACGGTCTGAGCTAGGTTGTATTGAGAATCCATGCTCAGTGTATATAGTCTGATACATTTTGGAAGGTAATCTTGCAAGCGTACCCCTCCGAAGCATTTCATACTGAAAGCCTGTTGAGTTTGGGCCACACTTTCTTGAGATGAGGCTACTGATCACATCTACTGCTTCAAATAACTTAAAAAGCCAGGCATGAATAAAATATGTGCGCGTATGTTAAATAGAATCTACAATTCCAGAAATATGTTGATCGGCGCTATCAGAATGCTGAAAATGACTACTGGGTATTGTTGATTGTAAGTGTGTATTATGTTTACTTTTGGATGAATTTGGAACGTGCCGTTTGTGCAATCGTATGAAATGGAAAGAGGTAATGGAGTTAAAGCAAAATGTCAAAACAGTCATACAAAATGGCAGCCATTCAGCTGTACACCTGCAGTGTACATAGATGTGTTCTTTTTATCTATAACAATCCTGCAGCTCTTAATTGGGTAATCTGGGATTTAAAACAGGTGGTAATGGACTGAAAGCAATATTTGTAGACTTTTGGTGTCACAAAGACCTATTTGGAGCAGGCTTAAGTACTTTCATAGAGCAAGGATTGACAAATCCTTTTTATTCCAATCCATGGCTCCAAAAATCCATACTGCTGGCTCCTAATTTTTGTCATTATTTTACATGGAGGTTTATGGAAGTTCACGTTCCCTTGCTCATGAATTGGTATGACTGGCTCCAAAAATTTACTGAAAGCGATGTCATAGAGTTCTATGTAAAATAGTCAGATGGTCAGCAGGGTTTTTTTTTTTTTTTTCTGTTTCCTGGCTCCTGGGATTTGTCTATGTGACTTCTGAAGCAAGACGAAAAGCCCTGACGTATAGGCCGAACCTCTTAAGCATGTTTATTTAGCATTATTAACTGCACTTAACATTATAAGTTTTATATTCTAATGTCACATCTATAGGTAAAGACGAAACATAAACACATAGAGGTAGCCAAAAGGCATTGGAAAAAGAATACATTCTAAAACAATTTACTTAAATTAAAAAAAAAAAGAGATTATTCAAAAATAGTTTTTTTTTCTTTTAATGTTTTGTGTAGTGACTTTATTTGTTTTGTATGGTCAGTATATTCCTTATACACTACATTATAACATGGCACACAATAACGCTGCCAGAAGAAGAGACCCCTGCATGGGAATGGCAGGCTTGCAGAGTGCGAGGTTTAGTGCTAAATTTGGCAATCAAAGGGTTAACGAAACCCAAGCACTCCAAAATGTCTTTTCTCGAAAGGTAAAGTCCATTAATGTGCGCCCAGATCCAAACCGATACATAAGCATTAGTTCTCCGTTTTTACTGTAGCAGCAGAGTCATTATTTTCAGATTTACAAGCATTAAATATTTTAATTTAATGCCTTGGCTCTCTTGTAATTCATCCACTTAATTATATGATAATTAGTCAAATGAAAGACATACAGCTGCTGCTGTTGTTTATTCTTCAAGGAATCTGATGCTTTGTTTATGGATTTTCATATTTTTATTCCCCCTTTCTATATTGATCCAGAAGGTAACAAATCACAAGGGCTAATTTTGTACAAAGTTTATTTTGCAAATAGCTTCTCTGGCCACGTAGGAGCCCTTCTCTGGCCACGGAGGAGCACTTTTAGTGGCCAACAGAAACGTAAGAAAATTAGTTGGTTCTGTTTGCACATTTGTAGCAAGCGACATCAGAAACAAATGATGATTGGACATAGATCGCCAACGTCTAGTTTTACTATAAACCCCTACCTGATTATGTGAACTATTATATAGTATGCTGTAATGGAGATACACTATAAAGAAGGAACATGAATCTGGAAAATACAAGTATAAAATCTAATATTTCAGAGGATCTAACATGCATTGTAATTCTAAAAACTGGTTAAATCAATTTAAAAAATTCATTTAAGGAGTTTAAAAAAAAAAAAAGTGTAGTAGTTAAGTTAGTTGGGCCGCACTTTGTAGCCAGATGGGCCTAGGGTTGTCACCTTTTTCTTTAAAACAATAAAAAATAATTAAAAAACAACAACTTTTAACTGGCCTGCCGGTTAAATAACAGCTGGGTGGAATTCTAAATGGGCCTCATTTGGCGCACTGACTGCAGGATGGATGCCCATGTGCTATAGTTTTGCTAGTATTGGATTGGAGGAAAACTATTTTTAATAGGTTTGCACCATGTCCAAAGAAAAATCCACTAGTTTCTAGTCTCCTAGAACAGGGCTTGACAAAGCCCGGTCGCCATGGCGACTAGGAAATTGTACCTGGCGCCCGGGTAGGATCAGCAGCTCCACCCGTCCTGAGACTATCAGTAGTTTAAAAAAAAAAATTATTATTCTTTCGCAGCGCAAGGGTAAGCAGAGTGTTCGCTTCCTGCTCCGCCCCCTCGCGCTGTAGTGTCGGATCGGCGGGTGTCACGTGACATCTCACCGATCAGCAGTAGCATGCAGACGGTCTGTGCCTGTGTGACAGGCATGGGCCAAGCTGCAGTAGAAATCCTCCCTCCCGTGTAATAAGGTAAAACAGCAGGGAGGGGGGAGTCATTCTCTTTTTTTTTTTTTTTTTTCCTTTCTCTTTTCTTTTAAGCGTGTGTGTGTGTGTGGCTAAGTGTGGGTGTGTGTGTGGGTGTCTGGATAAGCGTGTGTGTGTCTGGCTAAGTGTGGGTGTGTGTGTGTGTCTGGATAAGTGTGGGTGTGTGTCTGGCTAAGTGTGGGTGTGTGTGTGTGTCTGGCTAAGTGTGGATGAATGTGACTGACTGAATGTCTTTGTATGAATGTGACTGACTGAATGCCTTTGTATGAATGTGACTGGCTGAATGTCTTTGTATGAATGCGATGGACTGACTGTGTATGAATGTGACTGACTGACTGTCTCTGTGTGTGTGTGTGTGTGTGTGTGTGTGTGTGGTTTTGTGAATGTGCCGTTGTCTGGCTCCTAGATTTTTTTTCTGGCTCCTAAAAGTAAATTAAATTTGTCAAGCCCTGTCCTAGAAACTAACCATTATATTTAGGAGTTTTGAACGGCAGTACATAATATGTTGACAGATATGGGCCTGGGATTGATATAACAATCGATTTTAGAAAGGTAGAAATTGTTATTCTCCTGGGCATTTAGAAGTTCTACCTGGTCAGACTCCAGCCTATTTAGCCATGTGACAGGGAAGTCTGGGGCAATGGCCCCTCTGCCCCACCCTTACCAGTCCTCTCCTGACCTGCTAAGCTGGCCACTATATTGTATGTTTTTTTTTTTTTTTTAAGGACATGTAGCAACCCATTATGTAGATTACATTTTATTTCCTAACTTTGGCATGCGTGATTCTCTACTCATTTGTCAATCATAGTTCAAATATGTTTAGTGTATGTTTTTAAAAAGCTGTCATTAGGAAACAGGCCTGTTTCGTTTGAATATGGATGTTTTACTGCGATTCATTTGAATTTAATACAGGAATTAATCCTTGACATGGATATAAACAGTTTGTTTCTAAGAGCCACCAATCTTTGAGAGCGTATTAGATGTCCCTGATTATAAGTCCATGCCCCAAACTTTGGGTATTTAGGTAAAAAAAAAAAAAACCTGAATATAAGATTACCCTATAGCAAAAAAGTTTGACTATTATTTGTCCATCTGACCCCCCCCCCCCCCCCCCCGACTGAGCAAGTGCATCCCCGCACACAGGTAGCCAGTGAATCCCCCCACACAGGTAGCAAGTGCATCCCCCCCCCCCCACACATAACCAGTGCATCCCCCCCATACGAAGCCAGTGCATCCCCCCCACACTAGGCCATCTGCCCAACACACACATAGCCAGTGCATCCCCTCAACATACTTAACCATCTGCCCCCCAGACTTGCCCAACATGTCTGTCCGATGCGTGCGGAAATCCTCTGATGCTGCCCAGCACTTCTGCTTGGGTGTCTATGCCGGTCACGTGACCCGGTTCTTTCATAGACGTCCCGCCAGAAGTGTTGGCAGCATGGGGAGGAAGACTGTGCTCACCCTGCAGACATCCATCGGCTGCCAGCGAGGAGGCTTTAGGTCTCCTACAGCTCTGCAGGTCTTATAACCAGACCTCTATCCAGTCTGACAGCAAGGTGAAGCCCAACTGACTTCATTACACACATTTAATTAGTCATATAAGTTAATGTAATCCGTTTTTTAGACAGATTTTGTATTACTGCAAAATAAAGTGTTGCTGTAAATATCAGTTTAATATTGCCCAATACTCTTAAATGTTTTTGGACAGCCCTGTCCTCTAATAAAGACATACCGTGTATATATGGAGCAAGATTGCTATGGGATGAGGTACTTTGTGTCTTCACTGTTCAGAATATTTGGAGGAACCACTTCCCAAACAAGTCAGTTTTATATATATATATATATATATATATATATATATATATATATATTTTTTTTTTTAAGGAAGGCTATGACAGTTAAACCCTATATGCAGACAAATTTTTCGGCTAGCTTACAGCAGCTGTGGAGTCGTGCTGATAGATTAAAAGCAGCTCCCAGTCCTAGACTGAAGCACATTAGCTATCCTGCTGGGTATGGCTAGTGAGAGGCCTACGCAGCTGTCATTTAAGCCAAGTTTCCAACCGAAGAAAAGTGGATGAAAGTAAAAAGAAATACATTTTTTTTAAAAAAAAACCTTTCCCAAAATATAGATAAAAAATAAAATAGTACAAATGCTCGATTAATATTATTGTAAATACTGTACACGGGGAAATATACCGTAATTTACCTGCAGCTCTTGTTTTGATTTGTGCAGTGTCGAAAAATTAAGACAATGCTGAAAAAAGATTCCCGACAAGACTGCGAGTTGGGTCCAGGCCACTGTGGTGAGGAATAGATCAGAGGCACAAGATGATTACAGCTGCTTGTCTACCCCACACCCCATCTCTTGTCCTGTTACACAGCCATTTAAACAAATGAACTTTGAGTGTGAATTTTCGTGTTTAGAAACCGGGGGATAGAGGGAAGCCTTACCAACAGAGACCCCCATCACCCTTCTGTCTGATTCGGTTAATTCCTTTCATGTCTGGGGCCTCCGTTTTTTCTTTCTTTTTTTTTTAATCGTTGTCTTTGTGTCTGCCAGTAAGGGAAGGGTTAATAATCCCGTCTCGTCGCCTGCTTTACCGCTGCAGTGTAATTCTATAATATAGCCATGTTCCGAAATCCTTAGGAAAGCTACCATCAAACAGCAACATGTAGAGAAGCCACAATGGAAAGAAACAAAGCCCTGGGTTATATGGAGCATGGATAAACCAATTACTGCAGTGCTCTTGTGTAATGTGAACTTGCGGGGAACAAGGTTTCGACACCTTTATTTGGGTTGGTTTCTCCAGTGATGGATTAGACTGAATTGGAGGTGTGTTTGGGACCAGCATCTGTCTTAATAACATGATTGTGAGAAATAGGAAGGCTGACTTTAAGCCATTTTTCTGTCTGTCTGTCTGTCTGTGTGCCTGTAGTTTGTTTGTTTCTCTTTTATGCCTTTTGATTGATATTAGGTTAGTGTCGAATGACATTAACTGTGTGATCTACGTTTCAATACCAGGGAATTAAGCAATGCATTGCTTACCCCACCTTTTCCTACCAGCGCTTCCAGGTCAAATTAAGTTAATTCTTTGAATCCGTGTAAAGCCGATACATTTAATAGTCTACCAGTACACGCGGGATATTGGTAATCTTTTATTTTCCAGGTTACAAGTTCATTGGTTCATCTAGACAAAGTGGACTTAACAGAACTATTAGTGTCTTAATTAGAATATCTGGTGACGATAAATACCATATTGTCCCAATTTATAGGCCACACTTTTTTTTCGGCCTATAATTGTGCTTTAGTGATTTTTGCAGGTGCTGGATGTCTGGTCACCGGCTGGGGTCTACAGCGGCCTCAAACTACAGGGGTGCAGTCTAAAATTGGGTGCAGATTATAACCAAGGCAATACATTATATAGGATAACCTACATGGCGCACTGGGTCATCCTGGTCGAAAATCCAGGCGTGTGCAATCTGTCCAAAATCAGTACCGAGATATGTACATAAGGAAACACAATATGATTTTCCAGGCACATTAGCACAAAGACCGAACACAGCATGTGTTAAATTTGACCTTCTGTACACATTGGCTCAAGAGGTGACCATTATTCTTTCCTGCTGAGCTAGTCTGCGACTAGACGAGGTGAATGATTAAAGTTAACCAGTAGAAATTGCAGCTTGAGCTCCATGTCCTGTCTGTAGCACATTTGATTCCATATACGCAATCTTTTTTTTTTTTAAACACAGCCGTCAGCTATACCATGAGTCTAGAGCGGTTGTGAAATTGTGTTGACATTTTATTACTCGACGACTTCATCAGCACTGTCAATGTTTTCCCAGAATTTGTAAGGAGCAATTCTGTGACAATGTTATACAACTGGAGAAATCGCCATGGAATCCAGTGGAATCTATTCAAAATACATGTGCCAGGCTCATATTTTTCTCTCGTTGTTTCAGTTTGGCTGCCCCTCTCTGCAACGCCCTCCACTGGCTTTCCATATGCACTAGGATAAAATTCTCATTTCTAGCCTAAAAAGCCTCTCAGCACCTCCCTTAACTACCCTGCATGACCTCCACGCTCCTCCTATGGACTTAAACACTCCTCCAACCTCATTACCTCTACTCACTTGCACCTGAAAGATTTTCCCCCAGCTGCCCCTTCTCTCTGGAACTCCCTTGCGCAGAGCATCCAGGTCACCTCTTTAAGGAAGCGCACTACTCGCACGTCAATTAACCTCTAACCAATCGCACCTAGCGCTCACTGTCCTCAAACAGAGTTAGGAATAGGAAGTTTACAACTCATCCAACTAGAACATATATAATTGATCTCTAGCCATACCCACCTAGCGCCAACCATCCCTAGTACTGTTACTACCACCACCTTCCTTAGTGTCTTGTGTACCCCACTCCTTCTTCTAAATATTAAGCTTGCGAGCAGGGCTCTCCATCTCATGTATCCGTCTGTTCTTGTCCGTCTAACTTAGTTTGTCGTTCCCTTCTATGCTCTGTAACTATGTAAATAGTTGACGCTGTATAAATAAGGTGAATGCGGATGCTGATTGCGCCACTTTGAAATGTTTGCATGAGAATGGTTCCTTATATATTTAAAAAAAAAAAAGAGCGGTAAAAGCACTAATTATTGAGCTACGACCTCAACACATCAACACATAGAGGTTTACACAATTAAACAGGTGTCGTGCATCAAGTAAGTTATACACCAAACTTAAAAAAAAAAGTATAATTCTTTTAAATGTAGACTTTAGTCCATCAGGTCAGGAAGAGATATGCATAGAAAGGAGACAAATCCATACTTGGCTAATATTGTTATATAGAGGGTAATCCAGTGCCCACACCCCAGTATAGCACTCACTTATAGCTTTTTGTACAGTTGGATTTTCACATTTCAAGTAACTTGTTTGTAACTTGTTTGTTTATTTTGGGTTCTTTGTATATTTGCCCGATCTGTAGAACTGTACAATACCATTTTTAAGGGTACAGTTTACCCGCTCTGTGAGCGGGGGTGCGCTACTCTCAACCAGCTGGTATTTTATTGTGCGTGCAATGCACATCCCAAATGTGTACAGATCTTTAAACAATTCTAAAATACCCCAAGGAATGCAGGAACCAAAGGCTGAGCTGGATTTTAGCACTATTGCCCTAAAAATAACAGTCAATATATGTGCAGTGTGCAGCTGGAGTAATAGTACTAATTATAATCCCGCTGTGATAATTGTACCAAATGCATATTGTGGTACTAGTGAGAAGTACTTTCTAGTTGATTAAGTAAACATTATTTACTAAATAAAAAGGGTCTGCATTTTGTGTGTTAGTCCCAATATCTGGCAAAGATTTACTGGCGACTGCTTTAAAGATTCTCTGCCAGACAAAAGCAGTATAATTACTGCTCTATTTAACAAATTGGGGTAAGAGAAGCATTTAGTAAAATGGCCTAGGATTTAAACACTCGGGGGGGGGGGGGGGGGGGATTAATGCTGCTGCCAAACCCAGTGTACTGTATTTGTAGTTTTCAGGTGACTTGAACTAGGCCTTTGCAGGACAGTCTACCGAAACCCCTGACGGCAGCCATCTTTAGTAGTAAGACTTACAAGTAATATATTTCGAAACTCCGTTTTTTGTTTCCCTCTGTGACCTTGAAAAATAACGACAAAGCATATAATTAGGAATATAAAAGCTGATTCTAGGAAGCACATCTACATATAGTTTTTTTTTTTTTCCTGTTAGGGGCACAGTAAGTGGTACTTCTACTTTAATCCTTTCCCCTTCACAAAGTTCATTGGTGGGTGGTAGCATTTGGTTTTTCTGAGCTTGTGAGAATTCATATGCCTGTAACAGCACCAAAGCACCACAGGATCCAAGTTACTAATAAAGTAATCGCCCGCTATGGCGCCCCCCTGAAGAGCCGAGGTCTGAAAGGACTCAGTGGGAGAGATTCCATTCTTTCAGCTTTTCAAATGCTCGTCCGGCCCCATGAGGTGACTGGATCATGTTTGCCAATGGCTGATGTAAGTGCCTGTAGGAAGGTAAAATTTAGAGGTTTTTATTATTATTTTTTTTCTTTCTTAATGACCCTATTTAATGTGGATCTCGCCTTTTTATATTGAAACCGGCGAAGACGTATGTTTATATCGGTCTTAGATTGTGAGCTCACTGGAACGGTGCTGCCTCCGGCAAGCCTTGTTCCACATATCGGACCCGGCGTAAGTTTTCTAACTAGCAAACGCGCAGACGTCGGTCTCCCTGCAGCTTCATGGAGAAGAAGAATAAAGTTGCAAACGAGATTAGCGGCTGTAACGCTTTGTTTGCCATTGTACTTCAAATTGCAGGACTGTCCATATAAAACTGCTTGTTGTATTATGGATTATGTTCACTATGTGTTTTTTTTGTTTTATGACACCATTTTTGGATCGCTCGAAGAGTAACCCTTTGAGACCCAGCCAAAAGGGCAAAGATTGGCATGAGTTTTTATGTACTCTGTCCAAATCGGAAGCGATCAACGCGAATGTGATTCCCAATTTTTGTTTGTCTGTCTTGTAGAATGGAAAATGTCCTCTCGTGTTCATTACTGTACCCATTTTTTTTTCTTTATTGCTATTTAAAAGAAAAGGGATTATTTTTCATCAGATGCGTTTCCCCTGTTAGGTGTGCGTTTCCCTGTTAGATGGTCCTGATTGATTTAGTCCCTTTATGTCAAATAAATTGTAATGTAGTGGTGCAGTAGTGTGTGAAATCATGTAGCTAATTAATTGATTTGAGAGAGATTCACTAAGCTATAAGCGGCCGGAAAACGTTCTTGTGTTATTAGATAGAGCCATGCTTTCCCTCAGAGATATCTATCATAAGGGTTTGTACAAACACTGTTTTTCCAGTAGGTTAGCAAATCTTTCCTGTGTATTTCTTTGATTTTTTTTCCCTTTTTTTGTTACTTTTTTTTCTTGTAAACCTCTGCAATTAGTCCATAACCATATTATGGTTATCGCTAAACAAAATAAGATTCTTAGTTTTTAGTATTTATAGTACTAATTAATCTATAGCCTGGTTTGAAACTGATGAGCTCAGTATGACCTTGTCCACATCATTTTGTGCTGTATTTTTTATCTAGTATCCCCTTTCAATCACGCTTATGGGTTAGTGATGGTAGATTCCTTTTAGAAGCTGATATTTAAAAAAAACAATATTCTGCATATCTAGTCTCTTGCTCGTTCACAGACCTTCTACTGTGGTCTGCAGGTATAGGCAAAGTGGCTTTAAAAAGACACCAGTGTCCATACCAAGGTCTGTGAAGTTCCAGAGAGCATCAGTAAATTGTCACAAAGTCCGGCACATGTGCACCAGGAACATTGTTGGAGTCAATAATAACTGACCTCAAGGCGGTATGACGTGATTTATGTTTTAACACAATACATCAGAGCACCAGATCTCACTCACAACCTGAGTTCTCGGGTATTTATATGGACTCCAAAAGCTGGTCCCAGTGGTATTCTGGCCCACCATGTAGGCCTTATTACATCAGCCTTATGGTCCATTAACAGTTACAAACCAATGCCTGAGGTAGTGATACCCGGATAAGATAACTACCATTATAGGTAAATTAAGCTGCTGTGTATGTCCCCACTTGCTTAACTGATGGGAGACAGTTTTGTAGAGGAGGGGAGAAGAGCTGCACGTGGCCATCTGCTTAGGGCATCCAATTAACTTTTGTGGTGTTGGGTGACTGAGAGTTTGGTGGCTTTGACCTAGTTGGATGAAGAGTAAGCCTCTTAGAGAAGATGGTGGTTGAGGGACTTGTTGAAGAGTGGGAATAAGGGAGGGCTTAGCCTTTCTGAGACACCATAATAACATTTAAAAAAATCATCTTGCTAGTGCAGAAAATTAAGTAGCGGTTTGTAAGATATATATGTATATAATATAATATATATATATATATACCATAATCTGCACCGCACACGTTTTCACGTGTATGTATATATCTAGATATAAGGCCGTTATGGTGCTGTAAGCATGATTGCTGCAGGTTTTTATGAAGCTATTGTTCTCCTATTCCTTCACACTTGGTTTGCACACTGCAGTGCACCTAGGGAATGCCAGCAGTTGTAATATACATGAAAAGAGACCTCGCTCTACTTTCCTTGAGGTCTCTAGATGAACAGGACGGACCTCTGAGGCCCCATAGTGGAGCAGGAGCTGCATTCATATTCCTCTCCAGCCTCACACATGATCGCATGGAGCCCAGACGTGACAGTAAAGCCTTTTGATTTCACGGGGAGGCCGTCATCCAGCTGAGAGAGGGGAGGGAACAGAGCCCAAAACTCGACTTCCTACTGTGGCAAGTTTGAAATCCCAGCCCCACCACCGAGCTGGTTGATTGGAATAGTGGGAAATTCAGCATGGGAATTGTGTCTCTGCTGCAGGAAGAATGGAGAGTAGTAATGTGTCGGAGGGGCCGTAGACGGATGGCAGACCAGTTGTTGCACTGGTCTGCTAGTAGAAGTGGTTAATGCATGGGAAACAAAACATGGTTCGGAAATCTGTATTTTAGTAACTCCTACCAGAGGTTGTCAGATGTGCATAGGATTTATGAGCCAAGCAGACATGTAGGAGCCAAGCTGATTTTGTCATACCATATGGGCAAGGGTGAAACATAAGTCGTCACCTAAATACCCCCATTGCTGGCCTTGTTTAAATTCTGTTTTCCACGAAATTCATCGGTTTGTGCACTGCCCAACTTTCACTCTCTCAATATGATTACCAATTCTTTGCTTACCTGACTAAATCGTATCTGTAATGTTTTGATTCCAGAGCATGAGTTATTGTTTTCTGTGTGTGATTATTTGAATTCCTATGTTTTTTCTCTTCTTTTCATAGACATTACAAATCTCAATATGCAGTAACTATTAGGATTAAGGTCCTAATGGCAAATAAAGTTTAACTTCAGTGGTACAATAAAGCATTAGAATTAGAGATTAATGTCTGCCTGGATGTACCAAAACACTGGTGTATGTACTGTTTCAGGATGTGCCAACACACTGGTGTATGTATTGTTTTGGGATGCGCCAACACGCTGGTGTATGTATGGTTTCGGGATGCGCCAACACGCTGGTGTATGTATGGTTTCGGGATGTGCCAACACGCTGGTGTATGTATGGTTTCGGGATGCGCCAAAATGCTGGTGTATCTATTGTTTCAGGATGTACCAACACACTGGTGGATCTATTGTTTCGGGATGCGCCAACACGCTGGTGTATGTATTGTTTCGGGATGCGCCAACACGCTGGTGTATGTATTGTTTCAGGATGTACCAACACGCTGGTGTATGTATTGTTTCGGGATGTACCAACACGCTGGTGTATGTATTGTTTCGGGATGCGCCAACACGCTGGTGTATGTATTGTTTCGGATGTGCCAACACACTGGTGTATCTATTGTTTTGAGATGCGCCAACACGCTGGTGATGTTTTGGAGATCAGACCACAGAACATTATGATTTCTGTTAGTTTGTTCCTGGTGTACGGGATGCTCATATTTTTATTTGCAGTGAAGCCACTATATATATATATAGTGTGTGTAATTTAATATCTGTTTAATCAGGTAGTTGATCAGTGAGCCATGTTCTTTGCAGAGTCTCCCTTGGGTGTTGGCATTTAACAATGCCCTCTTAATTGCACAAATGGCAAGCAGGTAAGTGTTAATGCTCGTTAGGCTGTGACTAATCCTTGCAGTGCACTCCTGTATACAAGCTCTAGTTGCTATATAGGTTTGCGTGGTATGGGATCTCCATGCTGCAAGTTATGAATATATGTAAAAATCTCTATTTGCATAATTGCTCATATCCCCCTTCCCATTCGTGCTGCACATATGGCTGGAAATGATGGGGCTTTTCCTTGGTTTACTATTTCGCGGCCAAGCTCTGCACATTAGTTTACCGAGCCACCCTCTTTCTAAAAAATAATAAATGTCTGGATATAAACCAGCGTTTTTGTTTGTTTAGCTGATGCATAAACCTGGCAAATCTATGTTGTATATAAGCTCTGCTAGCCCAGCTTCCTCTCGTACCAGGGGTTCATTTGTATGCTGAGGGGATTAGCCAGAATTTACTGTAGCTTTGCCCTGGGGAGCTCTGAACTCACTGGGAATATGCTTTGACGAAAGCGTGCATTTGGTAAGATTAGAACCAACCCTTCTGCTACAGAGAATAGCTGTGGTCACTCGCGAGGCCTCCTACGTCGAAATCATTCTCATTTAGAACCTTTTTGATCATTCAACCTCAAAAGAAGACTTTGCTTTTATGACAGCCTGCGTCAAAATTGACCAATTATTTGGGTGAGGGGGGGAAATCTGAAAATGGTCAGATGCTAGTGACGCGAGTACTTGATCTGTGATTTTTTTTTTTTTACTCCCCCATTTTTTTTTTTCTTTTCTCTCCTACCAATATTTTTACAGCTGTTGACATATATTGAGTTACATGTGGCTGTACTGTATCCCAGTGGTATACTTTCAAAGATCTGTTCACCATAAACTGTGCTGTTCTCAAGTAAATGACTCTGACTCGGAGAAAGCACAGTAGTTTAACTGTTACTATAAATACGGGAGCTAAGACATTTTAATTATAATTTTTGAGTTATATAGCAGTCTGCAAGGATACAAGGCATTTATTAAAAAAGGGACAATAAGTGTTCAGGTTGCAGTGCTCTCTTGTGGGCAGAACAGTAATTGCATGGTTTTTTTTATTTTTTTGTTTTCGTCTAGTGTTTATTGACAACTGATATGCTAGGTGTCATTTTTTTCCACCCCACTACTTTACTGTGTGTTTTTTGCTGAGATTTCGCACCAGTCATTCATAACTTCATTATCACTTTTTTTTTATGCAGAGAAAATATATATTTCCCAGTTTGAATTCTGTCGAAAATGTTTAGTCTGGCCTTGGGTTTGGAGTTCCGTTGTCAGTTCATTGCAATCCCCTCTTTGATGAATGAAGCCCTATATTTCTCCGTTGGGATTTTGTAGTGACTCTCACTAGAGGCAGGTTTCTTCAGGGTTAAAGGTTCAATGTTTCCATCAGTTTTTCATTGTTCTGAGGTTGATGAAATGAATGCCATAAAGTTGAGTAATTTGTAGGATTCTCTGAATTTTGTACAGTATTAGCATTCACAGGATGTAATTTTAAACAAGACATTATCCCTGTTTGCTTCCTCACAAAACCTTATTTTTTATTATTTTGTTGTTATTATTATTAATGCTTCAAAATTAAAATTGTATAGTCCCAGGCCAGCCTGGGCCTTTGTGAGTAAGTCCCTTGGCTGTTAATATCACATAATTTCACCATGGTTAAAAATGAACACACAGCAATTTGTTTAGTCTCTGTCTTGATGCTTTTGACCTAGCTGACCTCTTTATGTCCATGATTGCATTTATTACTCCGTTTTGCAGTCTCACACTTTTTATTGCCATTGCACGGTTCATAATGATAAAGCAACAAAAGATCCACCGCTCTGAATGGGCCATTGAGATTTTAATTATATTAGATGAAGCATGTTTCCCTGTGTGAGTTCCAGATCTTGTTCACATTATGAATTTGGCTTGTTAAAAAAAGATGTCCCTCTACCCTACTCTTCATTAAAGAAAAGAAAAAAATATATATATATATCTTGCCCTGAAACCATTTGCAAGTGCGAAGTATGCCATTTCCAAGGTAAGCAAGAAATGTTAATGTAACGCACAGATAAGAGACTAGCTTCGACTGGCACTGGGCTTTTCCATTTTAAGTAAAAATTTCCCAAATAACCAAGTAGATAACAGTTTAGTTCTCCTCTCTGAGGGGAACTCCCCCCTCCCCCCGCAAAATCCATACACTTCATTCAGATGGCAAATAAAAGACTGCCTTTGGTCTGCCAGGCCTCCCAGCAAAATGTGGCCGTGCCAGTCTGGCATACATAGCAGGATATCGAGCGTACATATGCCAGTCCCCACAACGAAAGCCAAAGTCTGAAACTGACACACACCTTTTTGGAGACCTAACTCAGGAAGCCATTTTTTTTTCTTTATTGGGAATCCTCTAAGAAGGTTCAGTTGTTATTTTATTTATTGTTTTTAAACTTTACGTCCCTTGCTAGGAAATTTCAAATACCTCTTTTAAAATGCCTTTTGAAATGTTTCTTTCATGAATCCTAGTTCATTACTATTGATATCTGAATGCTGCTACTTTTTTTTTTTTTTTTTCTTTTTGTCAAATCCTACCTTGAGCACTCCAGAGAATTCCCTGCCGCACTAATAATATACTGTCATCTTTAATATCTCAAATGCTTGACATGATGATATTCATATTAGTCTTCTACATTTCACGTGATCAGCTGAGAAGTAAGCAGCTTCCGTTTACAGTGGACAATTAATAATATAGCTGCCACAAACTAGATTTTCCTTTTAATGCATATTTGTGTTTACTGTATATATATATATATATATATATATATATATATATATATATATATATATATACATTTTTTAAACATTTTTTTATTTGATTGCTGTAGAACAGATTATTCTACCAGGCAAGGTAGAATTCAAAATTGTTACCATTGCCCAAAATCCAGAGGATGTTATAACATAACTTGATGGTTCTCATATTATTGACCTCAGAAAGATGAAACCCTGAGTTCAACTCGCAAGGAATCAAATCTCCAATTCTGGAATTGTCTTCATTACAGAACTGCTTAAGCTCAGCCATAGGATGTCTGGTGTGAATGGTTCTCTTGAGGTAATTCCAAAGTATCTCTCTAGGGTTCTAGTCTGGGCTCAGAATGGATCACTCCCAGTGACCCATTGGGGATTTTCTTTGTTCTGAAGCCATTCTGTAGTAGATTTACTTTAATGTTTAGGGTCATTGTCCTGCTGCCTCAACCAACTTCTACTGAGCTTCAGCTGGTGGACAGCCACCCGGACATTATCCTCTGTAATAACTTGATAAAATTGGGAATTCCTTGTCCCCTCGATGCAGACAAGCTGCCCATATCCTTAAACCGGAAAGCAGCCCAAAATCATGAATGAAATTAGGTCTTTCGTATACTTCTTGGCTTTTTGAGCAACCAAATCAAGTGTTATTTTGTTGAAAAGTTTATGATTATGATTGGAATTCTGTCTTGACGTATAAGTAATATATGATTTTGAACAGGACATATTTCCACAGTTGGTCTACCCTTGAATGACTGGTGTCAGTTCATCAAATAGTGAACTGACAAGGGAATTCTCCAACTATTATTCCAACTCCGCTATCGTGGTCTGAATTTCCGTGTCGATTGTCCACAATTCACTGTAGATTCGGCAGTGTCAGAGTGTATTCATGTATTAAGCACATAATAAACATTAATAATTCTATTACAGTTTTCTTTATAAGTTACACAATAACATTTCTCACACAGCTGTTGCGTTCACGTCTTTTTTTTTTTTATTGTGTACATCATATTTCTGGTTGCCTGGTCCAGAGCTCAGACTAAGGTTTTGTACAGGCTTAGGGTACTGGGGCAAATCCTGCGAGGTCAAGATGGCGCCTTTTCACTGGTGGGTACAAGCAATGTGAATTTTCAATGCGTTAAGAAGTCGATTGTATAGATATAGAAAGCATTTAAACGAGGGAATTTAAGTGGACGAATCTGCAATGCAGTAAATGGCAAGGCCAAGGGTTGGAATATGCGGCACTAAAGGATGCAGTCTGGAGATAGTACAGAGAGTGCAGAGATGGACACGGCGGAATTATTTATCAATTTATTATTGACGGACAGGCCCATAACTTCGGTGACTAACTGAAAATCTCTTATCATTTTAGATAACCCGTATCAGGGTTCTACCATTATTCTTGATGAGAGGGGGGGCGCCAATTGTGGTGACTCCGAAACCGGGCCTGTGACCCGGAAGCGCTGCCCAACAAGGCGCAATCATATTAAACAAGGAGGGCACTTTACGAAGTGTTAATTCCAGTAAAAAGCATCAATTTGTGCAATATTTAATAGAAGCAAGGTCATTCTATAGTGCCATGCATTTTGCCTGCATGGTAGTGATAGCCTCATGTCTATGCCTTTCTAGCTGCCTCCCACTCTCCGTCTCTTGTTCTCCTGAGGTGCAGATGGTCACATTTGCAGGTTAACTGGAACAGCTGGAGACACATTATTAGCTTCCTGCTGCTAACTCATATTTGCTTAGATTTTTTTTTTGTGTAGGGAAAAAAAAAAACCCCTGCAACATAATTCACAACTAGTAGGCCAGTGACAAAGCTCATCCCTTCCTCAATCCGCCCTAGATTTATTCAATTCCGTTGTTTACCTGAAAATGGAAGTCATAATTATCGCCCTGTTCTATTTAATAGTATAAATACATAAACTGTTATAGGAATGGCAGAGGCCAATGTCTCTGGGGAACCCTAGACAAATTTTTAATGTAGCGCATTTGTCTGTGGTGGCAGATTCTATGGTATATCATAATGTTGATAAATTTCACTGTAGGAAGTGACATTTTATAGCATTAATCCTGGCGGTAAAAAAAAAGGAAGAAGAATGTGATGGAATACTATCTTTACGCAGGATCGGCTGCCGCAAGCGATGACAATAGCAGGTGTTAAAGACACAGTAATGTGTTTCAGAAAAATTAAAGATCAGGGTTTTGTTTGTTTTTTTTTTTCTTCATTTCATGCACATAAATACATTATTACATAGATAAATCATCAGTTGAGAGAACCCCCCCAAAAAACAGTTTTATTATCTGCCTCTTGGAGGTTTCAGTGTTTTTAGGTTGGTACCTGGAAGTATTTCCTTGTGTATTAAGGTGTGTGTGTCATCCATTCACCTCTTTTTCACTGTGTGTGATTGTTTTTAGCTGGCACATCCCAAAAGGGATTGATTTTATTTGCAATTCATGTTCGTGAGGGTTAAAAGTCTAACACATGGTCCTAGAACAGTATCTGATTTGAAGCCAAGGCATCATGTTCAAGTGTAATGTGCTCTCCTACATGCAATCTTTTGCCAAACCCCTTCATTTGTAGTTATCCCAACCGCCCCCACCCCCCAAAAAAGTGAGGGAAAAAATCTACAGAGGCAGAAACATAGTAGTTTTTAAAGTAGAACCACATTGTTTCTCTTGTGTTTCAATGTGCCCTTTTAACCTTTAGTCTTGTCCAATGTTTATCTGTTGAGCCGCACGTCCAATGTGGAAGCAATGCCGTCTGTCGAGCGCCCTCAAAGGGCATTTTATTTTCTTCTGTCCATCTCCGACTGAACACAATTTCCAAAAAACTTCATCATTATGCAAATGAGTTCAATTGGATCTGCTCCCACGGATGCGTCACCAGGCAATGTAACGACACGAGGCTTCTTCACGTTGGATTGAGTTTAGGAGTAGGACGGCCTTTCTGCCCTCGCAGACGCCAAGGCCCAATTTAATATCAAAGTCAAAATGGAGTCTTGACAGGATTTTGGATAGCAACAATCATAGCCCAGTGTTATTCCTGCCGGAATCCAGTTTAAACAGACACCGGGTATTTGCGTTCCATACAGCAACCTTTCCTGCGTTCTGAGGCCTTTAATGCCTCATCAGTTAGTATATACCAGCTGAGGGAGTGATTTGTTCTTAACAAGCTTATAAAATACTTGAGTAATTTGTGAGTTTATTGGAGAGCTGATTACAAACATCCCCTCATGTACACTCCAATGCTAAATTAACACAACCAAACAACAGGATACCTCAAAGTGTTTTTATCCTTTTGACAGATGACACAAATATTCTTTATTATCTTTACCATCGAGAGTGTCCAAATTGAAAATTGACGCCCCTGCTATATCCTATAACTCCTTTTTTGTCTTCCTAAGATTGTAATACAATGCTGGATATATGTCCATGTGCTTAAGAACACATATTTAATGGCAGCCTGGACACTCTATGATTTTAAGGGGTTAAAACATTGGTGCCAGCATCAAACATCCAGCTTATAAAGGGTGTTAAAAGAACAATTGTCTTTAAATGTATATCTATATACATGGCTGGATATACACTTATACTAAATATTTTTTTTTGTATATAAAATATTTACCCTTTTCAACTTCAAAGCATTTTTACTGCCTTGGCATGGCACGGAATGCAGAAGACGTCTTGTGCGGAACAAAAAAAACCTCATGTCAGATCAGTCTCACTGAGTGATGGACAGGTTAGTTATAGATCTAATGCTCCTCACTTCAATGTACACCGTTTATATATATATTACACTTTAAATACTAACAGTTGCCTCTTTATCCTGGACGATTGTACTTGTGTTATCCCTATCCCACAGTCCAAGTTCTCTGGGATATCAGAGTGGAAAACCATCCTTCCACAACCGATTAAGCGCCAGAGCTGTGCATGAATAATCAAGGTGTGGAGCTCTGTGCTGCCCCCTTTTGAGCCCACGGCCTCAGCATCCTGAATTGCCCACTAAGAAGTTGCAGCGTCATGGTGTATTTTTAAAATCGAGTACCAAAATGTAATTTACCTGTTTAATTTTTGCACATAGATGGTTATGTATAGAAATTCTCACATAAAAAATGGCATCACCGTTTATGAATAATGCGCCTTTTTTAAAATCCATCGCGACTGTGTGGGACTAGAACTTCTGCCATACTGCGCATGGGTTGCATTTGTCGGGTGTCTGCTCCACTGTTAGTCGCTATCTAAAGTGAGCCTTTTATTTTATTATTAATTACCCCCATAGCTCCCAAATTCACTGTTTGAATGTGTAACGAGTTTAAAGTCGCTCTGGAACTCTTTTTAGTGCACAACTTAACACAATTATCCGATGCATTTGAACCTTGTGCAAAATGGGGTAAATTAATATATGGGAGGTTTTCAGGGTGAAATCATCCGAAATAAGTATCACCAAGAAAAATAAATAATTTGTTTCCTTAGCTTCTCTTCACTGACCAGTTGCTTCTTTACGATAGGGTCACAGCATGTGATGAAGGCTTATTTTATCTCCTCAGGTTTCATATATGATTTACAATGTTTGCAGGAAACAGTCTTTCGACAGGGGACTGCCATTTTTTAGCAATGTATAAGACCCGTACTCTTTTGCTTACGCAGAGTACCTGCATCTATTGTCTTCTTCTGGAATGGCCATGCTTGCTCTGCACTGGTACCGTCCTCATTCTGTGCACCTGGGTCCCGGAGGGAACTAAACGGGTTGCTATTTTTGTGGCTAATGGTGGCTTTAAAAAGGGCATCACTGTCGAGTTGCGGAACTGGCACAACAAAACGACTGCTTGTCACAGAGGATCAGTGAGATCCTGCCACCTACTGTTCCAAAACTCTGATCCTGTCAAATCCAGCCAAGCCTCCCGAAAATATCTCCACTAGTAAACCTCCAGATGCACAGAGAAAGACACTGACAATTATCTGTTGTCAGACCAAACGTAGCACTGACAAAAACAGGCGAGGAGGTGGGTGTCACTGGGAGTGCACTGAAGCACAAACAGGCATAGTAACGAATTTCAGGAGTGGATTTCAGGGCGCAGAATAACTTGGGCAATTTAGACAAAAAGGGTACCTACTCCAAAATTTCAGGGCCGAGAACCTGTTTCTTGTCAAACGTACATGTTACGGTGTAACTGTGTGCCTTGCAAAATATTTCAGATGTGAAAAAATATTTGTAAACACCAGATTTACTTGTACTTTTTTTAATGGTGAGACTATTGGACTTTTTTTTTTTTTTTTTAAGAGCCTTTCATTCCTACAACAATGTTTCCGCTGCAATAATTTAGCCTGGTTATAATCTTATATCTCCTGCCATGTTGTATTTAGGGGAGGTCAGAAGGTAAAAGGAGCGAGATGCTTACAAGGTTGTGTATTTTCTTTTTTTAGTTATTGAAATCCCTTATACGTGTCCACCGGAACACAGATCTTCAAGCATTCAGGTCGCTGTTGTTTACCGAATGTTTTATTGGCATCAAATATTTATTGACAAAACATTCTAAAACGTTATAAAAATTCTAAAACCTCAGAAACATTCTAAACTGTTCTAAGTTTGGGCTTTATATATTAGACTATGTTTTTTTTGATACCTAAATCCTACTTATTGGAGAAAATATGTGTTGTTTTTGTTGTTTTTTTGTACATTAAAAAAACTGTAAATTGTTTCTATAACATTGTAGCTGTTTTTAATCTAATAAACATGAATAGTCATTAACCTGTATGGTAAGGTAGACATAGCCTTTTAGACCCCACCCCCTACTCTATATATAATATGATATGATCTGACCAGATTATTTTCCAGTTGATTTCTAGCTCTGGCCCCTTGTGGCCCATGGATTAAAAAAAACAAAAAACGAGCAGGGTCAGTTATGAGGTTGAGTTCTTTCAGTGTTTCCATGGCAACTGACCTAATGCAAACCCTAGAGGATTTTGGAATGGCTCCCCAGGTGATAAACTCGCTGTCCATACCATCAATCCCTAGCCTTGCAGAACCCCAGAGTGCCTCATTGTCAGAGAGCAGTTTTGATAAGCATCCTTTGTCCCCTCTGTGCCAGGGTAAGACTCACAGACCTCATTTGTGCATTTGGAGCCCCAGGAGCGAGAGGATAGTCCCGTCTTTTTTTTTTTTTGCTTGACACAGATCGGAAGCACAGCCTCCTGGGAAATAAATGAAGGGAGCTCAGACATTTCCTCATGGATTAATTAGAAACTATGTAGGAGCGGGAAAATATAGGGCAGAGAGAGGATTTTGGTGCTTTAGAAACAAACAGGGAAGGAAGGTTTTCACTGAGCGCCACACTTCACCGACAATAATATCACATTTTTATTTATATAAAAAAAAAAAAAAAGTTAAAATACATTGCAAACACTGTTTTTAATACATATTGTTACTGTAAAATAATAATTCAGCGCACAAGATGTGTTGTGATGTATACAGCTATTGTTGCAACTTAAAGAACCTAAACATAATATTGGATTTGTGGTTATTTCAATATAGAAAGGTATTTTGGGACATACATGACATAAGTACAGGGAAAACCCACAAGCCGTGCGTATGCTGTCTCATGGTACAGTATAATGACGGGGGGCTCTAGTGACAATACTTCTGAGCTTATATGCGCTTGCTCTTTTCTCCATTCTCAGCCATTAGCAGGCTTTTGATTGGCACAATTAAAAAAGCAATTGATGCATCAGCTAAATACTTTATTATTAATTACACTGCATGCCCACCAGGAGGTTGCTGTAATTGACACAGCCCGTAAAAAAAAAAAAAATTGTTGAATGCATCTCACTTTGTGACAAACGTTCATGGCTGCTGTAGTGTTGAACATGCTAGACCCTTATTTTGTACTATTATTATTTTAATTGTAGAGGGACTGAATTGCAGAGAAGAGGCTGCCACTTTATTTAAAAAAAAAAAAAAATATATATATATATATATATATTTTCTTTTTTCTTTTTTTATTAGGTGGGATAATATTCTGACAAAGATTTGGGGATACAATAAATCTTTACAGAAAATCTACTAATTACGTTTATTCTGCCATAGTAGTGTATTCTAAGAAATACCATGCCCAGCGTTTGTGTTGCGTCAAACGGTTGAAGACTGAATATGGCGGAGGCAGAGCCGAGGGGTCAGTACCTCACCAAACAGGCTCTAAAATAATGTGCCTCAAAATGATACCGATTCCTGTCTTTGACATCCTTTAAACAGTGCCCAGGTTCACCTTCAGGATTCACATAATCGACTCTGATTCCTATTGGTCCCCCCCCCCTCTACAACATTATGGAAATAAGTAGTTGTCTGTCAAGGATCAAATGCTTTTGCAGACAAAAGTAGGTAGTGAGAACATTACAGGATACTATCATCTCCCCATGATACTTGTGCACAAAGCTGTCTCTGTTCCTCTTTTGGCCTGACATAGTTTTCAGCCTGACAGAATCCAGCAGGCCTGCTTGTTTTAAACGAGAGCACATCCTATTATTTTTTTGAGTAGTGAAGTGGAAAATGAATGCTTATTACTCTGCTATTCGTTTTTTTTGTTTTGTTTTGTTTCCCCCCCCCCCCCCCCCTCCAAATATATTTAGTTATATAATTGTATTTGCATCACTTAGTGCTAATGGGTCGTAGTTAACCTGTTCAGAGTCCTTTTAGTCAAGGGGTTAAATGGATTTTTTTGTTCATGGTGGGATTCCCCCAGCTCACACAATGCTGGCAAGTGTTGATATATTTACTTTAAGACAAACAATACTATTTTTTTTTTTATTTTATTTTTTTTATGTGTACGATCAGATTACATAAAAATTATTATCTGTTTTTGTTAACATGCATTTCACGTAGAGATATATTTAGTTTTTGCCCCTAAGTTTATGGATAGATACTCGCAAATCTATGTAGTTGCATGCAAGCTGTACTGCTTGTAGAGTCTAGGCAAAACCCATAATAATGGGGGCCCAGCCAGGAATTCTCTATAATAACTAAATTCTAGACTACGGCTATGAGATTTTTGATTTAAATTAAAGAGTCGACTCAATAAAGCGAGAATTGAGACAGGAATTTCAAACTTAAGGGGATACTCCCACCAATAAATGAAATGTGTTTCTTTTCTTTTTGTTTTGTTTTTTTGCATTGTTGTGAGTTTATTTTTGTGAAATATTTACGGTAACTAAAAAAAGTGTGACTGGGCGCCGCCATTTTGTGAAATATAGAGTTTTTGGGTGCCGCCCCCCGTGACTTTACAGCACTAGTATCTTACTCAAATTTTGGGGAATGTTGCATCATGGGTAAAATTCTCAAAATTGATGCTGGAGATAGAAACCTAATTTTATTTTTATATGCAATTAATTTAAACATAGAAGAAAAACAGTGACTATATATATATATAAGTGAGGTGTCCCTTTAAGGCAAAAGTAGCCGAGTTGGAAAACTTCTACCATTCAGCTGCATTGGAGAATTTTTCTAACTCGGCTACATTGTCCTAAAGTTTAAAATTCCCATCTCAATTCCCTGCAATGCTCTCTTTATTGAGTAGCAATAATTTCTCTTACATGAGCATGCATTCTATCCCCCCCGGTATATAATAATGTGCGATCTTCTGCTCCTTTGTGTAGGTAAATTAACAGTTTGCCTTCCTATTACCAAAGGAACCTCTGTGATCAATTGGCTTCTCTGCCGCAGAAGTCTTTATTGAAACCTTAATTAACCAGAATAAAAATCCCGCGTCACAGGTGATTTTCAAGAAAAACAAACGTACTTGCAGACAAATAAAACACGATACTTTCCTGTTCTAAAAGTCCAACGTCGTCATTGACACTTGTCACAGAGAGAACAAGGGCTGTGTTAAGATGTTCTATGCAACCTATGTGTTTTTAAATAATTCATAGGATTTCTTTGTGATGTGTGTCCACATAAGTGGCTGAATCTGTTTCTACACAAAGCTTTGTACTGTCAGATGTCACTGTGTGTACAGGTGTGGGTTTGTTGTACTCCGAGCAAAATGTGTTTTAATGAAAGCATGCTTTTTATTTGTAAGAATAATGTAATTAAACATATTTCTTTAAAACCAGAAATATCTGTATTAATCTTACCAGTTTCCATTCAGTGCAAATCTTCTGATTTAAATGTTGACTGTAACTAGTATTTGTACGTACATGCGAAAAAATAATCCCGAATGGTGCCTGGGGTTAGACTGTAATATTGTGCTGTTGTGTAATGTCCTTAAATGAAACATATTTTGGATATCAGATTCTTTGCTGTCTTTAGAAGAAGCTAAAATGCAGATTTTGTATGTTATATATTCTATATGTTATATGTTATAGTACATTAAGTGTTAATACAAGAGTCATATTTTTGCGGAAAATGAATGCATATCTGTTCTCCGTCGGATATCATGACTTTGGCGAACTGACAACCAGACTGGAGAAATCAGGCCCCCAATGCTTCAACTTGCCAAGTCTTTCCGTGTCGGCTATTAATGTCTGGTTTTTGTAATACATTTTCAGTTTTAGCAAAGTTCACTGTGTAGTGAGTAGCTCATCCAACCTTTTATCCTAGGTTTGTTCTGTTTGTCTTCTGGCCTCTCCGGCTCTTATATATTTCTAATTTTATCAAGGTTTGGGCAATATAACAGGGCCTAGCAACCTTTCGACATCCCAGCTGCTCTGGACTCTGTGGCTAACATAACACTAATAGGGTGTGTTGGCTGATAAGACCCAGTTAGTCCATTTAGTCTGCCCACCTTGTCCTCATACCTTATGTGGTTTCAATGGGATGAGCATAACGTTATCCTGAACATAAGCCCCGTTGCTGTATTAACCTCTATCACTACTGCTTGATGGTTATTCCATGCATCCACCACACTCCTAGATTTGGCCCCTGAGCATTTTAGTCCATACTAGCTGGCAATGCTAGGTTCTCTCCCAAACAAGCCTCTCTTTAAAAAAAAAAAAGGTTGCAAGTCATCATTTGATCACAAGCATCAGCATTTTATTTCTAATTGAAGACTTTTAACAAACATATATCTCAGAGTAAAAAAAAAATGTGCAGGATCGGATCCGCACACTACTGAGCAGAATGCTGCATTTCAGATACTAATGTGCTGTGTCACTAACAAGTGTGTATCATTTGAACCTTACAGAGGAAGGAATCAATCACGAGTGCAAGCTGTGCAACCAGATGTTTGACTCTCCGGCAAAGCTTCTGTGTCACCTGATTGAGCACAGCTTTGAAGGGATGGGAGGAACATTCAAATGTCCTGTTTGTTTTACAGGTAAGTGCAGACTCTGTGTGTGTGTGTGTGTGTGTGTGTGTGTGTGTGTGTGTGTGTGTATGAATACCTGTAATTAAGTCTAATGTATTGTAACAGCAGCACATGTCAGTTATGTCATATGACTATACACCATACTGAGGAAAGTATTAGTACACCTCTTAATTATTACACTCGGGTGTTTCAGTCCGACCCATTGCCACGGGTGTATGAAAGCAAGCACCTAGCCATGTCTGCATTTACAAACTTTTGTGCAAAAAATGGGTCGTACTGAAGGGCTCGTGAATTCAAGCGTGGCACTGTGATAGGATGCCCCCTTTGCAATCAGTCCGTTTGGGAAATTCTGTGTATTATTGGAAAGGGGAAGTGTTTTTAGGAACAGCAGCAACTCAGCCACGAAGAGGATGACCACTTAATGCTTCAGCATACCAAGACATTTTGGACAATGCTACGCTGCCACCTTTTGTGGTAACAGTTTGGGGAAGGCAGTTTTCTCTAGCAGCATGACTGTACCCCAATCCACAAAGCAAGGTCTGTAAGGACATGGCTGGAACACCTTTTAGATGAACTGGAACGAAGATTGGGAGCCAGGCATTCGCATCCAACATCAGTACCTAACCTCACAAATGGTCTACTGGATGAATGGACAAGTAATGGGGGGGGGGGGGGGGTCAACTACATAAGCATCTTTTTATTTAGAATCCAATCTACAGTCACCCAATGTACCTTCCACCTCATTACAGATGCACCAGGCATGCCTTCTTTCACCACGTATATATTCTAAATATAACGGCAGTCAGTTTTTTTTTTTCTGAAGTGGGCCACGTAATCAGAAAGGCGTCGGACTGCATTCGTTATTTTTTTAATTGCAGTAATGGTAAGGAATAGCTTGTTAGCCATAGAAAAAGATCTGGTTATTTAGCAGTAATACAAAATGCGTTGGACACCCCTGAATTAGAACAAAAAAAAAATCAAACTGCAGTTATTGCCATTAGGTTATACCGGTCATTACAGATTTGATTAAGCAAAATCACGAAAATTGTTGGGTTTTTGTGTGTGTGTGTTTTTTTTTTTTTTTTTTAAGGATTGCATGCAATTTGATTTGAAGTCTGCCCTTAGCAGGAGTAATAAATATGTCCTTTTTCTATAGGAAAAAAATGGCTCTGCCCTTGGTAGAGTTAAAAAATTAGCTTGAGATCAAAGAAATCTATGAAGACAATAGTAAGATGATTGTGGGGACATTAGTTAATGTTGGCCCAAGAAAGTACAAGAGGCACTGCACTGTGCTTACTGAATAAACGGGCCTTTTCTATTATTGGGGTGGATTTGTAGGCACATTGGGACACAGAAAAGGTTTTAAATTGCATTCCTGCTAGCGGGTTTTGGATCATCATTATATTACACATTGCAGTAGCATGTGTTTTTATTCTGGTCATTTGCACATGTGCAGGTTTCAAAATACAAGGAATTAGGCATGATGGGACTAAACGTGTTTACATTTAAAATACCACGTCCTTGCACATCATGTGTGGGAGTCTTTCCCCAGGAAATAATGAAAAGATTGTGGTGAATCTCATGATTGACCACAGGTAGCAGTTTGCAAATTAAAACCAAAGGATGCGTCTAAATGGAGAATGTCTTCTGTAAAAGCATCTTCAACACATTTTCACATCTCTGACAAATGTCCGTTAAAGGGGAACAGAGTTTGGTCCATGGATTCCAGCATGTTACATGTAACACCTTGCACACCAGTACCAACCTATGCCATCATCACAGTCGGACTCTTCATTCTCGCATCGAATGTTCTGCTTCCTATAGCAACTCTATCAAACTCTTCTGTCCCTGAATGAATAGGACATTCCCTATTCGGTAGTGACATCACAGCCTGGTATCCGTTTTGTAAGCAGTCATTGGTCATCAAAGGTTTAACCCTTAGTGGTTATCTGCACTTCCTTGTAAATGTGTGTGTGTGTGTGTGTGTGTGTGTGTGTGTGTGTGTATATATATCTATTTCTCTCTCTATCGCTCTCTAGCTCTTGCTCGCTCGCTCTCTCTCTCTCGCGCTCTCTCTCTCTCTCTACATATATATCTATATATATATATATCTATATATATATATATATATATATATATATATATATATATATAGAGATAGAGATATATAGATATATATCTATATAGATATAGATATATATAGATATACACTACATTTTTAGCTGTGCTAAATTGACAAATACCAGGCCAGAGTAGCTAATCTGGAAGAATTCACTAACTTGAGTCAGCATTTTTACTCGTTGATTGTCAATTCATCACTGTTCTTATGTACTGTGTTTTTAAATCATAGAAAATGTGTCAAGATCTCTGCTTTGTTCCAATGCTCCGGAAAAGTGAAAAAAAAAACACACCCTATTATTTAAACAAAATCCAGTCAATATTATCTGATTTCAGGTTCTCCCTTGGCTGGATTACAGTGTAAACTTGTGTATCATAAAAAAGGTGTAATTCACCTGTCTAACCACAATGCTTTTCTCTAGTTTTTGTACAGGCAAATAAGCTACAGCAGCATATCTTTGCAGTTCATGGGCAAGAAGACAAGATCTACGACTGTTCTCAATGCCCACAGAAGTTCTTCTTTCAAACAGAGCTGCAGGTAACACTCGTTTAACACTTGTTATGCAGGCCATGGATCGGGGTGACCTCCGTATGATCCATTTTGGATATGTACAGTGCCTCCTCTAGTGATGGATTATACTTCTAGAATCCTGTAGTTATATTGAGGAGTGCGTTAATTGTAGTGTGCATTAAGGTAGGAAGGATGTAGAATATACCAGGAACTATAAAATGAGGATTTTTAATACACACACACATATATATATATATATATATATAAGTGTGTATTAAAAATCCCCATCATTATCAGACACATGAAGGTAGCAGGTAGGCAAGATGTTTTATAGGTCTGATAATTATATACATACACACACATACATACATATATATATATATATGTGTGTGTGTGTATGTATATATAAATTGGTGTGTGTGTGTGTATATACATACGCACAGTTGATAGCTTACTGGAATATATATATATACTTACTGTTGGGTTGTAAAGGCCAAAATAGTTCATTTGAAACAATTTTCCATTTTTTTTCTAATTCAGGAGCTTTAGTCTGGGTTTTGCACCATGATGGTCAATTCACCACAGTTCACAAACAGACCAATTACATATGGTCTTTGCAAGAAATCTCAATTTCTCCTACCCTGATCTTTTGGCTAATTTCACAGGGATATAAATCCCACTCGATGATGATAAAACAAATTTAAGAATGAATACAATTCTTTGAATCAGACTAATATATTCACTCATGGCCTTGGCAATCTATTATCCATTGTCCGTTAATTGGTACCCAACTCTGGGTCTGCTTGGTCTTTGCGGGTCATGTAATATTATACATTCAAAAGGTAAGTGTTTTTGTGTAAGCAGTACGCCTGGCTGACATGGAACATGGCATTATGGTACTTGATAGCAGAAGATATGTTCTATATACACTGTGCTACTGAAATAAACTGAGGTGGGGCTTCCATAATGGAAAGTTCCTCAAATGTTGGGGAGGATTAATAAACTTTATGATCCCATCATGTTTAGAATCATTTTTATTTGTAAGCACCAGCATATTGCACAGGGGTGAACAGGGAGTGAATCTGTGTTGTCCGCAAAGGTTCACATTGCAGGGAATGTATAGAGTGAGTAGAACGAGGAGGAGCTTTCTTGCACCCTGACAAAACCAGGACATGAGCAAAAAGTAGAACCAACACTTTCCAGGCGATCCCTTACCTAAATTGCTACAGCCATGTCCAATTCCCTTTAAAATGAGGTGTCCTACCATAAGCAGCAGAGATCTGACAAACGGTGTAGGCAAAGCGCTGGCTCTTTAATTAGTAGAAGCACAAGTACAAGTGTATTTAAATGTTGTCCCTTTGGTCGGTGGTGGCTTCCTGACCCCAATAAGGCAACATCTTCTAGTTAATTGGCATCACGCTGCTGGATTTTTGTAACTTAAAACATCTTGCCTACCTGCTACCTTCATGTGTCTGATAATGATTTCCACATACTGACTTCCTTTTTTGTGAATAATCATATACCCAGCTAAAGGTGAAGCCTCCCTTCCTCTAAATGCTGAGTGATGTCCTCTTGTCCCGTGCACACAGAGCAAAAAGAACCCTAATGAGATGGATTTTTTTTTTTTTTTTTACTGGGCTTTTTAAGATATTTTTATGAAAAAAAAATCATGCAGCCTTTCAGTTTCCTGTTTTCCAAAGTAAACAAACTCACTTTGACCAATCTTAATATTTATTATTGTAGTGAAAAGGCTTCTTTAAGAAATTCTGGGGACATTAATGGTTTTATTTCAACTAGTCTGTGTTTTTATTTATATGTACATATGTGCTCTTCCAGGGTCTGTCAGTGACTCCTTGTTTTTATCGGCTAACAACATCTGTACAACAGGTACCTTTCAGAATAAGATCAGGTCAGGGTGAATCAGTTGTGGAATCCAGGATTGATTTCTCAATTGGCTGCAAAGCAGAACATGTCTCCGTTCACCTCACATGCTACTTCTCTTATTTGGTGTTAATTCGTGTGAGTGAGCCCTGAGTTAGGAATTCTCACAGGAGATTAGGCACTCTGCTCTACCCGCTCATCTGGAAGCTGCTTTTACCATACATCCTTTTGTTTCCCTTCTATAGACATCTTTATTTTTACATAAACAGACTGTATAACCCTAACACTGCCGTCAAGGCCTGTAATGACCAGCGCGTATAGCCAGAAACAAGGGAAAACAAAGGGACAAAACAAATAAAGGGAAGGAAAATACAAGTTTTGATAGCAATTCATTAATGTCTACACTTTGAGAAAGTATATCTTGTACAAGTAATAATGGACTTATGCAATCGTATTACCACTTATAAAGCGTTAAAAAAATGATAAAAAAAACTCTTGACGTTAATGACTTTTTCTTAAATTAATACAGGATATTCTACTATAATATTAGTTTGGCAAAATGTAATAATTATTATGGCCTTTGTAGAAAAGTCCCCTGTCCCCTGCGGTCAAGCGTTCTGCAAAAATCTACTGTGTCTCGGGGTAAACTTCGAAGGCCCTATAGGCATCCAAAGTATGTATATATCTTTATAACTGTATGTTTATTGACACATTAACATATATATTTAAAGCACGCGTGAATTCCAAGGCCTTTAAATCGAGGCAGAACATAAAATAGGGCAACAGCAACGAGGGCATCCTTCTTTCAAATATTTAATGATTGTTCCCATATATAAGGGGCATCTATGTTTTTTCTAAAGTGGACCTTATTAAAATTACATATGTGTTTTTTTCAAAGCAAGTTTAGATTTCAAACAAAACTACATATTTATAAGGACAATGAGAATATGGGAAATTAAGTCAATTGACAACTGTCCTATTTTATAGTTTGTAAATCAGACATTGAAATAAAAGTAGACACAATGTTTGTCAGGTGGAAAATGTTTGTAAAATGGCAGACCTGTCTTTTCATTTTAAATAAAGCGATTTGAAACCAAAAATATACATCTGTGAGTGACAAACTGTTCCTCTACTTTTTACACTAAATGCATGAAAAGCAAGTATTTTGCCATACTATAAATCAAATTCACACAACATTTTCTGCTGAGTTAAAGCCAGTAAGATCCTGTCACTGCTTCTATTTTCAACTTGGTAAATACCGTAAACCAATGTCCTGATTATAGTCTTAATGGCCAACTGTTTTACCCAATTAGCAATCTTAATTACACGCTACCTAATTTCATAAGAGCCACGCATAGCAATTCTGAGCAAATATCGGCTTGCAGCGAGGTGGAAATTCAAATTTTTAATTGTGATTATGCCATTTTTATTGCTGTATATTGAATGGCACAAGCGAAATTTCAGGATAACAATTTAGAGACCAAATTTTGACCGCAAATAACAAAACACGTTAGCATAATGTTTGATTTCACTTTTCAATTCCTTACGAATGCTTCAACTCTGTTGGGTCATAAGTGAGAATCCGATTTTCCACTCGGGTATTCACTGGAGCTAAGATATATTCCACCTGTTCTTGTTGGTAGTATTTGTGAGCTTTTATTAGGTTCAACGTTCACTGTAAAGTCGTCACCGTCATCGCAGGCAGATTCACCAGGTGTAAATTGAAAGGAGGCAGGTCACTTTTGGTGAAACTATAAATTCCATTTTTTATAAACACTGTTTACTAGTAAACATTATAGTGGGTTAGTGATCTGGACATCTCTTCCTTTATATGATAACGGGGTACTCTTTAAAGCAAAATGTGGGGGAGCCACTATGTGGGCAGCTCCATCTTGGCCCAAAAAAAAAAACAAATGACATTTTGGAATGGAGCTAGGGTGATGGAACGAACATCACAAGCCTATTCCAGGATCATTGGGCAATTCCCTTGAAGGCCTGGCAAATAGGGCATAGGGATATGGTATAGAGAAACACATGACAAAAGGGAAATCTGGCCACCCATCACTGTAAATCGGCCATAGTGTACTTCCCAGTATTTATCCACCTTTGCACCTAATAAAATCACACACAGTATGTACTTTATAAATCATTATATGACCTTGCATGTGCAGTAATAAACTACATAGAGAGTTTAACATGTGTAACTATAGATGTTAATAAGTATACATTTTGATAATTTTAGTTTAAACTTACTTATGTCCCTTGTGTCTGAGGTTTTTTTTGTGTTGCAGATTTAAGTAGCTGTCGGATTATGTGCTTTTTCCATGGTTCGAAGATCTCTGATTTTCATCCAAAGACTTGTTTCAGTTGAGGTTTCCAGAGATTCGGCTCTAACACTCCTTGGCATCTGTTGTCTAACAGGAGATTTAAAAAAAATAAAGATTTTGGTCTAGAACAAGATTTTAACATCACAACTCCAATTACCTTCAGTCAGCCTTTTATTACAGGCTTCAGCAAGGTGGTAGTCAATCGCTGGATTGCGAGGACAGGCAGAATGACTGTGTCAAGGTTTGTGAAGGTTCTGGAGAACATCATCACAAAGTTCTAACGAAATGTTCTTTAGTAAAAGCTTTTATTGCATTGTTACAATGGGACCATGCTCCCATTGTGAGCCAAGATGCCCTTTATTCTGAAACGTATTGCCTGCCCTCCAAGGCAGAGAATTGAGAGAGTAGCAGGGTTTTAGTGCTCTCTATAAAAATTAAGGAAGCAGCAGCTTAGTGATCCACCCATCAGTGGAAATAAAGCCCTGGACACACGGCATACATATAACTGTTTAATCCAATGTCCATTAGGATACAAAAACCAGGAGGAGCTCCTCCGACCAGGACAGATAAGAGGCTAAAATGGCGCTTAGTCATTGGCTAATGTGTTTAGTTAATTTATCATTAGCAAAGTCTGATCCATTCGTGTATGGGATAGTGTCCAAATCAGCAATTTCATATCTATAGTAACATGGGAAATGTAGAGAAGGTGAATTGAACAAATAAAGTTGCAGTACAGTATCTCTAGAGGGGGATAACAAAATATAATGTGATGGGGAAAGGGGGGTTTACGGAAAGGGAAGGGCCTATCTCTCCCTCTCATCCTAAGCAATCTTCAGCCAGTCAACGTGGGAGAACCAGTTTTAATGTCTCCCCTGGTAATAAAGTGATTTAACTTCCTTAATAATTTTCCATATACTGAGAGATTGATTTTGCTACCGTCTGACCTTGAGATGGCCCTGTGGGAAGAGGGAGTAAAAAAACCATGGCCTAGGCCTCTTATGATCGTAATGCACATACATACATACATGTATACATACCTCTTTGCTGTGGAGCTCTGTGATACAAACCACAAATTCTGATCTTTCAGAAAAGAGGGACAATAGATGACGAAAGACGGACAGGGGGATTTGGGTACCAAACAGGGACTGTCCTTCATAAATAGGGATGCTTGGGAGGTATGCATATAGAATGTCTGTTTTGGGCAAAAGGTATCAGCTGACTAGATAAGCAGCATAGCTGACTTTCATTTTGGTAGAACATCTGACAAATCTTGAAAATTTGCAGCTCAAGTCTTGGATTCCAAAATCATAATTACACACACCTGATACCACAAACCAAGTTTTTTAATAGGTGCGCAGTGATGGACTTGCTACCCGAAACCCTTTTTTTTATATGATTTCAGGCGGCGTAAAGATCTGCTGCTTACGCAGACATAACAATATATGCCTGAATGTTTTTTTACAAGAAATGTCTGGATCATTAAATATAATAGGTCTCAGCTGCAGTTTTGATCACCCAAGCATGCACATAATTCATCACAGCAAATTAGGTGTCTTTTGAAACTTATCATCCTCCAATTTATTGGCGTTTTTTGGAGCGCAGACACCATTTGGGTCCTGAAATGATACACTGGGTGTCTTGTGGAGAGTGGAGTGTTCTGTGTGTACCTGCTCCTAGGATGCGCATGGATCCCTGGTCACATCTATTATTTATAGCTTTTAGTGAGTTTCTTGTCTGCAGTAAAGGAGATGTCTGTGCTGCTGTTGTTTCACAAAGATACAGCTTTGTGTTCAGATTCATACTGTTTATGATATTGACATTTTTGTCCCGACTAAGAGGCTAGAATACACTTTCCATTCTGGGAAATAAATCCGCTCTGGACAGACCTGATCATTGTATTGCTTGTGAAACAAGTTTGCTTTTTGGAGGGCAGAAATCAGGTGGGGGGTGTAAGAGCATAGACGAGCTGTGGGGTCGATCCACTAAACAGTGATAGCAAAAATAAGAACAAAAAAAAGCTGTATTGGAAACAGTCTGTCGCCATATTCCCCATACTATGCATCTTCTGCAACAAAAGATTCTGGGGGCAATTCACTAAAAGGTGAGATTGGGTGAGAAACATTTCATCTCACCAATTTATCTATACATTGTGCAGGGACAAACAAGTTGAGTTTGCCCTGCTAAGCAAACTCACCATATGTGTCCGTGCACAATATAAAGATACAGTGGTGAGATGATATGTTTCTCACCCAATCTCACCTTCTAGTGAATATCCCCATCTGAGTAACCCCACTTCTGGTACACCTTTAACACCGTAAAGGAAGAGAGTATAATAAAAAGAGGAAAAACTACCACAACTAGAGGACATAGTCTTAAATTAGAGGGACAACGATTTAAAAGTAATATCAGGAAGTATTACTTTACTGAGAGGGTAGTGGATGTATGGAATAGCCTTCCAGCAGAAGTGGTAGAGGTAAACACAGTCAAGGATTTTAAGCATGCGTGGGATAGACACAAGGCTATCCTAGCTATAAGACCGGGAACGGGGGACTAATAAAAGTACTCAAAAAAAAAATTGGGCAGACTAGATGTACCGAATGGTTCTTATCTGCCGACACATTCTATGTTTCTATGAGTAGAGCCATGCATTCACTTAAATTGATAGGTTCCGGAGCCGACTGATGAGATCATCGTACCCCCTCAGATCTAAATGTTACCATGCAGGTTTGCTACAGAATGGCAGCAGTCAGTGTTGGGAAAACTCAACGGTTTATTCATGAAACATGGAATTAAAAAGGGATTTGCAAACGTAAGGCCAAAGTCGCCAAGTTGGGTAAAATCCACCCATTTAGCTATACTTGTAATCCCCTTCTCAGTTCCCTGCAGTTGCCTTTTTCATGAATAAAGCCCTAGGTCTTTATAGCCATACAGCGTATGGCACATGTATTATTTTAAATGTTTTTGAAGTGGCTGGTTGAGTACTTTGGGTTGCTGGCAGGATGGTGCACTCAGGGTTTGATAGTAAGTGGTGCAGACAGAAGTAATGATAGGGGTCAAGGAAGATATAATGATGGGCTATACATTATCCCAACATATAGATTACAGTTCCCATGATGCTCATTTATCCATATTGCTGACTGAGCACAGTAAGTTGTCTACAGCAGATGATGTGCAAACAGTTAATTATTATGCCAACTACAACTTAGACACTGTATGTAGCTTCCTTGATGCCCAGTCAGTGATATACCCGTTTCTGTGAACTAGAGCTCTCATGATGACCAGCTAGTCATCATTTCCAGGGGTTAGATTTCACCCATAGCTGATCATTCGTGGTGGTTCGGTCTACATAAAACTCAGTTATGTCACATTCCAGCACACTGTACAATGGATCAGATATGCTGTTACACTTAATGCACTGCAAGAAAGCACTTAAGCCATATCCCATTGGTCTTTTAGTAATAGCTTACCCCAGTTGCAACTTTACCGAAGGAGATGATAGACACCCTCCATTATTACCAGGCCCTCCGTGCTCATTTTGCCCCTGAGTAATTTCAAACATAGGTCTTTTTTTTTTTTTTTAACCTTAACTAAGTCCATCAAGTTCAACCCTTCTACCGATCGTTCCTGCTTTTAATCCAAAAGAAGGCAGTAAAAAAAAAAAAGAAACATTCCTTCTTGTCTTTAGCAAGTTCTGTATCGGAAAATGCTGAAGTTACGGTAATACATAGTCTTGGGTTCCTTTGTACCTATCTGCCCTTCAACCCTCTACGTGACAGGTCCTGGAATCTGTATTGCACTGCCAAGAAGATGCTGAGTGTTTCTGAATAAAGAGTGTTTTAGAGCAGCTCACTGTGGTACGAACCATTAAATAAGAATCTCCCTGCATTTGGCAGGAGGATGTACATATTGACATAAACCGCATCAGTCGTACAAAAACAGTGTTTTGCATTCCCACGTCCCATTCCCTTGGGTGCTTCATTCTGTTACTCCTTTCTTTTGTTGGGTGCATGTGTTGAGAATTGCGGCGTGTTTACAGATAGTCTCTAGTTATCTCCGAGCTGGGCCCCTCTTGAGACCTTTATATTC
This sequence comes from Pelodytes ibericus, assembly GCA_036172795.1. Classification (NCBI taxonomy): domain Eukaryota; kingdom Metazoa; phylum Chordata; class Amphibia; order Anura; family Pelodytidae; genus Pelodytes; species Pelodytes ibericus. The sequence goes on from CM069862.1 coordinate 182,668,210, forward strand.
AAAAGGTAAGATGTATTTCCCAAAGCAACTGGGAATGTTTTCGGTGGCAACTGTTTATCAGGTTTACAAAATCTAACATACATTTTGCTTGGTAAAATGACATATTTGCTAAGCCGTTTTTATACAGGAGGGAGAGGGGGACAGTGACGGAGCATCTGACCTAGAGCGAGAGCTCTGGAAGTGTTGGATTAGTGGCTTTTTGATAAATATTGGTCATGTGTTTTTCTTCTGCATCAGAAATCTAAATATGTTGGTTCCACTTTCGTTAGTTAGAAAAAAAGGAGGCTGGTCAGTAGAACTGGGCAAATGATCACAGTTTAGCTAGGATAACGGATATGAGCAAATAAATGTACATTCACACCCCCCTCCCCAACCTTTCATTATGTCTAAATTAATTTATGTTTAAACAGTAAGACTAGTATATTTGTTTTGCCATCACTAAACAAATGACCTAAAAATGATCTACATTGCCTAAATTCAATGTGAGCAACTTGCTCACATCCACTTGCTCACATTGAATTTAGGTAATATAGATCCTTTCCAGCTGGTGAACTTACCTGCTCTCGTTGCTGCCGAGATGATGTCAGTCGCGTGCAGTCCCTCCCTCCCATCGCAGCGCTCTGGGAACTACATTTCCCATTAGCGCTAACTCTTCATTTACGTCGCCCAGGAGGGTAAATCTAAGGAGCTTCACCGCTGGATGCCAGGAAGGTGAGTATCCCTTATCCAAATTCCCCCACATCAGAATATATATTTTGGGGGGGGGGGGGGGATTTGGGTCTTTTCGGTTTTTGGATCTTCAGATAAGGGATACTTAACCTGTACCGCTATGCGATTGCTTTCATAGGCTTAATATTTCGATCAAGCCATTTTTTCACAGGCCTCCCGAAGATGGGAGGTCTTAATACCATGGTCTTAAAGGCAATCTCACCCCGCATTCAAATGGCTAACTTCACTCTTTCAAGATCTTTCAAAGTTCTCTCGTGACGATGTGGTACAGGTAACTGTATCCAGCCAGGCCACATTTGTATGTATCGACATGATGGGATGCCATGTCCATGTTAAAAGTGACCAAACTGAATTCCAAAGTACAATTATTGCTAATTATTAACGCCATGTGCGGTCTAATTGTTTTTAAAGGGAAACACCCCGTTGCTCCTGCGAAATAAGCTAATAAGAAAACGAAGTGAATTTGCTAGAAAACGGTGACTAAAATATTACATTGTTTATGGGTAATTCTATCAAATGTTCAGATTTCCCATAATGCCCTCTAACCCCCCTCCAATGCTGCATGCTAATGTGATTCTAACGGCAATCGGACTGCATTTACATTGAAGGGTTGAATGACATGAAAAATGATACCATTACATTAGCATAATGCTGCTACTATTGCTTATTATAGCAGTATTTTTTTTTTGAATATGTAATAAGTGCACTTTTCGTTACAATTTAATGCATTGAGCCAGAAATGATGTAGTCTTTCAGGAGAGATTTTTTTTCCCCTACAGGGATGAATATTGCATAGTCCATGTAGTGAATATATATTTTAATTAAATGCACTCTAAACTTAAAACGAGGAGTCCTATATATTTACATATGCCAGTCTCCCAGCTATCTTAAAATAAATAAAAAAAAATGTTTATGGATCAGGAGTCTTAAAATTGGTCTTTCCCCCCTTAGGGGGCATGTAAAAACTCTGTAAAACCAGAATAAAGTCATAACAAATTATTGCTGTAAAATTATAGTTCTTAACTTTTCAGAGAGAGTTTCTTTTTCACGCAAGCTATTTAGCTCAGGACCTGCACATGTCATAAGCAATAATCATGTGAATAGTGATGGGTAACGGTAGATTTTACTGAAATGTAAGCTTAACTGTAGATTCCTTAGAAACGCAGTTTTATAAATTGAAGTTCTACTAATTGTAGAACTCTGGCACCAATTGGAACCTATTACTGTTTGATTTTAGTGGCCTAGGCCATGGTCCTTTATTAAAATTTTAAAAAAAATCGGTTTATTAGTTTAGTAACCGTAGTAATCACAGTACAATAAATGCAAATAAGAGTCCGGAATAAATAATAATAATCTCACAACAAGAGAAATCAAAGCCTGGATATATGGAGCGACAGGTCATAAACAGTAATATTTTAGGATGTAATAACTGAGTGAAGGAATGGGGGTGACAAAAGGTCAGGAGAAATTACGCAGGGGAGGCACAAGGGGGTTTGCTACCAGTTCAATTTGCTACTAAGGCATATTGATATGTGGTCATCATCCTTGAAACTCCCTGTTCCATAGGCCATCCCAATCCACATGGAGGTGCAGTCTTGGTAGAGTGTAGAGCAGTAGATCTACCACACCTAAATAAGTAATGTTTAAATGGGAAATGAACTATTTACGTATCATGTGAAAAAAAACTTTTTTTTTTTTTTTTTAATAGATCTAAACTGTTAAACCAAGAATAAAATACTGAATATCAGGCACCACAGTAACATATACTAGATATAATATAAATCGTTTTTAAAATAGACGGTTAATGATCTAAAGATAAATGAAGAATAAATACTTTTTTTTAAACGGACATGTGTATTTCATTGAAAATAATGTAGGGTGACCAGGCTTTGCAAATGTGAACTTTCTTGTCTTTCATTGTTTATGGCAATTTTAACAATGTTAAAAAAAAAGATGGAGTTTCACTTTACTTCCAATACAATAGTGGAATTTAAATCATAATCTGAATTTGCATGCAGTTCTGCTGACATAATCCTATAGATTTAGTTTTAAGCTCTATATTCTCAGTATAAACATGATTTAGGTGAAGGAGACCCTTTAACATGTCTTACTTTGTGTTGGACAGTCCTGATTTGGGGGGGGGGGGGGGGTTGTCCCGCTGTCCCTTTTGAGTTTAACCTCCTGCTTTTCGGGATTAAGGATTGCAATACCGCAGTGCTGATCACATTCTACAGTGTCTGGGACACACAAGAACATGAGTGGAGCTGCCAAGATGACAGAATGGGAGAAAAATGGGAGAATGGGAGAAAAATTCAACTCTACCCAGTATTTTATGCCAAAACATTGGTTTGTCCCACATGAAAAAGAAGGCTTTATTCACCAAGGAAAAGAGTGGGTGGAGGTCATAGTGTAGTTTATCTTGCCGAAAATAATGTCCTTGTGAAGAGTGCTTTCTCTGCTGCTGGATAAGTAAATGTGATTTGGAAGTCTATGGAGCCTTGTTGCTTCAGGCCTCCATTCCATCTTCATGTTTCCTACAAGATTGATCCAATTAGAAGTGAACAGCTTCTCCTCAGTTCTGTCAGCATTTGCAGTCAGATGGTAAACGTTGACAGAAAGGGGAAATGCAACTGCTCCCTGTTTCTGCGAGCGTTGTGTATAGAAAAGATAAAACGCAGGCGTACGCTGAAAGAGCTCTGCAAATATTCAGTCACAATCAATTCGAGCAGCTTATGGCATGAAAGCACCTCTGAAAGCTAGTAATAGGTTCATAGATAAAATAATATTTTGGTCCAATTTGCAAGCATTGGCCCATTACGTAATGCTAATTTATGCAGATAAGTCTGTTTTCTACTCTACTCTGCTTTGGGCCTACGAGTTCTTACACCTCCGGAGTACTGGGTATCTCAGAATTGCCAGATGCTTTACATTTAAAGAGACAGGCGCCTACAAAGAACGGGAGAATTGAGGTGAGATGACCGAAAGGGACTCCCTTACGTAAACATTGATTAAAGGAATGTAGAGAATAAAAATGATCTATACATTGTGTTAGCAAAATTACAAGCAAATAAATAAGTATATGTTGTCCATGACATCACTTTGTGGCTTGATATGTAAATGACCCATTCCCTCCTCGAAAGGAGTTAATTTGCAAATCAAGCCACAGGTGATGTCATAAACAGAAGACGGCACAGAGACGTTTTAAACACATTGTTCTCTTAATTTGTTCATCTTGCTTTGATAGATCAGTTCTGATCATTTTTATTGTCCACATTTAAACTATTAAAATATTTAGGGTAGAATCCCTTTTAACGCTACTACCTGGCGAGTTTCTCCACGAGGAGAGCTGAACTGACCCTACAGTATGCACTCTGTTCTTTTTTTGGTTTAGTTAAATCTGTGCTCATCTCAACGCCTCCCAATGTTTTATTTTCAATAATTCATAATAATTCAATAATTCAGCTGTTTTATACATTTCTTATGCTGTGTGGAGATAAATGACAGCCCTGGCCTATTCTCTAAGCCTGAACTTGAGGCTTGTTAGGAAATGCAGGGACAAGAGTGTAAACACAGGCAAAATATGATCAAACATATGAGGTTGCAGGAGCTTAATCATTTTGGCAGTCTATTAAACTTCACATTTAATGCATTTCTGAACACAGCAGGAGTCATTTACAGCTGGTGCAGGCCTGTTGCACATAAAGGAATGTATTTACTAATCTGTGTTTGTAACCCGGTCACGAGCCCAGATGTATCTGAATTAATCTGTACAATATCGTCAAAACAGGTGAAGTTAACATGGGGATTGTGCGGCAGCTCCCCATCTTCCCCTTTTCTCTTTTTTGCGCACATAGCAGTAAGCATGTCTCAACCTAACTGTACTAGATTATTTGGAAAATATTGCCACAGGATAGCGATGTATGAAAGTTCGGGCCCATTGAGGTATTGACCAATCCACCCACTAGGCAAGATGATATTACAGCCACACATACTTTATTGACACTTCATAGAAACATAGACTGTGTCGGCAGATAAGAACCATTCAGTCCATATCGTCTGCCCAATTTTCTAAATACCTTTATTAGTCCCCAGTTCCCTCTCTTATAGTTAGGATAGCTTTGTGCCTATCCCACGCATGCTTAAACCCCTTCACTGTGTTTACCTCTACCACTTCCGCTGGAAGGCTATTCCATACATCCACTACCCTCTCAGTAAAGTAATACTTCCTGATATTACCTTTAAATCATTGCCCCTCTAATTTAAGACTATGTCCTCTAGTTGTGGTAGTTTTTCTTCTTTTAAATATACTCTCCTTCTTTACTGTGTTGATTCCCTTTATGTATTTAAATGTCTCTATCATATCCCCCCCCCCCTCCCCCGTTACGTCTTTCCTCTAAGCTATACATGTTAACTTCCACATGGACATAAACAAGCAGGCGATGGGTTGATCCTGGTTGCCTTAAGTCCAGGATCAGCCATTATTATTTTTCTTTCTTTATTCAGTTGTCAAAATCCTCCCTCTCTCTTAGTGACGCACTTTGATCTTGCGTCAGATGAGAGAGAAAGATACTGTGTCCCTGAAAAAAAAGGTAAGAAAATAAAGTAATAAAATCAATAAAACCATTTTTCCCCTTTCCATATAATTATTTAATTAGTTTAAATCCAATCAAAGTGTTGCCCCAAATCTTGTGTAAGTGTACATACAGTTTTAATGCGTGAGAGAGTTTGCGTGTGACAGCGGTTTTGATGGTTTTTATTTTGATTTCATTACGAACCAAAGTTTGAGTGGTCACTTTATAATCAAGAAAGTACGCTGAACTGGAGTACCCATTGTAAATGGAGAGTCTCTGGTAACGAGGGGCTTATGCTACGTAGTATACCATTTGCATATTGTTACTTACACAATATATTTAAATATGCATACATGGGATAGATATACAGAGAAACCAGGGGCACACACCTATTTTGTTACAAACAACTGGAGGAGCGGCATATCCCACGATAGATTCAAGTGTGTATGAAGTGAAAAAAGTAGCAGTATTCCTATCGCACCAAAGGAGGGCTTTAGAAGTATTTTTTTTTAATCTATGGCAACATTTTGATTTAGAAATAAACCAAAAATAGTATAGATTTTATAAAGTAACAAAAACATGTCGTCGTCCCCCCCTTCCCCACCTCTCGACTCCAAAAAAAATAAATTTTCAACCTGATGTGACTTTGCACCCTTCTACCCAATCTATCTTGGGCTCTTAGTCGTATCTGAGCCCTTATAACATTTGCTTTGCTCATTGTATACGATTGCTAGGCTTCTACTTTTAGTAACATATACAATAAAGTTTTCTTTTCGTATTGAAACTTTTTGTCAGCAACCAGCACCAATTCCCCCTCCCATCTCCTTTTCAATATGGAGAACCATAGGAGAGGAAATGTCAAAGCAATGTATACGTTTCCCTCTCCTATGTGGTTATAGATTTATATATAGCTTGTATGACACTGCATGAATTATCCATCACCCCCTGCTACTAAGAGGCCAATCTGTGCTTAATTCTAGCAATTATCCTAGCAAGGATCACATGGGGTTCAGAAGTTCATACAAATGAATAAAAGCCGCAGAAAAATGAGTGGACTTTGAATATCTCTGATCAGTGTGGCATCAAAAACAAATTGTAGGCAGCTACTTCTGTTTTCCCACAGAGGCCAATGATACGTTCAGCACTTGCACTGCTAATGGGTAATGTTAAAAAAATAAAATCCGCATTACAAATGACCTTTTGCTATTTCATAACTAGGTGGATGGGAGATGAACTCTAAGGCCCACACTTCTGGGAGCGGAGAAGCAGCAGAAAAATAATAAAAATTCCCGACACCAATTTATGTGTGTATATATATATATATATATATATATATATATATATATATATAAAACCCCTGTGTGAACAATGGAAGAATTCTGAATAGTTCAACCAGTCAAGGCAGGCCAAAGTCTTCCATGATGCCAAGGGAGAAATAATATCACTGGAATAGTTATTGACCATTAAATTCATCCCACATGTTGTATTGCCCATCCATTGTCTAGAATAGATATTTAAATCATTCATGAAGAAACTGAAGATTTGGCCATCAGTGCTGTGTCTTTTTTATTTAAAAAAAAAAAAAAAAAAACTTTTTTTTTTGTTTTCCTCTTTACACACTCTGTTTTATATGTAATGTGGAGCAATGAGTCCCCTTGACCACAATTCCGAACACAGAAGGTAGCTTATGACAATGAAACACTCGAGAAACCCTTTGTTACACAGTATCAGGCAGGTAATGGCGCTAGTAATGGGGGAAGCCAACAGCTTGTGTTAGACAATTCCATTGTATTGTGCACATTATGTCATATAATGGGGAATAGATGAAACCATTGCAAGGTGCAAATATACCATCCTCCCATTCAGAATGGACATGTAATGAAAGAACAGCTAGGTGCACACCTGCTTTATGGGAAGCATTGCTTATCAGTTTTAATGAAGTGTATTCATTGAATAGCACCAGAGTATTAATTGAGCTCCGTTCATGCAGCACTCTTGAGTACATTTACGGTTTGTCAGAAGTGCAAACTAGTGAACATATGAGGCTTTAAGACAGGCCATCTGTTAGTCTTGGGCTCTTGGATGACGGTCAAACTGCTCTGTAAATAACATCCAGCTACAAAGGGCCGAAAACGTGCGTTGCAAACGCTAGATAGACAATATCCATTTAACGTTTTTTGGATCAACCTTTTAATGTTTTGTTCATTAAACAAAATCAAATCTTCAAATCTTTTCTATTCCAGTGTGTTGTTAGTATCCAGCTTTTAAAACATGATATGAGTGTAGGTAGGCACGGTACAATATTAAATTCCTTTTGGGGGGTCTGTATCGGACAACTAATGCGTGATCGACATTGCATTCATTGGTCTCCTGGGTCATTTACAGTACTTACTGACACCACCACTGACTTGCTGCCTGTTCCTTATGCTATTGAGGTTCATCCTGAAGCAATATTCCAATATAGACACACATTTTAGAATAAAAAGATCAGCTCTGCTGAATCATTGGAGAGTGGCCAGACATAGTCACGCCTGGCCTGACTGAACCCATAATCAACTTGTTAGGGACTATTCTCTTCCATAAAATGTAACTTTGGGAATTGGAGAGCACTCTATCACCATAGTTTCTATATCTACTTGTTAATACTTAATGAGAAATAGGAGAGGTTAATTACAAAAAATGGCCAGCCAAAGGAATGTTGCGGATTGCCCCCACGTTTAGGCCTTTGTTCCAGACTCGAACGTTTTCTAAGTAAACTGCATTTTTTCTGCAAAATAGGGAAGATCAGAGATTTTATCATCTGTTGACTCGAAAGTGTTTTACTGCCTGTCTAA